>CM021103.1:134739802-134941383 GCA_007115665.2 Sequoiadendron giganteum | reverse complement strand
GTGGTCATCCTTCACTTCTTTCCACCACAGAGGTGTTTGGTGTTGACCTATTTTGGTGTTGCACGTTTTAGGTGCATAGGCTTCATTAAGGTTGGCCTAGTTGAGATTTTTTAGGTCGTGGATGGTATATAAGCAAGGTAAATTGGTGTGGATCTATAGAAAGTGTACGAAAGATGCGAATTTGATTAAGTGTGGTGATTTGAGTGTGAGCCTAATGCCTATGACTCCAATGCAATGAGCAGAAGGGTCTACAATGTACTTGAAGTTGTTGGAGGTAGTGAGCCAAAGGTTGTGGATGGCATAAAATTTCAGTGGTGGATTTCTCCTATTGCCTTCAGATAGTGAATCTCTTTATAACAGTCTTCTTCTATCTTCTTTCTTCTTGGCAATGAGTTACCTGATAGTGAGCCACCTGATTTATCTAGGCAGTGAGCTTAATTGTATTTGGTGTTGCAATTCATATATATGTGAGTTAATTGTCACCATAGTTTTTCCCTTCTTGAGTTTTCCACGTAAATCTAGTGTTCTTATGTGTCTGGATGAGTTCGCATTGTTGTTTCATATGTTTACATTCTACTAATGCATAATAAGGGTTTAATGGTGGATAAGGGTTTGAAAAGATATTGATGGTTTGAATGTTTTTAAGTATAGAACTGATTCACCCCCCTTAGTTGTCTTGTGCATCTAACACATTCAATTGCGATAGAATGCGTGGCAAAAACACTAACAGTATAATACAATGCATGAGTAGCAACCCACAAAATACTTTCGCAAACACTTCTAGTTTACCTCCAACAACTAGACTAGATACAAGTTAATGTTTCAAGCATACTACAAGTAGCTTCCCTTGCAATAAAGATAAAATTAACATTCTCCAACTAATCACAATATTTCTTGATTTCAAAAGCTCATATGTGACATGACAAAAGTAATAAAATTGAATTCTCATCAATCTACTGACATCACTCCTTTGACATCAATGAGCTCCTTTGAAATCAATGGCATGTTCAACACTGGTTTGACACGAGATCTATTAGATGGTATGACTTAACTTAGAATTAATATTAGTTGCTATCTTAAAACCATTGAATTAGGATATACTTCAATATCCATCAAGAAGCCTAGGGCCAACTCAATTGTAGAGACAAATTCTTCACCCAACGACAAACCAATTCACAATTCAATATGTACCTCTACACCATGTTGAGTTTCCATGTTTCTTGCCTCTACACCTCCTTGATTTATTTATACATCTTTGTAAGAGAATTATAAGAAGATCATTCAAAAAAGGCATAAGGACTGAATATTTGCATAGATTTTATTGCTTTATATTTTTTCTTTACACATTAATAATGGTCTTCTTCTGCTTTGAAAAATCCTAACGACAATTTTTTTTAGTTTGACATAAATTTTTTATTTTTATAAAATGATCATATAAAGTATGATTCTCTTTTAGAGAACCTTAAATTTTCACTTAAGGGATAGTATGTCTTATAACTATTTGCAAAATTTGTGTGATTTTGCAATTACATTTTAAGTTCCTCTTTAATTTAAATGTTCTATTTAAAAAGGGAAATGTAACTTTAAAAAATTGCATATATATATTATTAATTGTCATCTGCAGATTAAACTTTTTATATTGAAAAGCAATTTCCTTAATTTCAAGACAGTGAGTTTCATCTTACGAATCACCAACGTAGTTGGACTTCTGAAAATATAGAACACCTTTAAGCACTAAAGCAACTCACAACAGTGTCTTTTCTCAAACATCTTTACGTATACGAAGCAAGTTCTCAAATGTTCTTATACTACAAGTACAAAAATATTACGTATGCCTCCCTCATGCATGCTAGTACCTAACAAGACAATTAAGGCAACATACATACTTCTATCTTATTTGGACACTTTTTGTAGTTTGAATCTCAATGATAACCTTTAATTCCAAAATATTACTGAGCAAAGACTGCCATCATGCTCCATAAATACACTAATCTTTGTCAATATGTTGCTGAAAATATTCCCATTATGCAAGACACCTCTGCTGCCAGTGGTACAGCATCCATGAGGAATTCCTAAGAGTGAACGAATCAGAATTGTGAAAACTGGAACCACTTAAGTCACATTAATTGGACTCTCAAGCAAAAATATATTAGAATGCATCCGACGTTGATGGAAAACTGCTTCTAAAATCAAGTTGATCCATTATCGAAAAGATTTGGACACTCCTTAATATGCATTATGGCGCCATGCAGCTCCTCAAGATCCTCCAAGTACATTTTCTTAAGATGTAAATGATTTCTGATGTTTTCTATCTGGTTGCTCAATTGTTTACCTGCCCACTTCTGACCCTCTGGTGTCACAGACACGCATTTTGACAACCTTGGGGCTGGTTGAGCTATCCAGCGCCTATTCTTTAGTGTTACTTCATTCAACCTGCAAACACAAAAATATTCAGAAATGTTGGAAGCCAACCTGTATTCATCATTCAAGACCATCCAAACAGACCAATAAGAGGGCACTGACTAAATACAAAGGTTGTGTCTTATACTTTTCCAATATTTTTGGCATGTTACATCTCTCGGAGATACAAAAGTATGCATCGACAGCATCATCTTCCCTCATCTGCAGGCTCTCCATCTTACCATATGACATACATATTTTATGTACATCATTTAAAGCTGTGTCTGGATCCAAATTGGTAATCCGAACAACAGTTGTAACTGGAAAATCAACCCGGCGTACTGATAATTGTTTCCCATTGACTAAAACCCAACGATCAGATAGAGCTCTCTCTTTATCTTCAGTAGTCTGCAGAGTTTCGGAAAATCAATTTGAAATTATAATATGTATACATACAAAATAATATTGCACACTATCGAGGTACCTTGAATTCAATATGACAGGCAGGCATTCCACCATCGCCAGCTCTTAAGAAACAGCAAACAATTTCTCCATATACAGAGAATGCTTTTCTTATATCAAGAACGCTGATGCCATGTGGAACATACTCAATACTAACAGACTTTTCTCCATGGATTGAATTTGACTCTGTAACTTGATTAACAGGTTCCTGCTTCATGGCCACTTCCTTCCTTTCCTTCTCTTCTTTCTTTTCCTTCTCCTCTCTCAGATTATCTTCTAAAACAAACTTCAACGTGGCATGCTTGGAATTGCTGAACTTCCTTGCTCTAGCTATAAGAGAATCTCTTTTGTTAGCCAAATTTTCTCTTGCTGGAATACTCTTCTTATAAGAGTCATCGTCCCGTGCCACTTGGACTTCAGTCTGCCGGAAATCAAGACCACCTGTCAAACTTCCAATGAAGTAGACATGTGGATCTGGGGAAGATTAAAACCAAGATTATTCATGTTCTTGTATAACTTGAAGTTACGACTGGTTTATTAACTAGATCTTTAACACAATGAACAATGTTAAAATGTTAACTCACTGTGCGACATTATTTTTTTATATTAAAGATGACATGACCACAGAGATAAATGGAAGAGCTTAAATTAAACTACGATCTAGGCAGTGAAATGGGTGGAGCTCAAATGGTAAAAGCATTGGAGCTTTCATAGTGGAGACTTACATTCAAATCCCCAAGAAACGTGTTACATGTACAAATGTTAAATGTTGAATTGGGCAAACTACCACATTCAATTGTATGTGGCATACCCCAACAGATGAGGCCAGCTGCAAACCATATGAGCAAATTTGACAGAAGAAATACCCCTCAAGGGAGAATTTAAAAATAAATAAATAACTACTATCCAGGCATATTAGAAAGCACTAGCAGAACACTCACCAAGACATTACACTTCCCATTCACTAATCTTAAAACTTGAGGTGTATGTATCTGAATAGTGTTTCCTGTTACTACTGCTGGAGAAATCATCAGAATTCCAGACAAAAATGAATGAGCAAATTAAGAGGACAATGACACAAAGAGCTAGTGCAAATGGATTCCCATAATAACTTTTACATGGAATAAACTGTAAAACATTTCCTATGGGAAGGAACAGTACCATTCTTGCATCAGAAACTGCAGAAATCTGTTGCTCTTTATTTGAGCTCAAAATCCTGTTAATGCAAGTTGATATCTTTTCATATTCTGAATCGACACCTGGACTATCCAGTTCAGCAAAAGCATCACTCTCTTTGCTCCTGTAGTTTGTAACAAGCATCTTAACATGATTTGGAGAAAGAGGTCGTGGATTGTTAGAAATCTGACCATCTCTGCTGGGAGGCCGTGGAAAAAATTTCCCATAAATATCCCAGCCAGCCCTTCTGTTTGGGGCTTGGTTTTCAGATGAAACGTGACCAATATATTTAGTTTCCATTTGCACCTTTGTAGAATTTGCTTCGATGAACCGATCATCTGCCTGTCCATTCTGCTTCTGAGTGTGCTTCGATGAACTGGGTGCTGTTTGTGTCTGTGTTGAATGGCTGGAACAGAACAATACTTATTTAGACACAAGGACAATGGCCACATGCATATATTCTGAATAAATACTAAAGAAAACTATATGCAATGTTTCAGAAGAAGGATTTGTAATTTTTTGCATACCATTAACATATATAGACAACATGTATACTTATCTGACACTTGTGACTTGCCTTTAACCTTGCCTAAAACATCTAGAAGCCTAAATCTTGCATGTAAAATAAAATAGCATGCATGGATAAAAAGTAGAGTAATAATTGACTGTAATGGCATAGGACCGTGCAAAGATAAGGATAAAGTTCCATCCTTTGGCCTGCGAAAAAACATGTTGATCAGATGGGTTCCTGCCCCCATTAAATTTGCTACTAGACACCATCCTTATGAGGTTGTTAAGGTTTGTCACTTTTGGAAAACATGTCCTTATAGGAATCTGCTTCTTGATTGTGACATCAGATGGACCACAACAGAGGAGGCCAGTCCACTATAGCGATGCTATAGTCTCTCTTCCTCTGCTTATGCATGAAGGTTGATTATTTCCTAAGATTTAGCTTTAATGCTGATCCTAAAGGAATGCTACTAGAGGACCAATAACTATATGCAATTTTTTCATATATGCTGTCACTAGGAACCTCCATGGGCCTTTTGATATTGTTATCAAGTGGGATGTCTTTTTGGTAGATAAGGATGCTTGGACAACCCCTGATGATATACTTTTTTGAAATCTTGCTCACACAAACCCAATGTTGATTTTGTCAATGGGTTTGAAATCTTGGATAGGCACTCCTTGGGGATTGACAGTACTACTTCTAGTAGATCTGCCTGTGCATGTAGAAGAGATCTCCAGTTTGATAGCTCATTCATACATCTGATAAACTTATTGTAAATAAGCTTCCTATATTAATACGCTTTCTCTTTTCTTAATCAATAAATGAAAAGCATGTTACAGATGACATTTTACAAGTAAGCTAATGTTTCATAATAATGGAATTGCAAGAAAGCATCTATGGTATTAACATTGACAAGGGGACATGACAAGAGAATGCTTAAGAGTTACAAAAGAACAGGCATAAAAGAAAATTTGTATTACTTATTTTTGAATGATGATCCAGCCAAAGATGTGTCATCAGTAATCTCTACATCCTCGTCTAGACTCTCAATGCTTGTTACAAATGTTGCAGTACATCCTCCCTTGCTTGCTTGTTGGCCTAGTCCTGTAGAAGCATGATGTTTGCACAAAACATTAACAAAAAGGTCTGTAGATACTACCACTGTCTCATTCAATTCCAGGTACCACCACCAAGACTTACAGTCACTTGAGGAATAACCATCATGTCAATTAATATACATAATATCACACACCGAATAAAAAGTTTAAATTGCATTGAATGATACGAATAAGTCTTTTCATATGCAAGTGTAAGCAACCAAAAGTGCTAAAAATTACAAAGACATTTGATGATGTTTACTTTGTAATACAAGTGCAAATCATAACATTATGTGCAGGTTTGGTCAGACATGTTAAAAGTCCAATCAAAGTATGGTGACCTTCACATGGGCACCAATCCACAATTGCATGCACATAGACACACATGCCCATGATATAAGCACTCCATAACACACACCCATGCAGGGCACGCGTGCACACATGCACACACACACACATATATATACTGAGCACAACTATTATTAAGCTTTTCCTCATCAATGGCGCTCCTGCATAGCCATTTACTCTGTATGAATTTAAGGTGCTGCATTTGAATTTTAAGTAGTTTTGTCTGTGCATATATTTTTTTTCTCTTACTGATGGTTTTGAACTATTTCAATCGCTTTGAAATTAATAATTTTGATAACTCTTTTTCCTTAGAATTTTTCAAACATGGTACAAACAAATGCAACAAGAGGTTCTAATCACTTTGAATTAGCAAGGCTAGATAGTTTTGTTGATTTTCCTGACAAAATACATAAAACATGAGACTAAAATGTTGTGGAAATTTTGGAATAAGAACCAAAACTATATCTAGTAAAGTTTTGGCACTATCTAGTAGGATTGTTTGGCAATATTAGATTTCTCTCTAGAAAGTATGAACATAACCATAGTTAACAATATCTTACAGGATCAAGAATTTGTAAAATTCATAAATGAGGAAACAATTACACAAAAATATGAGAAGAATTTTTTTAATTACAGCTTCAATGCTTAATAGCAAATACAATTGTTCCTCCCTAAGTTTTCTTCATGGATTCAACTCCCTCCCATAGCAACTTCCATGCTAACCCTAAAAATGCTTCCAAGTCTTTGGTGGCCATATCCCTTCAACTGGTGCAGCTTCAGCAGTTATTGTTGTGCCAGCTCATAAATATCTCTAATTATAGCTCCTCCTTCCCATGTTTCTGTTATATCGCAAAACAAGGCATCTTGCATTCCTAGTACCAAGGCTTCAGGTCATACTACCTCGGTGTTCATGTCTCTATTGCCGACATCATCTCTAGTTTTGAAGAGGTATTTGTCTCTTAGTAAAAATCCTTTTACAGATTTTGTCTTCTTCTAAGCTTTCCTTTGCCTCTATTTTTGAGGGGTCAAATGCAGAAGTTTAAGTTCCATCTAAGGTGAATGTCTCCTCTTAGAGTAAGGAAGTTGAGGTTAAACGCTCAGAGAAGACCCTAATTTTGGTGTTGGGGCCAAAGTTTTTGAAGAGGAGGCTCATTATGTTTTGTATAGTGCGCTTTGCAGGTTTAACCATCTTTGACCAAACATTCCTGAACTTCATGAGTGAATATATGACCCATAGTTCCATGGAGTTTCCTGACAAGGGGATGCAGGGACATGGGGACGGGTTTCGAGACGAGAGGACCAAGGGCCTAAGTTTGGGGGCAGCATGGGGATGATGGCAAGGTAGCAGCAAGGCACTGAAATACATATAGTACTTGAAAAAATAGTTATAAAAAGATGTACGAGTATAAGAATTATACATCTTGGAGACAACTAGGAGGTCGTAGATGTCTTGAGAACACCCTGGCATCCTCGAAGTCTTAGCGGCATCTTGGAGATGGCGATGCTGGTGGTGGGATGGTGGCACTGGTGTTGGGCTGTTGGGGGGACGTCCCGCCCAAGTCCCCAAGTCTTTGAGACAAGGATGTCTAGGAAACGCGGGGTTTTTTGGGCGCCCCCGTGGAACACATTATAAATCACAATTGGAAACCTCCCCTTGAAAGCAATGAAAGAATATACCACTATGCACATGCTTTTTTTAATTATTGTGTTTGAATCGTTAAAGAACAAATAACTTGTCATTAAGGATCAATCAGGGGTTTGGGGAAAAATGTCCTAGTGAAACCATGGTACCCATCTTTCAACCTTACAATGGAGTCTTTTAAGGTGTTCTTAGTTTGAGTCAGGCTTCCTTTACTTGCCTCTATAGTTCTAACTTCTAGATAAAGCCATACTTGGAAACTATTGGAAATTCTGTATGGATTTTTATGGCTATTGCACTGGAGACTTGCTTCCTCTCACATTTTTTGTTAATATTCACACACAGTCGGATAGCTCTTTAGAGTTTTCAGTTGCTATCAATGTCCAAGTGGAAGATAGTGTTTGGAGCCAACAAAAAAATTATGAGAGATTGGCTTTCCAGTGTTGTTGATGTTTCAGCATTGGGCATTTATCAAAGGACTATAATAGCCTCAGGCCCTCAAGCATAAGGAAGTGGGCCAATCTTCATGATAAAAGGATGTAAAACTTCACCATTTATCCATTCTAGTTTCATCTTATGGGTTGTGACTTGTCCCAACTGTGAAATTCCCTCCCAGATTTGCTCAATATTTTTTGATTGTTTTCAGTTTAACATATGTGTCATTTTGTCAAACATATTGCATGCTAAGGGTCTGAATATGCAATGAATAGAAGTTGCAAATGACATGTAATAACAATACTAAACAGATAACCTCTTTCACATCTTTATAGAAGTGCATTTAATACAATAGAATGAGATTAAATGGCTTCAGCATTAATATTTCTGAGTAACAATATGACAGCAATACAAAGGCACAGAAATGCAGATTACAACTATGTATGCACAGGTTCAACCTTCTGTTTAGAGTATTTGCAGCAGTACATAACACAGAAATGCAGCTCAATGACAGTATTAAATACCCATTTAAGCAAGAGTTCTAGGTAGGGTTGACTTGTAAAGACTCCACGGCCTGCTGGTTACTATTGTAGCTCACTGTACATGCAGCGCTGAGTGTTTGCAGCAGGGTAACTTCAGAAAACTCACCCCAGCTACAGTCACATTCTCTTCACAGTCATTAACAGCAAGGTTATGGAGTGGCGCCAAGGTTAATGAGCAGATTTACACCTTCCAACACACCCATGACCCCCTATAGAAAGCCTTACGCCCCAACAAACAGTCACTCGACCCTTCTTAGTGCAAATACTGAGTTCCGTGAGAGAAATAAGCAGCAACAGGACTGGAAAACTCCCACGCAGAGCCCAGATAAAACTATGTGCAACACCCAGCAGCAATACACCCTTGCAATGCCCACGACCAGCCTGAAGCTAATAATGTTCATGCCTGGGTAAATGAAAATGCCACGACCTGCTAATCTTTCTTGGAAATGGCGACCACTGTCTTTGCAAAAGCTCACAAACTGAAAGATAAACTCAATCTCCACAATGTAAATTGTTCTCCCCAATTTTTTCTCTGCACAAAACTCACAAATTTGCAATATCGTGCAACTAGAAGACTTGAGTGATCTTCCCCTCAAACCAGCTAGGGTGGAATCATTTCACCACTGAAACTGATCTTCCCCAGAGGGTTTCCATCCTCCAGAGACTGAGATGAACCAAGTTCAATCTCCAAAAGTTGACCAGAACCACAAAGGGTTTCAATCACAGAAATAGAATAAACTGAACATGTCCAAATGAGCTCTCATAACCTCCTTTTATACTTTTCCCACCAACTCTCCAAAAGCTTCTATTAAAATTTACTTTTTAATTTAAACTCCCCTTTAGCTCCATAAAAGACCCTTTTATTAAAATAATGATAATTTGGCACACAAGGTCCCTTTTAAATGCATCCATGATTTAAAACATTTCATCTTGGTTCCGACGAGCTACAACACTAAGGTGCCTTTTAAATATTTTCTGCTGGAATGCATCGGAATTGGAAACTAATTGCATTGGAGTGATTCCGATGAAGAATAATGATAAATGGAGCCGATCAAGAGACTTTCTATATATAGACACTCTCTCCAAGATTCCTGGAGAGCACACTAAACCAAAATTCACCCCGGAAAGTGGCATATGAGTCCTCTAGACCACATGAGCTCATTGGAATCACCAAATGACTCCTCCCTTAATTTTGACACACATCCACAAGATCAGTGTCAATTGCACTGCAAGAGAACCTGAAAATGGGGACATTACAACAACCCTCTTCAGCTCTCGTGATCAAACACTCTTTGTCTAAGGAATCTCCTTTGAAGCTTGGGGGTATGATTCCTCCACCTCCACTTGGGAAGCTCCCTTATGTTTCAATTTGTAGGTCTCCTCCAACAGTACCTATTTTTACCATAATTCCTTCTTTGGATGCTGGCATTGAGGTACCTTCAAAAGTGGCTAAATTTTCTCCTTCAAACACTTCAGCTATTTCTTATTTTGTTGATTGTAAGCCTTAGTGGCACCTATGTTTTATTCCCCTTCTCCTCCTCCTTAGTCAGAATGTATGTGTTAAGGGAGCCCCTTTTGAGGCTAAGATGTTGTAGCTATTGACACCCTCGCAACTTGAGAGAGAAGCCTCGGATGTGAATATGCTTCTAGGATGTTGGTTGCCCTTGACATGGTTTTAAGTTCTCTAGCCCAAATGATGAAGGGACGGTAGGATCCCCTCAATGACAAGCTGCATCTACTACAACTGGAATTTGGTTTATATTTCAATTTATGTATTGGTTATAATGGGCTTTATGCTTTCTTTATTAATGCTTTATTTCGGGTATGGAGCCCCAAAGAACCCATAACTTAACTATAAAAAAAATAGTAAATACATTTGTTTCTAGTTGAGAAGCTCTCAACCTAAAATTAAATTCCCTTAAGGCAAACGACAATAATTGAAGCCCAAAAGTCATCAACCAATATCCTGAATACATCAAATAATTTAGAAATAGTATTTTTTTTATGCAAAAAAGTATATCCAAAAGACCACAATTACTGAAGATTTATTTTACATGTTGTAATGGAGCAAATTTGCACCCCTAGGCAAATTCCCCATTTAATTTCTCCTACCTTAGAAAATGTAAATCCAATGATACAATTTGATTGTTGCCACCTCGCTCCTTCCACCTGGCTACGTCTTTTTGTGTCGGTGGAGGAATCTCTATCAAGGACACGTGCGCGCCGCGCAGACGTCCGCATGCCGCGCTATTGTCTTGACAAAATTCTACCTCTAGAATCCACAAAGGCGTTACATTTCTCATTGGTGGCGAAGTGTAACATTTTCTGCATCCTTGACCGATGAAAAATAGGTCTTTTGCCTCTCTTTTGGTAGTTCAAATCCATCAGCTCACATTCATTCACTCTCTCTTCACTCTCTTGGCTTCACTTCATTCTTCTTGACTCTCTCTTGCATTCTAAGTTCATTCTACAACTTTCACACCACCTCTTCTTGGCTACAAGCTATTGGTTTTGGCTCCTACATCATGTTCTCGTTGCAACAAAGCTACCATTGGAGGACTCTCAAGCTTCTTCCTTCCACTACTTGCCTTGAGTACTCATAGCTTTGAAGGTGATATTGCTCATTATTGTTTGCTCTTTGCATCACCTTGTTCATTGAGTAGCATACTTGTTGTTTGTGCTCTCTACTTTGTTTCTACTTCCTTTATCGCTTTCAACACTTTGCGGTTATTTGGTTGTCCGTGGAGGTGGGAACACCAAAGCGAGGAACTGACTGAGGCAGTCCTTTAAAACAGCCCCAACTTTTTTCCGTCTGTGTGTGTGTAGGTGGTGCTTTGCAAGTGGAGCTATTCGAAGATTCAACTCGTGGGTAAAAGGTTCATTTTCTCACCTCCTTGTCATTTTTGCAATAGTTTATTTCTTAGTCTTCTTTTGTCATATTTGTTGTTTTTGTCCCTTTTACTCTTTGTCAAAGTATAAAACATTTAGCAGTCAAACAGTAAGTGGGTTTTCCCGTGTCTATCCCTGCTTTCTAGGCTTCTCTCCGTACGGACGGCAACGCGGATCACAGACTCTAGCGTGGCAGTGAGCTGTCTAGGCAGCAAGCTAAACCTTGGAAACCGGCTCTTCTGACCCTGTGAGCATCCGATTTAGTAGAAGGAAAGCAACAAGTTATTTGCCCTTCCTTTTCAGCCTTAGTACCTTGTCCTATTCCAAACTGTTTAGCAAACCCGAGGTAGTTTAGGGCAGCCTGTTCCTTGGGGCACTTCCATGACCTAGAGTCTCGGGGGTGACGGGTCCCCCTTCTCTACACATGTGTAGCAAGCTTTAAATGATTAGATAATCATTCTTGGTCGATTAACTTAAAGACGTTAAAACAGCCTAAGTTTCATCCATGGCAGATAGTATCAAGAACTTGGGACATCATATGTTTTAAATTGTTAGAACTGCTATAGATCTGCCTTGAATCACTCACAAATCTGCTACAAATTCTGCTCATAAAGTCTGATAATAATACCTTCAGATCTGCTCATAAAAACTTTATACATATGATCATAAATCCTCCACAAATCTGATCATAAACTCTTCATAAAACCTGTCAATAATTGCTTCACAAATCTCCATATATTTTTCTTCTAGATCTGCAATATTCTTCATATAAGTCTGCTCCAACTTTCTGCTATACTCTTTATATTTTCTTTATAAATCTGCTCTTATTCCTCTTCAAGGTCTGCTCTTAAATCTGAATAATATTCTTTTTATTGCTTCACTTTTACCCTCCACTTATGTTCTTTTTATATCTCATATAATGCCTCCTCACTAAGTGAGGCGACTCTTCCAAAGAGGTCGGCCTCTTTCATAAATAATTATCTTTATTTTTAATTGCCCAAGAAGGGCAATACTCTCCAAGGAGTCGGCCAAAATAATAATAATTTGGTTTCAATATTTTATTCTTCCAAGGGGTCAGCCAGCCTACAATAAATCCATTTTGGTCTGCCTATTTTTGGCCATGTAAAGTAATTGATGCTTCCGTAATAAATGAATCTGCCTCTTTTATCATTAATTCACTGCCTTCATTAAATATTAATTATGATCGCTGTCTTCTCATAATCTTGAATGCTACCTTCATATAATCTCAAATGCTGTATTCACTGCTCCTAATAAGATATGGAGAATTTAAGCCAAAAGCTTAATTGTCTTTGACATCAATGACAATAATGACAATCCTTCTTGACATCAATGACAACTACAATATTTCCAACACACCATTGGTCACGATCACCTTATACACTCCCAGCTTTGCCCAGCAGCCTCTAAATATCTTCAGATAGCAGGTAACTAACAGTTGCAGGGTGTTATAATTTTTTCTGACCTTATTACCACTATCCAGGTACTGAAAGAGCAAGGGTGATTAGCATATAAATTCAAATCTCTTCAAATCTTCTGATATCCACCACCAAAAGGCATGAGAATGTTACCTAACCCCTGGACACCACCTACAAGCCTTAGTATTGTTCTGAAATGACAACACATGATCCTTAAAACTCTCATGTTTAGTATCCACAATGCCTGGAAAATGGTACGACACACCTAGGAAATTGTGCCTGTCAAAAACCTGCAAGATTGAGTTACCCAGCCACAAGGATAAATACCAAATCAATATCTATTGATATTTTGAGACCAATCACTAATTTTCTTGCATAATATAAGGGGTATAGTCAACTAGGGCACCAACCAGAATCCCAAACTGAACAGCCGGCGAAAGAACTTTGAAACACCATCAAAAAACACAACAAAATCTATGCAATAAACTCCAATACAAACCCCAAAAAACCTGCAATCAAAACACTTTAAAAAGAAATCTTCTTGTTTTGAAACCTCAAAGTCCAAAACTCTATCAATACCAATATGATTCATACGTGAAATCACTCAACCAGCTAAGGAGGATCTTTCACCACCGAAACTAGTGATTTGATGAGGCTTTTCGTCCTCAATCAACCTTGGAAGAACTTCTTGTTCACTCCAACAGCATCATGTTGTATGTGCAAACTTGAATAATCCAAATGATAGCCCCAAACCTCATTTTCTAGATTTTTTGTTGCTTTTTCGAAAAAGCATTTTTGGATTTTGCTTTTTCAAAAAAGCACTTTTTCCCAAAAAAGTGTTTCTTTTCTTTTTTAAAAATAACTTTATGTCCAAGTCCCCTTTTCCCCTAGCATCCACTTGAGGGGACATAACTTTATTAAATTAAAACGCTAAAGTAAATATTATAATGTCAACTATATAACATTAGCATAATAATATTTAAATAATCCAAACCACTTTGTGAAAAACACCGCCAAGGCACCAAAAACTGAAATTGATCACGCCAAGAAGAAGCTAATGCTGAAAAACGATGTCGAGTGCCAAAACGGGCACTTACTAGAAATAGCAATGTTCTCCAAGAAATGTGGAGCACCCAAATAGCCAAAAACACTACAAAGAGCATTACCACAATCTTGAATACCATCTGAACACTAAAACAACCTCGTATGCCAAGAAACCCTAAAACTGAATTCTCCAAGAACATTGGAGTTCTCCCAGCTCACCTGAAACTTACAAAACACCCCAAAAACTAGCTAACTCTCATGGAACATGGCATAAAAATGGGGACATTACAACTTGCTCAATGCAACAAGATGCAAAAAAAACAAAAAATCTATGGTTTTTTGGCTTATAAAACCCAACATGGCCTTGACATTACAACTTGTTGGATGCAACAAGATGCAAAAAAAACAAAAACATGGCTATTCGGCTTATAAAACCCAACACACCCTTTTCACTCATTCACACAAAACTATTGCATACATTTTAACTAATTGCAAAGATTTCTAGGAGAATTTGAAGAGCAAATTCAAAGAATATTAAAAGCAAGTTTGTATTTTTTTAGTTTTTTTTGCAAGCATTTAAATTCATTTTAGCTACTAAAATCTAGCATGTACATTGTAAACAATTTATCATTTCATAGTATTTAGTAGTATTTACAATTTTACTTTATTCGTATAAATCTAAGTTACCGATTCACCAAAAAAACGGCCCTGGATACGATTCGATACGTACCAGGTATGAAATTTGGGTACAGTATGTCTTGGATTCGGCCAGGATACGCATTTCCACCTGCGGATTTGAGCTGGATTCATCAGGTGCCTACGGATTCGTCCAAGATACGGCAAAACGAATCCAAGGCGAATCCGCAACAAATCCAGGTGTGAAAACGCCCAATCCGTGGAAAAAAGCGGTTTTTTGCAATTTTTTATTGATTATTTTGACCGAATGTTGACTTCTAAATATTTTAATATTCATTGCAACCCTAATTCATCCCTCCAAACACACTAAATAGGTAGAAACAATCTCATTTAACAATTTGTGAATGAAAAACAAGTTTTTTTGCCTCCATTGCTGAACTTTCTCTCTTGCTTGCACAAGCTTGAATAGATTTGAAGGCTGATCGTTGGTTGTTCAAAGTTGATTGTTGTGCTATTCCTAAGCACTTGCAAGTGTCCGTTCGTTGCCAAGAAGATTGTAGAGCAAGATTTGTACAAAAGAGGTAGGTTTCTTTGAAGTTTTTTATTTTTTTGAAATTTTTCCTTACATATTTTTTAACAAATGAACTATTTTGTTTTGTTTTTATTGTTTTGTTGATTGTTCTCATTCTTTTAAGTTTTTTACTTTTTTAGTTTCAAATTTCAATACCAAAATTATTTCAATTTGTTGTGCCTTAGGTATTACAATGGCATACACTTCTTTCCTCAAGCCAATCTCGTTTCAAAATAAATGCAACCTCTCCCCTTTGGAAATATGTAGAAATGGTTCAACAATGTCCAGGTGGTGGAGTATTTATTTGGATTTGTAGTCATTGCAAAGTTCAATATACGAGCTCATACAGTCGAGTGAGAGCCCACTTGTGTAAGATCCCTGATAATGGCATCAAACCTTGTCCAAGACCTCCAAAGGTGATGGCAAAGGCCTTGCAGATGAGGTAGTGTTGAAATATATTGATGAGCAAGAAAAATCAGAGCAAAAACTAGTAGTCTTAAAACAAGCCATCCTTTGAGGAAAGGATCTCGATCCATGAAACCCCCTACACCACCACCTACTTATCTTCCACCTACACAAAGCCATCCATTTATGAACATCCCTCAAGAGAAAACCGTGCCCTCATCAAATAAAAGATCTAAGGACCGTTGGAAGCTTCATTTCAGAATGAGGCAAGAGATATTGTTGATCAAGACATAGCAAGATGTGTCTATGCCAATGGATTGGCATTCAACGTTGTCCATTCACCATATTGGCAAAAAATGGTGAAATCTATTAATGAGGCTCCAAAGGAGTATAAGGGCCCAGGTTTTGAGAAGGTGCGTTGCACCTTATTGGAGAAAGAGGTGAAACATGTAGCAGACTCTTTGAAGCCCATAAGGGATTCATGGATCGAAAAGGGGTGAGCATCAATTCTGATGGAAGGAAAGATGCGAAAAATCGCCCATTGATCAATGTTATTGTCGTGTCCCCTAAAGGGGCAATGTTTTTGAGAGTAGTGGATTGTGAAGGATAGGTGAAAGATGGTCCATTTATTGCTAACATCCTTTCCCAAGCTATTGAAGAAGTGGGCCATCAAAATGTTGTGCAAGTTGTAACCGACAATGCCAAAAATTGTAGGGCTGCAGGGTTATTGATTGAGGAGAAGTATCCCCACATTTTTTGGACACTTTGTGCTGTCCATTCCCTCAATCTAATGCTACAAAAAATTGGATCCAAAATTAAGTGGATCAAACAACTGTATGCCGAGGGCGAAGACATCCAAATGTTTGTCACCAACCACCATATGACACAAGGAATATTCAGACAATTCTCAAAATTGGAATTGTTGAAGGTAAGTTAATTCTCAATATTTTTAAATTTTTAATTTTCTTTTGATTTTGTAAAGTATTTATAAATTTAAATTATATTTTGATTTTGATTTTGATTTCCAAACAGGTTGCTGAGACCCGTTTTGCCTCCAGCACAACTGTGTTGAGGCGACTTATAAAGGTTTGTGAGGCACTTTGTACCATGGTAATCAGCCCTAATTGGTCCATATGGAGGCAATCTAGCAATGAAAGGGCAAATAGGGTCAAGCAAAGGATCCTATATGATAGTTGGTGGGATCGTGTTGAGTACCTGGTTAGTTTCACTGAGCCTATATTGAGCATGATCCGTTACACAAACATGGATAGACCTTCTTTGGGAGAAGTATATGATGGTATTGACTCAATGATTGAGAATATGAAAACCATCATCAATGCAAAAGAGGAAGATCTTGAAGAAAAATTCTTCAAAGAGCTACAGGAAATCATGGTTGATAGATGGAACAAAATGACCACTCCATTGCATCTTCTCGCTTTTGCATTAAGTCCCAAATATTATAGTCCTGAGATACTTTCTAAATCTACTTCATCAAGAGTTGCTCCATATAGGGATGTTGAAGTGGCTCAAGGGTACAAGGCAGCACTTCGTAGAATCTTCAGTGATCGTGACCAACATGATCGAGTGAGGGTTGAGTTCATGGCTTTTGCATGCTCCGGTACTATTGATTAGAATATGGATGCCCTTTGAGACGAGGTTTAGGGTGGATGCTCATAGTTGGTGGTATTTCCATGGGCAAGAATACATGTACCTCCAACCTATTGCAATTAAAATTTTATCCCAAGTAAGTTTTATATTTTGTAATTTTAATTTTAATTTATAATTTTATTAACTTTGTAACTCTTTAACTATTTAATTTGGTCTTAATAGGTTGCTAGTTCATCGTCTTCTGAGAGGAATTGGAGCACATTCTCCTTCATCCACTCAATAAAACGCAATAGGCTACATTCAAAAAAGGCAGAGGACTTGGTGTATGTGCATTCAAACTTGCGCCTCCTTACACATAAGCAAAGTTCCTACAAAGAAGGAGACACAAGGAGGTGGGATATTGACCCAGAGCAGCTTGACTTGGATGCTTCCACAAGTCACTTAGCTGCACTTGATATTGATGATGACTATGAGCCTGAACCAGCTACTGAGTATGAGAGTGGTAGTGTTAGTGCTAGTGGCAGTGCTTGTGCGAGTGCCACTAATGCTATTTGTGGTTCTACACAAAATGGATCATCTAATGATGCTGATGATGCTGCTTTTTTTGATGACCCATATGATTCAGATTGATCATTGATCAATAATAGCTGATTGTAAACACTTGACATTTTGATTTTATGTTTGAACTTTAATTTATAAATTTATATCATGACATTCGAGTAATATTTGACTTAGTGACTATGAAAGTGGTGATGTATTTTTGCTATGTTATTAGACTATTAAATTATTAATATGGTGGTATATTCTAAACTCAATTACTGCTGCAAATATGTATATATTTTTTATTTTTATATGTTTTTTGTATTGCCGTATCCAAGCTGTACCCAACCCCAATTTTTTTTTTGACCAAACCAAATCCCGTACCGGATTCGCGTACCCGTACCCGAATCCAAAAACAAATCGGTAACTTAGGTTTAAATGAATTATTTTTCTGATTTATGCTTCTTTGGCGAAATAAAATCAAAAGGTTATATTGAATTTATGCTGATTTATAGTAATTTATGCTAATTTTTTTGTATTTAAAAATTAAAATGTTGTACTTTGTACTTGTAGGTTAGATACATTTGCAGATAGAGAACCATTAGCCTCTAGATCAGGCTCCCACTCTGCTTTAGACTCCGCCCAGTTGATGTCGATTACAAGAACTCATCCCCTTAGAGCTCGAGACCCTGCTTAGAAATATGGCATACAAGGATCAACAGCTGAGACAGTCATTTGCATAAGATACTAGAACGTATATCTTTTCCCATGTTTCCTAATGAAACCTCAACACCCTCTTCAAGAGTTTGATGGGCTGCTAGGACTTCTGAAAAGGTATCTTCTTTTGGAGTTTGTGGCAACTAATAGAGCTTGCTTCTTTGCTCTTTGTTATAGTATCTCAATTCTCTTTCACTCATACAGAACAAGCTACATCATAGGATTAGATACACAAGCTAGCAAGATCACTAGCTCTGATACCACTAAAATAACCACCCTAGATTTTTTATTTTGAAAATTACATCGACTAAAAGTGAGATTACAATGCAATATCCGTTCCACTTTCTGATCACCCAGTTCCGGATATAGGAAAGGTGAGAGCATACAGTGAAAGGATCTACATATCAAATTAAATTGCAGCAGCTAAAAGTAAAGCACTGGGCAGCAAGCCAGCCAATACCACTTATTCAGTGGAGTGCATATGCGATACTAAAAGGAAATGCACTTCACACTTACGCAACATAGTGATTAGTACAATGAAATTAACAACACTTCCACTTATTCAATGGGAAGGCAAAACACAATGATACCACTTGTTCAGTGGGAAGAGTAATAACCGAACCATCCACTTGTTCAGTAGGAATCCATACAAAGCTACCACTTATTCAGTGGGCTGAGCACATGATTCAAATAAGTCTACAATACTAAATAGAAGTGTATCTGTTGATTGCAAAATGCTGATAAAGGAAAGTACTGCTGATATAAAGTGTTGATATAAAACAAATTGCTATAACACCCCCACAATAGTGCCAAATAACATATACCCAACAACCCAGCTATGAAATGACAATATGATACCTTGAATGGATGAATAGGAAAGCTGGTGCAGTTCTGAAAATGCATTGAAACATGCTGCAACAGGTCTGTATAGCTGGAATAATTACCCGAATTTCTCAAACAATTCACACCCGGCACACCAAAGTTTAACATAAGCAGAAACACAGCCTCAAAATGCACCCAAACTTCACCATAACACCTTGGAAGGAGAGTATATCAATCAAGTAACTTATAACAAACATGTGAAGGTCTGAAATGCACTGATACAGCAGGTACGGTCCCCTTTAAAGTCATCATAACTCCAAAAATATCACAAAATTTGATGCCAAATGCTTGGAAAGGATTGGAATGGTCTAGGCACCATCAGTCATAAAGGAAAGAGGCTCATAAACTAAGCACTTTACCCCAGCAAGGATCCACGCCCTCGCCTGTACTAGATGGTACAGCCAGCAAACACCATAAATTTGCACCCCTCTCAGATGTATGGCCTGCAATAACCAATGAATGGTGTCTCCAAACAGCGTTAAAGAAGATAAAACTCAGAAATTATACCCATCAAAGGCGGACTACAGGAAAGGTGTGCCCTGTACTAGAGTGATATAGCCCAACAACAATAGAAACTCCTTTATCGCCCTTAAAAATCAACAAAATCTTCAACAAAACCCCTTCACAACAGCAACAGTTCCTTAGATATTCAAAACACGTCAAGAACTTTCATATCTGCAAACCAAAACTAGAACTCTTCTCTTCAGCACAATGGTGACCTCTGTATGAAGCCACTCCAAGCAGCTAGAGGGGATTTCATCCCCAAAACCAACTACTCCAAAGAGGGTTTCTCGTCCTCAAGAAGTTTTAGATGAACTCAGGTTCATTCCAACAGCATAACAATAGCATTCACAAGTCTAACCTTTAAAATGAGTCCACATCCTCCTTAGATAGTTTTTTTGAGGGTAAAAACACTTATTTGAAAATAATAATTCCAATATCCTCAAAAGTGACCTTTAAGAAAAATAATAATACTTTTTCATGTGCAAGGGCCCCCTTATTCACCTAGGCGTCCACTTTTAAAGCACATTATCAACTTTTTAAAAAGATAATACATTTAAGTTATCACTTCAATATTTTAACATTAAAAACTTAAATGAATTATTAAATTATTTTACCCGGGTTGCAGAAAGCACTGAAACGACATCGAAATCAAATTCCGATCATACCAACATGATACTAAAGATTTGGAATGATGACTTGAGCCATTTGGGTGACTCATTAAAAATAGACTACTCCTCCAAGAAGTTTGGAGAGCTCCCCAAACGTTGAAAATCACTTCCGAAAGGGTCATAATGATCCACACTACCAACTAAGCTTATTGCCATGAATAACAACCCTGAAATACATAAATTGTGCTCTCCAAGAACTTTGGAGTTCCCTTTTCCTTACCAATTAGCCTACGAGAATTCGAAAAATAGGTTGTCTACCAACTAACCAAGCTTGTGAAGGGGACATTACAGTTTTTTATATTTTATTTATAACTCTCTAAATTTGAATTTATTTTCATAGTTGGTATGAGTTTTCCACAGTCCATGTAGTTAGATACTTAGCTTTTGGATTCAACTGTGTGTATTTTTGTGTCGACATTTCAGATCACACTCTGATCCATCATCAGGAAGAGGAGAAAATGAGATGGGAATGCAGATCAAGCCTTATAAAAGGTGAGGAAGATGAGAGTCTAGAAAAGAAAAGAATTAAAAAATATAATAAAACCATGAAAATAGACAAAAAAATTAAGCTAACCAAAGACCAAGGTACATACAAAAGATGTTCAAAAACCTATTGATCAAAACTAAGTAATAAATACTAAAAAGATGAGATATTAAGAAAGATAAAGAAGGCTATTTAACTAAAATTATAAACAATGAAAACTATTTAAAAAGGTTCAAGAAATAAGCTAGCAATAGGATAGAAACTACTAGGTAAAAAGCAACAAAAAAACACAATAAAAAGAAACCAACCTATTAAATTATAAAAAATAATAATAGTGACTTAATAGAGAAAAAATAAAAATAAAAAAATCGCAAGTAAACTTGAAGATGTAAAATATGGCAAAAATGATTAAAAATTAAAAAAAATTGATTAATAAAGAAGCTAAAATATTATAATTGAAAAATATAAAAAATAAAGCCACAATTAAGGTATTTTTAATATTGGGGTTGGGGCCTTAGCTCGGTTGGCTAAATCTTTCCTGTTGCAGGAGGTTGGTCACGAGGTCTAGTCTCCCCCACCCC
The DNA here is from genome assembly GCA_007115665.2 of Sequoiadendron giganteum. Classification (NCBI taxonomy): domain Eukaryota; kingdom Viridiplantae; phylum Streptophyta; class Pinopsida; order Cupressales; family Cupressaceae; genus Sequoiadendron; species Sequoiadendron giganteum. Next base: position 134,919,808 of record CM021103.1, on the reverse strand, counting down.
CGTGGTACCAAAGGGCGTGTCGCGCCAACGCCGCCGGTCACGTCAAAAAGTTTACCAGGCGCACTGCAGTTTATAGGGGGTCGTGCTACCCAATTCTTGCAGTCTAATTAAAAAAATAAAAATTTAAAAAAGGTATTTTTAATATTATAAAATATTAAACTTGCAAACAAAAAGTCCCAATTAAGGTATTTTTGAAAATAAATGATTATAAATTAATACAAAAAAGCTAAACAAGGTTATAGTAAGATCAAGTCTGAGATTGGATGGAAAGGTGCGGTTGCCTATTCTGCTCCCATGCCTCTTGATTACGCAGAGCTTCTCCCGCTTGCCCGCGGCCTGTAACAGGTCAGGGCCTAGGGTCTTTTGCTGCGTGGGTTTGGTGCAGGTGTGGGGAACGGTCGGTGCGGTGGAGAGGTGGCTGTGTGGGGTGTGGGTTTGGAGGCGTTGGGGTTGGTGCTCGGGGTTTGGGTATGGCTAGGGCTTCTAAGAGCCTGGTGCCTGCTGGACCATTGCCATCTCAGCCTTTTTCGGCTGCCATGCATGCACAAAAGATGGATTCGTCCTTTGTGGGTGAGAGCTCTAAGCTCAAGAAAGTGAATGGGTGCTTGCCGCGGAGCCAAGATCGCCCTGTTCTGGTTATTTCTCCCGAATCGGTTCAAGAGGACATTGCCTATTAGAGCCAACATGTTCTGATTTGTAAGTTTTGGGGTATTCACGTCCCTCTCTCAACGCTAGAGTCTTGGATCCGTCGAACTTGGCAGGTTGAAGGTGATTTTGACCTTTTGGTGGCTGTGAATGGCTATTTTATGGTCAATTTTTCTTGCATCTCGAATCGCAATCGTGTTTTCGAGGGAGGGTCGTATTTCTACAATCATGTTGGTTTGTTCATTCAGCCTTGGCATGGAGGTTTTAATGCGACAAAGGAACTTCCTACACGAGTTCCTGTTTGGGTTCGGCTTCCATGGCTGTCGTTGGAGTTTTGGAGGGAGGATATTCTACACTGGATCGCCGCTTTGTTGGGGAAGTCGACTACCATCGCTCAAAATACTTTGGATAAAAAGGTATTCTCTTATGCTCGCATTTGTGTTGAAATTGATTTAAATAATCCTTTGTCGGATTCTTTGGAGATCTGTATTGTCTCTACATCGTGGATTCAACCACTGGATTATGAGTCCCTTCCTTTCCATTGCCGCTTTTGTCACGAGTATGGACAACTTCAGCGCCAATGTCCCCGGGCATCCAAAGCGGCGGGGGCTTCTTCTTCGCCTTCTTCTAGGCCTCCGGTGGAGAAGGGGAATAAAGGCAAGGCATTTGTAGTTGAGGCTGGGCCTGATAAGGATGGCTTTATTCCTGTTAAGCAGAAAAATAAAGGGAGGGGTCAAAAGCGGGCCTATAAGGATAGACAAAGTGATCAGGGTTTCAATCGGTTTGAGGTTCTGGATAATCAGGCTGTGGAGGAAGGGATTCCTGTTGAGATTTCTTCTAGGGCCACTGGTATGTATGTTGGGTTGGATACAAGGCTGGAGCAAGCAATTGTTGTTCAAAATATCTCTCTGGCATTGGAGCAGGGGTTTTTTGAGCCTCTCGGGGCCTCTGCGGATGGGCAAGATGATATTGTTTTAGCAGATCTAGCTAAGGTAGTGTTCTCTTTAGGTAAAGGTAGGGGAGTGTCTCCTGCTTCGGGGATTCTACAACACCCTCTCAAGAAGGGGCATTTTGATAATTCTTTGAAAGTTGGTCGTAAGAAGGATGTTGACAAGCTTAAAACTACTAGGGATCTGATGGTGGAATCTGGTTCTGTTAAGGCCCTTGAGGCACACTTTTCTCAACCTTCCTCATGATTATTCTCTCATGGAATGCAAGGAGGTTGAATAGCACCTCCTGTCAAAAGGCTATTCAAGATTTGATTGTTGTTCATTCTCCAGATATTATCTGTGTTCAGGAAACTAAGCTTCGGGTGGACCTCATGCTTCAACATGCCCCTCACATTTGGTTTTTTGGTTAGTGTCAATGTATTGGGACTAGGGGAACCTCTGGAGGTCTGGCTCTCTTCTGGGATCCTCGTAAGGTTGTTCCTCGCTGGTGGATTTCAAGCCAGTCTGCTATTTATGTGGTGGCTTCGGTTTTGGAATCTGGGGAAACTATTTTGGTTAGTAATGTTTATGCTTTGATTGACATTCGTGGTAAAACCCAGCTTTGGGATCATATAAGGTATGTTAGGTCTTGTGCACCCTTTCTGCCTTGGATCTTAGCTAGGGATTTTAATGCAGTGTTGAGCTTGGAGGAGAAAAGGGGAGACTGCCTAGGCTTGGTCCTGCTTCAGATCTATTTCGGACTAATGTGGATTCTCTTGCTCTGGTGGATGTTAAACCCTCTAATGGAATCTTCACTTGGAATAATAGACGGAGTGGGCCTGAAGCGATTTCCCAGCGGCTTGATCGTTTCCTTGTCTCTTGCTCTTGGGTTAGAGGTAGCTTGGTCATTTGCTCTGAGATTCTTGACTGGTGTGGATCGAATCATTGGCCAATTAAGCTTTCGACTTCTGATTTCCCAAGTCCAAAGAATCCTCCTTTCAAATTCCAGCTTATGTGGCTACGTGACCCTTCTTTGGGTGATCTTATTGCTCAATGGTAGCAAGATGGCACTCCTGCATATGGCACCGCTATGTATTCTCTGGTTAAGAAGCTGCAATATGTTAAGTATCAGCTTAAGCGATGGAATAGGTTGTGCTTTGGAAATTTTCGGGCCAAGAAAAGAGAGGCACAAGATCGCGTTGCCGTTATTACCCGCTAGATTCGGGATTTGGGATTCTCGGAGACTCTTGGCCATGCTGAGGCCCAGGCCCTGAAGTTGGTGGAGGAGTGGGAGCTTCGTGAGGAGATTTTCTAGAAACAAAAGGCTAGAATTGATTGGCTTCAAGAGGGTGACAAGAATACTATTTTTTTCCATCATTCGGTGCAAGCTCGTCGTAATAAGTGTTTTATTTCTTCTCTTGTTAACTCTGAGGGTCTTTCAATCTCTTCGCAATAGGCTTTGTCTAGAGAGTCTCGTCAATTCTACTCTTATTTGTTCACTAAGGATTCACTCCCTGCTGAGGCTGAGGAGAATAGGGTCTTGGCTTGCATTCCCTCTTTAATCTCTAATAATTTGAATGCTTCTCTTATTCGCCTAGTGACTTTGTCGGAGGTTGAAGAGGTGGTGTTTGGGATAAATAAGGGGAAAGCTCCTAGTCTTAATGGTTTCCCAATCGAGTTTTTTCAAGAGTTTTGGGACATTGTGAAGTTGGATTTGTTGGAGGTGGTTCAGGAGTCTCTTCATAGTAAGCAAATGCTTCGAGCCATGAATGCTACTTTTTCGGTTCTCATTCCTAAGAAGGAAGGGGTTGACAAGCTTGATCTCTTTAGACCTATTGCACTCTGTAATGTGGTGTACAAGATTATTACGAAGTTGATTGTTGAAAGGCTCAAGTCTTGTTTGCCTGTGATCATTTTTGAAGAGCAAGGCGGTTTTGTAGCTGGTCGTAAAATTTCGGATGGGGTAGTGGTTGCGTCTGAAGTCATTCATTCCATGGCTACCTCTCAGGATAGGTCTATGTTTATCAAGTTGGATATGGCCAAAGCTTATGACAGAGTTAAATGGAGCTTTCTTCAGAAGATTTTGTTGGCTTTTGGTTTTTCCCCTAAATGGGTGAGTTGGATTTTGAGTTGTGTGACCTCTTCCTCCTTTTCGGCTATTGTGAACGAGGAACCTTCTGAGCTTTTTGGGGCTACTAGGGGCCTTCGTCGAGGAGTTCCACTCTCACCATATCTGTTTATTATCATGGCGGAGGGGCTGGGTCAGCTTCTTAATTCTCGGGTCTCTCATGGTTTGATTCATGGGTGGCAATGGGGAATGGGCTTGCCAACGCTTTCTCATCTCCAATTTGTGGATGACACCTCTCTTATGGGATTGGCTCGTATTAGGGAGGCTGAATCCTTCAAGAAAACTTTGGATGACAACCTTGCGGCTTCGGGCCAAAAAGTCAATGAGCAGAAGTCTTCTATAGTCTTCTTTAATACTCCTCAAGCCATCCAACAATGAATTTGCTGCTATTCTGCGGTTTGAAATTGGGTCTCTTCCCTTTGTCTACTTGGGTATTCCTCTTGTTGTTGGTCGTCAACCTAGGTCCTCCTAGCAGTTGTTGCTTGATAAGCTCAGGCGGAAGGTTACTCATTGGACTCATCGTTGGTTGTCTACTGCTGCTAGAGTGACTCATCTCAAGTCTGTTATCCAGGCCCTCCCCACCTACAGGTGCTTTGTTCAAGCGGCTCCTATGTATTTCCTTAAGGAATTTGATGCTCTTTCACGTCAATTTTTTTGGAGCAATAATTTGTTGTCTTCCAAGTGGAGCCTTGTTAAGTGGGAATTCGTGTGTAGACCAAAGCAAGAGGGTGGTCTTGGTTTACGCTCTGTTGTTTTGAATGGAAAAGCTCTTGCTGCCAAGTTCTACTAGAGATGGTGTACTAATCAGCATCAGTTATGGGCTCGTATTCTCAACCATAAATATCTTCGAGGTGTTGCTTCTTTTGAGGTGCCTCGCTATCCTCTGGAAGGGAGTGGTTCTATGATTTGGCAGACTTTGAAAGTGGGGGAGCAGTTGATTAAGGGTGCGCTCTTTTGGATCTGTCATTCGGAGTCACAGGTTCTTTTTTGGTCCGATTTTTGGGATGGTCACCCTCCTATTCTCTCTTCTTTTCCTCACCTCCAGTCCCTTTGTGATGTTTTTGTTGTGGCTAACTGGGATACTGTGGAGCATTATAAGGTAGCGCAGCATGGTGGAATGGCTATAAGTTTTCGTTGGAAGCACCCTTCTGAGTGGCCACCTGGAGGGCCTAAGGGGGATAGGCGGGAGCTGTTCCAGCTTCTGGCTTCCCGTGCTTGTAATTCTTTGAGGGGCCCTGATGTCTTGGCTTGGGATGGTTCGGATTTGTCTGGAAAGTACTCTGTGGCAACTGGTTATAAGCAGTTAGGTAGACTGTTGTTTGGGGACATTGAGGTCCCTTGGTGGAAGCAAGTTTGGCACAAGTTACCATGGCCCAAGTGCAACTTCTTTATGTGGTTAGTGGCTCAAAACTAGTGTCTTACTTGGGATAATTTATGCAAGCGTGGGTTTCACGGCCCCTCTATGTGTGTTTTGTGTCATGGTTGTGAAGAGAGTGTCTCCCATCTCTTCTTCCAATGTTCCTATGCTAGGGAGATTTGGCATTTATGGTGGGGGGTGTGGAATACGGCCTGTTGGCATGTTTCCTCTTTGGTGGAGTTTGGGGAACGGTGGGGCAAAGCCCCTGTTTCTGCCGGCTTTCTTCAGGTTGCTTGGGCTCTTGGGCCATCCTTTATTATCTGGAACTTGTGGTTGGAGAGGAATAGGTGGATTTTTCAGGACTCGTTGTTGAGGGCCCCTCATCTATGGTGGAAAATTCTACACTCTCTAGGGGAAATTGTTGCAGCTAAGTGTGATTTGTCTGTGCTGGTGGACCCTCGGGATGTTGGTTGTTGTAATCGTCTGCATCTTCCTCCACAACGACAGCTCATGCGCAACAGATGTAGACATCCTACTTCGAAGGTGAATAGGGAGGGCAGATGGACTCCTCCCCCTCATGGAGTCCTAAAAATCGACTCTGATGGCTCTTCTCGCGGAAATCTGAGTCATGTTGGGATTGGGGGTGTTCGTAGGGATAGCTCTAGAGAGGTTCACTTTATCTTTTCTGTGTATAAGGGTCTTCATAGTAATAATCTTATGGAGGCTTAGGCCATTTTATTAGCTGTGGAGCGGGGATGTCAATTGGGTTGGCGTAAGCTGATATGTGAGTCTGACTCACAAGTTGTGGTGAACTTACTGAAAAGGCGATATTTGGATGATGTGAGCTAGCAACTGGCTTTGATTGTGGAACAAATTCTCACTCTCTATGATTCTCTAGAGTATATTTCTTTCACTCATATTCCTCGAGAATGGAATGGGGTTGCTGATTGCTTGGCTAAATGGGCTTCTAAGCATATTCATGATTGGAATTTGGGGGATCGGGGCCAATTACCCCCGGATTTGTCTCATCAATTGGATCACCTGGTTGAACTTGATAGGGCCAATTAATGCCCTTGCTTTGTAATGTTTCCTTGATTTAATAAAAAATTTACCCTCCTTGATGTTAAAATAGTAAGATCAAGTCTTAATCAATACTTATAAGCTAAAAAGGTATTAAGGTATTAAACTATTAAGGTTATGATAAGATCAAGCCATTTTAAGCTAGTGAAGTGTTATAAAAAAAATTATAAATATTATAAAGGTTATAATTTTTTTCCAAATAAAAAAGCTAAAAAAATAATTATTATTATAAATATAAAAATTATGAAATAAAACAAAAAAGCTAATAAAGGTAACAATAAGGTCAAGCCTTATTCAATATTTATGAGCTAAAAAACTATTAAAAACCTTAATAGCTTATTCAATACTTAATAAAGGATATAAACTAATGAATAAAAAGAAATTTATAAAAAAATAAAGAAGTTAAAATATTATAATACTAAAAATATAAAATAATAAAGACATAATTAAGGTATTTTTTAATTAATGAATAATATAAAATATTATAAGCAATTAATAAGCCACAATTAAGGTATTGATAATAGCTAATTAAATCCATAAAAAGTGAAAAAAACTATAGATTAAAAAAAAAATTAATCAATAAAGAAACAATAGGAAAAGAGTAATAAAAAGATAAGAAAGAGGTATTTTTTCAATAAAAAGGAAAAAATATTATAAATTGAAAAAAGAGGAAAAATACCTAATAAAGGGAAGGTTGACCAAAAAAAGATCAAAGACAAAGATAAGGGGGCAACCGAGGATGAGGGAGGGGGGAGGAGAGGGGGAGTGGGGGGGGTAAAGGAGAAGGCAGTAAGGGAAAAACTAGTCGGGAGGGGTGTAATGGAGGGAGTTTAAAAGAGGGTTCCATGCAAGACTCAATTGCCAACCTTCATCCGATTGAGATTGATGATGTTATTTTTTATGGCAATGGCTTCTTGAAGTTTGCGCTTGAAAAAATTGTCCTCCTTAACCACAACTTGTGTGTTCTCAAGGAAAATGTGGTGCTTGGTGTGATGGGAGTGCTCTGCAAGGGCTGATTTAGAGATTCTCTCATGTCTAATGTCAGCACAATGCTCTTTGATTTGGGCATTGATGGATCTCCCATTTCTTGATATATGGGGTCCCACAAGAGCAATCAATCTTGTACACTCCAACATGGAGAAGCGATGGTAGGGGGTCTTTAGTGGAAGGGATGAGATTTCTTGTGGTGGATATGGGTTTGAAGGCACAAGAAATACCTTTCTTATAAAGAATTTTTGAAATCTTATTGGAAAGGCCTTCAATGTAGGGGAGGGTAGCAAAGTGGAAATCATTGGTTTCAATAGGTTTAGGGGTAGGGTTGGTTCGATTTTTGGCAACCTCAAAGGCTTTGAGTATTTGTTTATCACGATAGCCATTGAACTTGAAAACATGATAGAGATGAGAAAGTTCAAGGTCGATGTGGTCTTTATCGCAAATGTGATAGGCTCGAGTAGCAAGAGTATTGAGGACACTAGCCTTTTGTGCTGGATGGTGGTGGGAAGAAGCATGAAGGTAGAGGTCAATATGGGTGGATTTTCTAAAGACACGACGAGCCAAGGAACCATCCTCTTTTTTGATAATGAGGACATCAAGAAAAGGAAGTTGGTTATCAAACTCGACTTCTTTGGTAAATTGTATGCAATCAATGAGGCTATTTAAGTGGGAGTGGAAAAGGTTAAGTTGGTCCAGGCCATAAGGCCAGCACACATTGGTGTCATCTACATAGCGTTTCCACCAACGAGGCTTAAGAGGGAAAGAATTGAGAGCAGCCTCCTCAAAATATTCCATGTAAAGATTGGCTTTGACAAGAGATAGGGGGAAGCCCATGGCAACTCCGTCAATTTGTTCATAAATCACATTTTGGAAAGAAAAGAAAGTGGAGCGGAAGAAAAGGTCAACAAGAGAAGGAATTTCAGGATTGGTTTTACGGCTGACTAACTCCACAACGTCACCAATGGGGACCTTGGTGAACAAGGAGACAACATCGAAGCTAACAAGGATTTCATTGCTCTCAACCTTTTTGTCTTGAATGAGATTGATGAAATGGTTGGAGTCTTTAATGAAGGAGTCAGTGTTGCCAACAAGAGGAGAGATCAACTTGGCAAGGAAAGAGGCTAAATTATAGGTGGGGGAATGGGAGGTGTCAACAATTGGTCTAAGGGGTATGCCAGGTTTGTGAATTTTTGGGGCAACATAAATGCGGGGGGTGAATTCTTTGTGAGGGATGAGACACTTTTTGGTGGAGTCATCAAAGGAAGAAAGAGAGATGGCCAGCTTGACTTTCCTGACAAATTTGGAAACTGGGTTGCTCGGGAGGGTTTTGTAGCTACCACTACTAATGTGGTCAATCATTTTGGAGATATAAACCTGTTTGTCTAGGATGACCACCGCATTCCCTTTGTCAGCTTTAGTAATGATGATGTCATCATTTTTAGCAAGCTTTTTGAAAGCCAAGAATTCATTTTTGGTGACATTGCGCTTAGGGGGTTTAGCACGTCTAAGTGCCACTGCACAATCTTGCCTGATTTCATCGGCAATTGGGATAGGCAGAGATTGGATGGCTTTCTCAATTTCTACGAGAAAGTCAACTTTGGGGATGGAAGGAGGAGTAAAGGCGAAATTTAAACCGCGTTTCAAAAAATTAGAGGCCAAGGGGTCAATCGGAAGCTTGGAAAGGTTGCCAACAAGCTTGGATTCCCAATCCACAATGAAGTTGCACAAATTGAGCTTGGATTGGAGGGAACTAGAGGTTAACATGAGGTTGGAAATGAAATACGTTTTTTAAGTTGGTAATTCTCTAACTTTGCCTCATTATGTTGCCATTTCATCTTCATTTGAGTGGAGTTGAAGTGCATGCACCTTCATTCACTTAGTAAAGCATAAAAAATTGGCATCAAAACAGGTAGAGAGGCTAGTCAACATCCATTCCAACTTGCATCTTCTTTTGCACAAACAAAATGACAAGGAAGGGGGGCAACGAAGTTGTGGGATGTCAAGTTAGATGTTTCTGCCTCCCATCAATCGTTATTTTTGGAGAAACCAAATAGCCAACATACTTTTAGTGCAAGTGATATGGCACTCCTTGTGGTTCTTCCAATCTAACCATATCATCTAAAGATGATGATGATGATATTTTGATGACCCATATGACATGGATTGCTGATTTTATTATTCTAATATTGAGCAATGAATTTCTGTCATGACCTTCAAGTTTGACAAATTGACATTGAAGTAGTATTTGTAATTTTTAAGGTGGTTTTGTCTATTACATGTATGCTATGTGGTATTCTAAATTTAATTGTTGCTTTAAGGCTGTAAGTATGTATCTATTTATGATTTTTATATGTTTTGTACAGAGGGGCCCAAAACACAACCAACCCCCCAAAAAAAATTCCCTACCAGCATTCCCAAGCTCAAATCAATAAACTAGGATTAAAAAAATACAAATAAACTATATTTAAAATTATTGATTCCAAAAGCTTACACACAATCGAATCCAGAAATAACTACTGATATATTTAAAATTATTGAGTCCATATTAAAAGCTTTAAAAACTAGAAATTTGGGTGAAATGTGCAGACGAATTTGTATGGCTGTACATCAGGAGAAAGTACATTTTTATAGGCAACCATCACAAAAATGATGGTCGGTGGCTAGAGGTGGTGATCAAATTTCTGCACCACTCTGTTGATGCAAATAATATGCTAGATAATCAATCGTTTATGAAGATTCTATATCACTGCATTACAACACAAAGCCTCTCAAAAGTACTTGTAAATCCACACTACCAAGTGATCCATAAACTGATCAAGATACTCCTAATCAGCTCACCAATTACGAATTGTATGAACATTATCACTCAATACAATCACCAAACAAGAAAAAGAATGTGTTAACAGTCCTCAAATTATGGAATACTGATACAGTTGCATCTAAACATCATCAAGAAGAAAAGAAAACATAGAAACAGAAATGAAAAGACCATGACAATGATTAAAACAAGAATTTTAACCTAGAGAAACCCTATGAAGGGAGAAAAATCCAGTTGAACGGCGAATGCCACCTCATCTCCACTATGTAATCAGCCATTTAGTGTCAATTCAATGTAAAAAAGGTCTGGACATGACATACAAGCTCAACAAGAAGTTAAAAAAGCTTCCAAGTACATCAATCTACTGTTCTGCTCCAATGGTGTCTTCCAATGCAAACTCTCTTACTCACAATGAGAAAACTAAGCGCCAATCCTTGTCCAAGTATCAAAACATACTTACTTAAGCATTCCCACATCCCCCAAGGCTGAAGGCACATAAAACAATGCTTGGAAGGGGAAACGAACAGTTGCAATCCTTCCAATTCCATGCTCAGCATGCACATAAACGAGTATGCCTACTGTCAAAGATGTGTTCACCACTTCATAGTGCATTCACCACAGTAGGTGGCATGTTCGCTGGGGCAAATGCATTTTAGCCACTTGTGTAAGTGACGAACTTACCAAAACATTAAATATATTAAGTTTTCAGATCTGCACACAAGTCCATCATCTTACCCTGGATGCTCCTGATCACCTTGAGTCTTCAAAAACCCTAGATACAAGTCCTCGGTGTTCCAAAACTGACTTATCCACACAAAGGAACTCCTTGTCTAGTCTCCCTTGACTGGAATGGAGAAAAAACAACCTTACAATTATGATAAAAATCTGAATTTCAAATCACCGAGGTCTTTGGTGAGACACTTGCTTTCATTAGGGAAGCCTCTCTTTGGCAAAGAAAAAAGCTTGTCTGGCCTATGAACGTGCCACTATAATGAGTTGAACTCACACCACTTATTCTTATTTGACAAGATGCTCAATCGTAGAAAACTAAACATCACTATAGTCCAGGGACTACATTAAATTTATATAGCTCATGGCAAGCATACTCTTCATCATGGTGCTTATATTGGAGCTTTTAAGGAGTTAGTTATCCTTATGGAGTTCAAAAGGGGCTTGAGAAAAGTTACAGTCACCATAATCTTTGCTACCCAAATCATTGCCTCTTTAAAGCATCAAATTTATTTCAAAAACAACATGATTCTCAAGGAAATGCATAAGAAAAAGACCATTATAACACAGTGGCAAGTCTAGGAGGATGTGGTACCTGGTAGGTGCATTCATAAGAGCCTAGTCCTAGTTCAAACCCTCATTGCAAAAAATTGATCCATAACTCCAGCCAAGATTGAAAAGAATGAGCCACAAGCCCAACAACAAAGACGTATATAGCTAACTGGTAGAGTCCCCTAACATTTTAAAGGGCAACGCCACACTAGAAGCCTCACTAATCCATTAGAAATAACATGATATGAGAGTTAGATTAGGAGTCCCAAACAGAAGAATATGGTTCGAGAAGGATGGTGGAAGAAAACAAGTTACACTATGCAGCAAGGGTACTTTTTAGCCTAGCAGTTAACCCCAGCATATATATGAAAGGATTTAGGTTCAAGTCCAGCTGGTCCTGAAAAATAAAATTTTCCAATATCCAACTTACAAATATTAAAATACAGACTTCTAAACGTATACGACCTCGCATTAGAGGCGCCCTGTAATCTCACCCAAGACTTGAAAGGAATTTTATAAAACAAAAGAAAATTCAAAATTCATGAAAACACACAGAAAATAAATAAAATGTCAAACAAATTTAGTAGCTTGAATTCTTACCAAGCACTGTAGATGTTTGAAGCTTCCAGAATCTGTTAGTGTGTGAAGACCTGAGACGGAGAGCGTTCATGTTGACTTCTTAAACCCTTGCTTCCTCAAACCTTTTCATAAACCCTCAATATTTTAGATTACTTACAGTGAATATAACACATTCTAGTTGCCCGGCTGCTTGTGAAAAATGACCAAAAGTTGTAGGTAATCGCTGCGTTTTCAGGTTTAAGCTTCCCTGAGCACCGACTCTGTATAGAGCTGGGGTTTAAGGCGCTGAACCTTAGATATTTATTTTGCGGAATAAATTATTTAAATTAATTATAATTGATAATATATGAGTTAAAGAGAGCAGTGAATATTGATTGTTATATTTTTATAAAATTTCTAATAGAATAGAATAGAATAGAAGACTTTTAACGTCCACGAGATCAAAAAGAAGGTCTATGGGACACCCAATAATTTTAGCATTGTGAAGTATCATTCTCCTGCCGTTTAATTTGATAATGAGCTTTCCCATTCTGCCCACCCATTCCATGTTGAATAGACCTTGAAAATTTCCTATTGTTAGGCCCTTCATGTAGCTTCCTCTGATGTCACTGTAAGCTTTGCAATCTAGGATAAAATGTTTTTCTATTTCCACCTGCCCTGCACAGAAGATACAGACCCTTTCTTCCCAAACTTCTTTTGGCCTTTGCCATCTCCCCATTTCACACCGAAGACGATGCGAGTTAGTCCTCAATTATGCTATGAGAATCTTTGACCTCCACAGAATATTTGCCTCTATATATGCTTTTTGTTGATGGTCCAAGTTGGGATTAAATTCTTCTACATAGTACTTTTTCTTTCTCTCAACCGCCCTTGTCCACATAATAAGAAGTAGAAGGATTTTAAAAAAAAATCAAGTTGTTTTTGATTGGTTAGTAAGAATGGAATTACAATTGTTTTTAGTGTTATTTTTAAAATGAATTGTTGTATTAGTTAATATGTAATTGTCGTGATTTAGAGTTAAAAATATTTTGTACTTAAAAATCTTATAACATATAATTTGTTTTCTAAATAATCTTTATATTTTACTTCTATAAATGACAATAATAATTATTTTAGAGGATGCTCTTGAAGAATGCATTGTAGGCAGGCTAATATTTGTCAGTTGGCTAATAGTTGAAATTAGGGATTCAAAACTTGGATAATAGTACAAGTTGTAAGGTGATCTAAATCGCCACATTCTTACAAACTTTAATTTTAGTCCTAATCAAGAACATTTATTTTATTAAAATTTTAAACTCAAAAATTTGCAACAATATTTATACCTAATTAGATTACATTCACCTAAATTTTATAAGTTATAGTAGAAAATAAAATTAATTCGCTAATAATGCCATATCTTTATTGGTTATTTTAGGGTCAGATTGCCAATTTTTAATCACCACCATTGATTTTATTTATAATATAATGGTTAGGTTTGTATTCCATGGGGTAAAATTTACCCATGGAGCTTCATTTCTCATCGAGGCAAAAATTGTATTTGAGTTGTTGAAGATTTATAATCTAATGTCTGAGGTTAAATTTTGTGAGTCAAAATGTACCTGCAAAGCTCCAATGCCCATGGGGCCTACAATTGTGCTTGGATGGACATTAGATCTCTACAGATGCATTTTGGCTCATGAAATAGAACCAAAGCCATTAGATTATAAATAAAATCAGTTGTGGTGAAAAAAATTTAGGGATGATTTAAAATATTCAATGTTTAATTTAAAATATTAAGGAATTAAGAAATTATAGACATGAACACTACACCTTAAGCTAGTCAAACACTACCACCCTCAGGCACTTATTTTTCCATAGGAATTTAATTTTTTTAAAGCAAGGATTTGTTGTGGTAATTAATGTGTTTTCCTATTTTTCATCAAGATTCGTCAAGATTTTCTACAAATTTCTAGTGATTTAAACAAGTCGTCAATAAAACTAATATTTTTTCAAAAAAAAGAAAGATTCATCTACAAAAATTAATATTTTTTTTCAAAAGAAATGAAAGATTCACTAGGATTTTATATCTTTATTATGGGGGTTTCTTAAAGTTATCGCTAAATTTGTAATCTTCTTAAAGTTATCACTGAATGTGTGAGCTTCTTTTGTGTGTGTTTTTAAAATACAAGATAGTCAATAATTGTAAATAATGGTAATTGACACAATGTATAATTTAACCATTTGCTTTATTAAAAAAAATCAACTACAAAACCACACATTCACAAACAAGTAAAAAATAGATTTGTATATGCATTTGGAACATTCAACTTTGTACTTGTACATATGTATAATGTACTCCATACTCCATACTATATGGAATGAAAAGGGGGGTTTATTTATGAAAGGGGAAGCAATGAGGACATAGGAAATTAGGGGTGCGTGAATTTATTAATATTTAATGAATCTAGCATTATTTTAATTTTTGGCATGTGTAATGATAACAATTGCATGTTTAGGATTGTTGGCCTTAGAATCTAAGCAATCAAATAGAGGGGGACATTGTGTTCTAATTCAACCTAGGGAGCTAAATCGTAGATGTGATCTAATCAAATGTAAGTAAAATTTTAAGAAATGGATTGGAGGTTGATAGCAACCTAGGTTGGAAAACAACTCACCTTCCCAATACAAAGGATTCCAAAACACTTTTCTTCTCACAAAACCAATTTTGGTTTATTTTCCAACTTTTCACCTAGACACTCTTGTAGGTCTACAAACCTATTTTTCCCACCTTAACTCTCAAAATCCCTTAACAAACTCTACAAAAAACCACCATTTTAGGCACCCATTTAAGCCTTCTTCAACATACATCAAACCCTCATAAGACTCTTTTGGATCAACTTTTACAATCAAGCAAACTACATTATCCTCAAGGCCAATTAGGCCAAATTAACAAAGCAAGTGTCTCTTAAACTTTCCCTTTCACTCCAAATTCAATTGACTATCCTTCAACAAGTCGCAAACACCTAAAATCCATAGCCTTTGACATTGTTGGGTCTCAAAAACGCAGGTTTGAACCACGAGAGGTTGCCAAGCTCTCACAACACTTTTGGCCAACGTACAAGGCCAATTGATGCACTTGAACCTTCTTCTCTTTAGGTTCTGCTAGACCTAGGCGCGTGAACCTAATGAATGATGCAGATTGATATGTATTTCTTGGTTGAGCAATCTATCCACAATGGCAAATGGAAGTGAACAGATGAAAACCACTACAACTAATCCTACTCCTACTGCACAAATGAAAGGTTTTGAAAAAAGTATTAGTATGAAATCTTATCTCTGGGCTGAGGCAAATCAGTGTCTTCTATCCACATGGGCAATGGAGTCAAAATAGAAAATGATATGTGTTTTCCTTCTTTGGTTTAATTTCTAGTTGTTAGGCACTTTATAAAATAAAATCTTATGACTGGCATATAATTTCATTTATTTATGGCTTGTATAAATTATGCTAGAATATTTTCTAACCTGGTTCTTCTTAAATTATCCAAAATAAATCTCTCAAACACTATGACTTACTTGAAGGGATTTAATTCTGACTTGAGACACTAGCAAATAAAAATCACACAAAGTGAAAACATGCACCTTAATGAATCAAAATTTATGCTTGATACATTGACTCAAATGATTGAAAGTCTTCGAATTGGAGAGAACCAAGATAAAAAAATAATACAAATTATAACATCTCAACAAATGAACCAGAAGGTTTTCACCAGTTAAAAACATTAGTCTCCATTGCTCTGTTTCAAGAAAGATTTGTACATTATTTCCATTCCCAGTCTTATTTCTGAGAAAATCTCACTCATATCCTAACCCCCTTTTCTCGAATTGATTTTCAAAATATTTATACAATACATATCTCAAGGGTCGCAGCCCTTCATTTTCTATTATAACCATTTGATATTCTTTAGCAAATATTAAAATATTTGATTAAGTTGCCTTATAGGCAAATCAAATATTTAAAACTATAGTTATGCTTTGATTTTACATTTTATATCCTTTCCCACCTTTATTTCACTTTATCCGCTCCTTATATTTTATTTCCATGCAGCCTTTATTGTGTTTACCACTATACCTTAGTCGTTATCTTTCTACTCGATGGTATGGCGATCTTAACCATCAAGGTCTTCTCCCGATTGTTACCGCACTACCAGGGTCATCCCTCAAGCTAGTTGTGGTATCACGGTAACCGCTTCACCGCTAATTTACCGCCTTTGTCTCTGTTGTTCAAGTCTCCATCACTGGTTGCATATGTTCATACCGCGGACTCCTCGGTGACCATCCACGGTTGCGCGACGACTATCCGTCGACCATTGCCCGTTCACTCCCTGACTGTTATCACAGTCATCGCGGTCACTATTTTAACGGTCACGGTACTGCAGTGGCTCTTCTGACTGCTACCTCCACTATCACTTACCACCCACCACAATACCACACTCAATGTTTTGACCACGAACGGTGTGGCGGTAAGCACTTTATGCCTTCTCCCGAACCGCTACCGCCATACCGCGATCCCCCTGATGGGAGGCCACGATAAAGTGGTAAGACATAAAAAGTAAATATTAAAGCAACGGAGTAAGGTATTTTAACTTTATAAAAAGCGGTAAATGATTTTTTTTTTATGAAAGGTAATGAAATATAATGGAATTAAATGGGGGGAAGATGTGAGGGCGGTTAATGAATTTTATGGGAAAGATGGTGAAAATATAAGGCATGAACAAATAAAATACCTTAGGGTTTTGATGGAAATTTATGGAAAATAATAGGAAAACCCTAGGAATTTTTATGGAAATTTTGGGTTCTAACAAACATGAGGAATACCCAATCAACCCACTTTTTGCAAAACCCTCAAGTTTCACACAATTGCCAAGAGTTTATTGAAAGTATTGTCTCTCGAGATTATCTAACCCAACCAATTCCACCAACATTTCACAAATACCCTCCACAAACTCAAACAACCATCACATAGACAATTCCTTCAACATTTTGGTGAAACCCTACTTCAATACCACATTTTCAGTTGAAAGACATGCAAGTTTGCCCTAGGGCATCATGCCCAAAACTACCCAACGAACTCCCCTGCTCTCCAAGGCCTTCAAACACCTAATTCCTAATGTATTGGACCCATTCCATGAGTTATAGTAGCCACAGAGAGTGGAATGGGTCAAGTTCACATTTTAAGAAACTATCAAACCCTCATTATAGGGTTAATGGGGTTGCCACAGAAAAATGAAGATATCTCCTACCAAATTCAATTTGAAGACCTCAAACCAACTAAAAATTTAAGTTAATTCATGCCTTTAATGATTTCAAGTGGTTTTAGATCAAGATTTCTACTGTGCGGTCTATACAGGTCTGAGAAAAGCAAGAAAACACAGAAAAACATGATAAGTAGGAGGTTTCTTCCACATCGTGTCAAATTATGATATTGCTATCAAGATTCAACCATGTAAGTTTTCGATTCGAGTCAAACTCATTGACCCATGATTCATGAGTAGTGGTTCACAAGAACCCATCTCTCATGATAATGAATGGTCCACTTGGCACTCATTGCATCTAGGTGATGCTCACAAAGGTGAAGCATTGGTTTGTCTTGCGAGGTCACCCATCCCAGCACTGCTCCATCTCAAGCGCGCTTAACCACAGAGTTTCCCCCAAGGTTAAGCCCACTTAGCTTGCTACCCCATTTGCAAACTATGTGGTTAAGCACGCTTGAGTTGGAGCAATACTGGGATGGGTGATCTCCCGGGACGGACCAATGCTTCACCTTTGTGAGCATCACCTAGATGCAATGAGTGCTAAGTGGACAATTCATTATCATGAGAGATGGGTTCTTCTGAACCACTACTCATGAATCATGGGTCAATGAGTTTGACTCGAAAACTTACACAGTTGAATCCTGATAGCAATATCATAAAATATGATAAAACAAAGCTAAAACACTAGCCTTTTCCTTCAAATCTTCAAGAGAGCTTTTACAACAAGTTTTCTACCTTTTATAAATATTTTAAAACCAAAAACAAACTACCTAACCCACCAAAATTGTCTTTTGGATGATATGACCGTTGAACTTCCTCTCATTATGCAATTTTTCACTTTTACAACTTTTGTATTAACAACATTTGCACAGTTTGACAAATTTAACATGATGACCCTCTTAAAGACCTAAATTACATTCACCATGGTCTATAATGACCTTATTTATGCCAAAATAAGACTCACACATCTAAATCTAGCAAAAGACTTTATTGACCAAAATTTTGTATTGGTGCCCCTGCACCATACAACCCGCCTAAAAGAAAACCTCATATCCCATGAGGACTATACTGCCTTGAACCTAGTTTCTTCACAACATCTTTAGGTCCCCCAAATGCTCCTTGGTCTAGAAATATCCTCCATGGGATCAAGTACTGCAACCTTGCTTTGTTCCTTTCATTGATAGACTCCTTGCTTCCTAGTATTTGTTTCTTCCTTGCAACCTATCATGTTGATTGTCCCTTCATCCTTTTCTTGTCATCATTTGATGTTACACCTACCTTGATATCTGCAACTTGACCTCTGACCACTTTCCCTCTAATTATACTCTCCCTCATTCTCATTGTATACTTAGGCTCATTCATTTGCCTTTGTCGAGTATCCCTACTCCCTGTACCTTTACCTTTGACCTGAATCATCAAACTCTCTATCCTTTTAAGCCCTATGTCATCAAATCCATTAGCCTCTAAAATAACACAACTAAACTGTCCTTTGTACTCTTTTGCATTTAATGGACAAGATATTTTCCCCACCATAACCCTATCATGCTTCATAAATCTATCTTAAACCTTCAACACAAATTCACCCTTGACCTTTCCATGATCATATTTCATCAACAACTCACCATCCTTTCTCTTCAACATGGCATCATTCTATAAATTTGCTATCATGGCTTCTTCCCTCCTTGTGGTGTCTACAACCTTCATCTCCTTTTCACTCTCAACTTGCACAAACTCTTTATTACCCATCATGATTACTTTTATTGCCTTTGTCTGCTCCTTGACTTCCTCTTGCAATGGATGCAAGGTAAATGAGTTCCCTTCATGCTCAATCTGGTATGTATTACCCCATCCATCATACATAACACATTTATCAAATTGCCATGTCCTTCCAAGCAACAAATGACAACATTGCATTGGTAGAACATCACAAAGTACCCTATCCCTGTACCTTCCAATCTAAAATTCAACTAAAGCCTACTCATTGACTAGATGTTACTAATCATCATTGAAATTCAACTAAAGCCTGCTTTGATACCAATTTATGTCAATCGGGGATGTCTTCCAATCAACCAAACTCAAACTCACTTGAATAAACTCAAACTTCACCAATTTCTCTTCACTATAGTTTGATCTCAAAAGACCAAAAAAGACTCCAAATCACCAAAACTTGATTCCAACTCTTACCTGACCTCTATTACACCTTAAACCACATCTATTTGACAGGTTAAAATCAACAAAACTCTCAGAAATCCCTATTTCATCAAATCTTCATGTTGGAAATAGGATGCCATTTAATTGCAATCCTAAACATTAGTTATTTCACGAGTCTCCTAAATCCTTGGAATGTGTTCAACAACACTAGGATTAGGAAGGGATTAATATTTGATGAAATAATCATGTTAATTGACATTTGTAATTAATTCTAAATTTTAAAAGCATATGTGGACGCCTTGGAATTAGCTCCTACAAAATAGGAGCACATGGGTGCACATATGGTAGGTGACAGCTCACCTTGAGTTTAGGTAACTGGTTGGTAAATTGAGTACACTTTAGAAATGCATCCTAGGTTCCTACAAAATAGGGATTTTGATTTATGCATGTTGAGGTACTATAAAATAGGGGGTGATATGTACAAGGTTCGGTTCAATGAAGTTCAGTTCAAGTTCAGTTATGGTTCAGTTAGATTTAGTTAGTTTTAGTTGCATGTTAGCTGACTTTAGTTAGCTTGGAATGCATGGCTAATAACTTGAGTTGCATGAAAGATAATAGGAAATACCTTCAATTAACAGGAAATGACCATTCTTGCATGAATGGTGTTGAGAAATGTTTCAGTTAACAAGAATTAACTTGGACCCACTTTGGGCACCCAAGTTGGCTTCTTGGAATTAACTCCTTTGCATGTTAAAGATATTTCAGATGGCTGAGTAAAGTGGGCCCTCTTTTGGGCACCAACTTTGAGGATAAGATTTGGAGATATCTTTGGAATAAAGGTTAAGTTACCACTTCAGTTTGGGGCACCCAAATGCATGAAGATGGGGTTTGCACATTGTTCTTCATGAGATAACTCAATTGGCATGAGATAGGCGTACCTTTTAGGGTTAGGGCTTGAGCATTGTAATTGTAACTCATGTTGAGTTTACAAAGCTATTTAAAGCCTACTTATCTCAACCAATTGGATACAATTATGAACAATTTTTATTGCAGGTTGTGAAGAAGTTTTGATGAAGGCAAAAGAGGCATTCTCAAGCAAGAATTGGAGCTATTGTAATCTAATTCAGAGATTGAATAATAGATTAATTCTTGGTGTATTTTTTTACCTGAAAGGGTTTTCTACACGGTATATGCTTGTGTAATTTTTCTAATATCCTGTCTACTTCTTCTATCAACTTTTATCTACATTCTACAACAGTAAAGTGGATTAATCAAGATAATCACCCACACAAAATTTGTAACAAAAGGAAAAACTTATTTAGATCAAAAATCTTAAATTTTCACAGAGTATTAAGCTAAGAAAACACCTCATTTTTCAACACTTCCAACTTTCACTACCAAGATTCTCTTTCGCTAGTAGTTGTTCATAACAACTAAATCGAGTATATATTCACAAAAAAAATGATTCTCCTCAAAAAACATACATTTTCAAGGACCCATTTGGGATTACTTCAACATATCTAAAAATCACCTATGGTCACTTTGGACCAACCTCATCAAAACCAGACTTCATCGCTATCCTACAAGGCCAATCAGGCCTATTTTACAAAGGAACTACTCTTAAAACTTGTTGAACCTCTAATTTTGTGTTGGTAAGCCACTTGATAGGACTCAAAACCTTGTAATCCGCATTCCCCTTCAAGAGAAACACTCTCTAAGTCACCAAATTAAGAAACCCTCATTTTTGTGCCTTTCCAAGGTGGATTTCTTGAAAAACCATACTCCAAACCTCTAGAAACCTTGACAACACCTAATACCTGACCTATTATGTCTTCAAATTCATAATAACCACTCATAATATTCTTCCCCTAAATATTTCACACTTTCTCACACTAAAACCTCTCAAATTCACTCTTTTTCACTAAAAAATCACTCATTTTGCAACTAGGACATCATTGAAACTTCTCCTAAACACCTTCCTTGACCCCAAATTCTCTTTTAACATTGAAATCTACCTAAAAAATTCCATCTCAACAAGTTTCAGATAGACCCACTGGAGGAAATGAGAATAAATGCATTTTTTTGTGTTTCAAACCCCCAAAACAAGGTTACAAATCTGTTTTCAGTAAAAGAGCCATAAAAATCTTGAAACCTTATGAAATTCGACCAAATAAAAACTATAATGCTCTAGATTCATGCCAAAATAAAATCCAATGACTTAGCCTCAATAATGTGGCCATACAGGGCTGTACATAAGTTTGCACAATCAGTTTACATAGAAAATATGCCAAGAAATAAGGTTTTTATTCATTTTCAATTACAAAGATCTTCAATACATCCTCTCCTCTTTTTCCTTGAAGTCTAAGAGGATTATTTATTCCTTTAAAACCATAACCAACTCAACCAAATGACTCAAACCACCTTTACACCTACATGACTCTTCATCTTCCACTTTTGCATTTTTGCAATTACAACATTACACTATTTTTGACAACTTTTACAATATATGGAAAATGAACCCCAAATAACCACCTAGGACCTAAGACATGTAAATATGGTCTCTTATACCTTATTAAAACATTAAAACCTTAGAATTAACCCAAAAACCCATAGTTGCCTCATGGATGCATGAAATCTAGAAGGTGCTCCTGCACCAAACTCCTTGCCAAAAGAAATTCAAGTCCCTTGAAGACCTTGTTGCACCATTCCTTTGTTTGAGTCTTCTTGTCCTCTTGATCCTTTCCAATGGGTTAGGTATTGGAAAATTTCACCAATAATGATCTTGAACTTGTTCATAACTTACCATCGCTTCTTCTCAAACTATCCTTTGACCTTTCTCTTTCCAAGAACTAATGGTACACCTACAAACAAACACATACCTTTTGTTCCTTGAACTCTCTTCATCATCATCTTTGTTTTATGCTTGAACTCACCCATTTTATTTGACCAAATACCCATGTTCACTTCACTCTTTGTCTTCACATCCACTCTCAAATTCTCTGCTCTTTGGACCTCTATCATGGCAGATTGTGACTGCCTTCCAACCTCTTGTCCAATCAGTGGAAAAATTACTTCTCCCACTATGACCTCTCTAGGCCATTCTTTCTTTTCATCTGGAAACACACTTTCACTTACCTCATCCTTTCCTCTTATCAGGGTCTCTACCCCAAGTATCTCTGTCTCATCTAATCCACAAACCTTTGCACTATCTAGTTCACACACTTCTTGTCACATCAATGGAAAAAGCATTATCTCCTGCACACTCTATTCATGTTTTCTTAACTCTTCTTGCACCCTCACAAGGATTTCTTACTTGATCTCTTCTACCTCATATTTCATCACCATCTCTTCCTCTTTTCTTTCTACCATTGTATCATTCTACAACATTGTTGTCTTGACATCTTCAAGCCTTGAAGTGGCTTCAACCTATGTCTCTTCTTCATCCTCTATTTGCACAAACTCTTTCTTGCCACACATAATCACCCTTGTTTCACTTTAATATGTCCTTCATTATCTTCCACCAATGGATTCAATGTAAATGAAGCTCCATCTTTCTCAATCTTATATGTGTTTTGTCTTCCATCATATAGGGCATACCTCTCATATTTCCATGGTATCCCCAATAACAAGTGGCATACACTCATCGGTACCACATCACAAAGAAGCCTATCCTTATATCCACCAATCTGAAACTCAACATAAGCTTGCTCCTTAACCAAAATAAATTATTCACTATTCAACCAAGAAACATAATAAGGATTCTCATGAGGTAACCTTTCCAAATTCAACTTTTCAACCATCTCTTGTGATACCATATTATCTAACTACCAGAATCTACCATTACCTTACATACCTTTCCATTACACTTGCATCTGGTTTTGAAAATTGTCTTTCTCTATAGCATCTCCTTCTCTTCAACTAGTTCTCTGATTTCCTTTCCCATGTTGTCTTTTGAATGCATCTTATCTTTTCAACTTCCAACTGTCCTCTTCTATAATATTTAACTCTTCACCCTCAAAATATCTACTCCCTATGCTCTGATACCAATTGATAGAAACCTAGGTTGGAAAAAAACTCACCTTCCCAATACAAAGGATTCTAAAACACTTTTCTTCTCAAAAAACCAATTTTGGTTTATTTTCCAACTTTTCACCTAGACACTCTTGTAGGTTTGCAGACCTATTTTTCCCACCTTAACTCTCAAAATACCTTAACAACCTCTGCAAAAAACCACCATTTTAGGCACCCATTTAAGCCTTATTCAACATACATCAAAACCTCATAAGACTCTTTTGGATCAACTTTCACAAACAAGCAAACTATGTTGTCCTCAAGGCCAATTAGGCCAAATTAACAAAGAAAGTGCCTCTTAAACTTTCCCTTCCACTCCAAGTTCAATTTACTATCCTTCACTAAGTCTCAAAAACCTAAAATCCATAGCCTTTGACAAGAGGAACACCCAATCAACCCACTTTTTGCAAAACCCTCAATTTTCACATAATTGCCAAGGGTTTATTGAAAGTATTGTCTCCCAAGATTATCTAACCCAACCAATGCCATCAAAAGTTCAAAAATACCCTAAAAAAACTCAAACAACCATCACACAAATAGTTCCTTCAACATTTTGGTGCAACCCTACTTCAATACCACATTTTTCACTTGAAAGACATGCAAGTTTGCCCTAAGGCATCATGCCCAATACTACCCAACAAACTCCCCTGCTCTCCAAGGCCTTCAAAAACCTAATTCCTAATGTATTGGACACATTCCATGAGTTACAGTTGCCACAAAGAGTGGAATGGGTCAAGTTCACATTTTAAGAGACTATCAAACCCTCAATATAGGGTTAACATGGCTGCCATAGAAAAATGAAGATATCTCCTACCAAATTCAATCTCAAGACCTCAAACCAACTAAAAATTGAAGTTAATTCACACCTTTAATGATTTCAAGTGGTTTTAGATCAATATTTCTACTGTATGGGTTGTACAAGTCTGAGAAAAGCAAGAAAACATAGAAAAAATTGATAAAACAGAGCTAAAACACTAGCCTTTTCCTTCAAATCTTCAAGAGAGCTTTTAAAACAATTTTTTCACCTTGTATAAACCTTTTAAAACCAAAAAAAACTACCCAACCCACCAAAACTGTCTTTTGGATGATATGACTGTTGAACTTCCTCTCATTGTGTAATTTTGCACTTTTACAACTTTTGTATTAACAACATTTGCACAGTTTGACAAATTTAACATCACGACCCTCTCAAAGACCTAAATTACATTCACCATGGTCTATAATGACCTTATTTATGCCAAAATAAGACTCACGCACCTAAATCTGGCAAAAGACCTTATTGACCAAAATTTTGCATTAGTACCCCTACACCAGAGGTGTTCTAAATGTAATGATATGGTATAAGAAGGTGTTGCATTATATTTTGGGTGTGTAAATGTGTTAAAATCATCCATTATTGTCATCCACACAAAGTGGTATAAAAATAATAGAGAAAATTGTATGGGAGAGCACTTTTTCTCTATGTACATATAAATATTAATAATAATAGTGTCTCATTTATGGGACATCTTGATTTTTGTCTGAAATCACATATGTTTTAGAAAAAATAGTGATTTGAGTCTTGAGGGGTACCATCTAAAGGGGATTAATTGAAGAGGTTTGGATCAAACCCTTTTTAAAAAAACCCTAGTCTTAAATCGAACCCTCGATAGAGTCTTCTCCACACTTATCAAAATGCTAACAAAAAACTAATTTTGCTTCACCTTTTGGAGGATCAAATGAATTCTTTCAAAAAAATTATTTTGTGAGTATGTAGCTATTACTATAAGTTTTCCAAAAAGTATGATTTTAAATATATTGTATTTATTTTTATTTTGTAGTGAACATAGGTTTCTCATTGAACATTAAGGTCTCTACTCCACACATGTAGAAAAACTTAAAAAATAGAAAAAAAATATCTAAAAAATATCTATGCACTCTTGTTATAAATGTCCAAGGTCTTTTCACATGGATTATGGGTATTTTGTGGGCCTTAATATTCTCTTTCCTCAGTGGGATCAACATTCTCTCTAGAATTCCTTGTTTCTATTTTTATCTTTCTCGGAGATGGGTGGTGATAGAAGTAGATTTAAATCTCTACCTTGTGATGGTATCAGGGATAAAAGGGATAACATATAAGATCCTCAAGGAAGGTGGTGTCACTCCCTATCTAGATAAACTATATGGTCATGACCCTAAAACAACAAATGTTTTCATGAAGGGTTATAAAGATCGCACTCTAGTGGTGGATGAGAAGGTGTTGGTTATCTTTGAAGACCTTGTTGCAGAGATAATAGGTCTTTCAACCCAAGTAAGGAATATTTTTAGAGACAAAAGCTTCTGATGGGGTTGTTAGCTAGTTCTTGAAGGAATTCAAGGGATTTTTTTGGTTAAGCTTAATTTTGGTGGCTATGAGAATCTCTTGATCAAACCCATTTGGGTGAGAGTAACAGAGGTAATAATATAGTACTTTGCCTTAAATGGTAGGTTTACTATAATCTATGGCTTCCATTTCATTCTATTGAACCATTTTAGCCATAAGAAACTTATTTATTTCCCCTGCTATCTCCTTACTCCTTTAGAATTTGGTTTGAAAGAGCATAAAAAGAATGTTAAACTCCCTGTATTACATGTGGGTCTCATTCTTTTGATTATGTAACATTTAAAAACCCTTCCCCTTTTCAGTCTAAGAAATTGGTTCATATTCCTAGTGTCCAAACCCATATTGTTTCTTCTAAAGAGGTTACTAAGACTATGGATCTATTGAGGATGAGGAATGGCATGTTGAGGATGAGGTTGAAATTTATTCCAACTCCCCATAGAAGGATGATAAAGTGAAGAAGGGTAATTATTCTAAGAAGCAGAACAAGGCTCAAATATCATGGTCGAGTGGGTCCTATATAGATGGAGCTAACCCTAGTGAGCACCAAATTTCTAGTGTTGAAAAAGGGAAAAAGATTAAGCCTAGAGGTGAAAAGGAGAGAGTAAATCTTAATGGTAAGAGAAAGTTGGAAAAAGTGGCCAAAATTCCTACAGGTAATACTAGCAAAAGCCCAATTTTATTTCATGAAAACATGAAAGGGGATCAAGGTTTTTCTCTTCGAGATATTTTAGAGGAATTTCCCCAACTTGATACAAACAAAGAGGACATTTATAATGTCCCTGGGCTTGCTAGGGATGGCGTGGTTGGTCAATTTAGACTCACCAAATGGTTTTTTATAGAATTCAATCAAATTTATATTAAGTTGTGTTCCATGCAAAATATAATTGACTCTAGTAGAAAAGAGGAGTATCCACTTAGGGAGAAAGAAGTGGATAAAGAAATTCATTTGTCATTGGAAGCTATAACTATTGAGGTAATCCTGATGAAGAGGGACATAGAGAGTTGCATTAAGGGGTTGGAGGATAAAATGCAAAAGGTTAACTATAATTTAGAGAGATTCATCAAGATCAATCAATGCACTATCCAAAATAGTGTTGAAGGCATCTAGATCTTCTTAGAGAAGATGAAGGAGCTCAAAGAAGAGAAAATTGTTGGAGCCACTAATGTAGGGAAAATATTGAGGTGGGAAACAAGGTTAAGGTTAAACAGATCAAATATGCTCAGTGGGGGCTAATTACTAGAGCTTGTGGCAAAAATAAGTCCTTTGAAGATGAAAAGAAACAATTTCTAACTCTGGTTGATCTTCATCAAAGCTTTTACCAACATGAGCTAGAAGCAACTAACACTCTCAAAGATTTATAGAAGTTTTTTTGTTGTTGTTTTCTTTTTGTTGTGCTTTTCTTGCTATTTTTTTGATGGTTGGTTGTTGGTTTTCTTTATTTATCTTTTAAGAAAAATAAAATAATAGGGTTTCAGGTCTCTTCAAAATTTGTTTTACCCTTAATAAAAATAAAAAAATAAAAAAAATAATTTAGATACATATCAAAAAAGTTATGTTGTATGATATAAACTTATGTCTAAATTATAATTCATCTCACTTCAATTTTTTTTTGTATTATATATCACAAGAATAGTAGGAATACAATAATTTCATTAGTGGATTTACATCATGTGACAACCCCCAACCAAAATACTACATCTTCTCATGCCCCCCAATACAAGATTTTTACATATACAGTATAGGAGTGCTTTACATTACACCACTATTTGCATTATAGCTTTATATTACACCATTGTTTTTCATTCTTAGCATTGCAAAAGGATCCAGTGTGCTAAAAAAATGAATCACTATGCTAACAGACCACAACTATTGTGCTAACAAGGGAACCACTATGTTGACAACCACCATCTAAAACATATTGGAGCTTGAGGCATTGTTTTCAACTATCAAAAAGTAATTGAAGCTTGCCAAAAAGGAACCATGATTGCCAAAAAGGGAGACAAATTGATCCTTCAATTTGCTACATCCACCCTACAATCCAAATCCTTCATCCTCAATAAGGCACCTGCTGCTTCAATTTCATCCTTGCTAAAGTACTCAATGTTGAGAAATGTTGGAACATCCTCACCTTGACTATCATTCTACACCCTCTCATTAAATTATTTTTGGAAGACCTCCAAGGCCCTAAGGAAAATTTTAGTAGTGTGCTGCCAATTGTGACCAAAACTGACCTCCTGAAGCTTGATCGACATTGCACCTTCCTCCAAAAACTTTAGGAACTTGAATTTGGAGATTTTGATTGCCATCGAAAACTGCACAACAATATTATACAATGTGAGCCTTTTACTAGACTCAGTAAGTGTCCTCTTTGCCCCATTAAATTTTTCATCATTTCTCGCTTTCCAAATACCCCAAAGAATTTACTTTAGATACACAAATCTAGAGCAATGTTAGATCTTTCCCTAGCTTATTGTTTTTTAATGAAAGAATTTTATTGGTTTGGGCCTGCAATTAGCATCCTATATGTCTTGGTTTTGGAAAAATAGGTTCCAATTTTCCTTTGCATATATACACTCAAAAAAATGTGACTTATTGTTTTTGGTACCCTACAAAGGCTACAAATTTCTATGTCATCAAAAATTATCTTACAAGGCAATCTTTGCAATGTTAGGAGCCATTTGAAGCAAGCCTTCTTTGGCTCAATTAATTTTGACCAAGTGTTTCTTAGAATTTTTGACCATTCATTTTTTCTTAACTTGGAATTCCAAACCTTGTTTAGGTGGTTAAAAGTTTCCTTCTTATTAGTGAGTGTATTGTATACTTTCTTTGCATTAAGTTTGGTGAGTTTGGTGCCCTCACTCTATTTAAAATCTTTAAACTGTTATGTGTTATGTAAGTATTTGATTGTGTAAGTGTAAATAAGTAAACAAGAGTAAAAAACTTCTTAATACGACATTATATCAAAGATCAAGCTATTTGAACCAATTCAAAACAATAATCTACTGAAAGCATCACATTGCTCTCTATCTCCAAAGATTTATTAAATCATTGTTGCTCTCAGATCGTGTAAGCAATGTGACTGTTAAAATGACTATCTGAAGAATGAGAAAGATGCCAATGCAATGATATGAAGCTGATATGATAATCCTAAATGATAAAAGAAGCTATTGTAACAAGAATTAACATGAAAACTAATAAATGAAGCTACAAGAAGCAATCATTATATGGAAATTGGAATTTTGGATGCTTGATGATTGATGCTTGAATTCCTCTAGAGTAAGAATGCATAAGTTAAAAAATTTGGATCCTTTTTCTTGGTTGAATGAGGCTTTATTTATAGATTTCCTGGCTATAGAAATGCACAAGGATGGCAAAGAGAGGCTTGGATTCAATCTGGAGGATTGAATGGTGAAAGATGGAGGAGATTGAGAGAAATTTGGAGATTGTCTTTACCCATGAAAACCCCAGACAAGAGAAGAGGAAAGATTGATGGAGGAGGATTGAGAGAAGAATTTGGAATTTGTCTCCAATTTGACTCCAAAACTTCCCATGAAGTTTCAAAGCATTAATTTTGACATATTTTTGACATAAATTAGACATAGGATATCTAATTTGATTTTGAGGAAATATAGAGGAATATTCCTTATGCCTTTATTTAAATATTTTTGATTTTTTAAATTAGCAAAAGAGGGATAAATACTTCAATAAAACAAACTATAGAAGTTGTTTATTAAATTAAACAAAAGAATATGGAAATTAATCAAT
This sequence comes from Sequoiadendron giganteum, assembly GCA_007115665.2. Classification (NCBI taxonomy): domain Eukaryota; kingdom Viridiplantae; phylum Streptophyta; class Pinopsida; order Cupressales; family Cupressaceae; genus Sequoiadendron; species Sequoiadendron giganteum. Next base: position 134,890,357 of record CM021103.1, on the reverse strand, counting down.
AAAGTGTTTAATCTTTATTTAATTAATTTAAGATTGATGTGATAGAATAAAATAGGAAAATGATAATTAAATCAAACAAAGTAATTAATTTTGTTTATTTAATTAAGATTTAGATAATAAACGAATTAGAAGAATTTAAATGTGAATGTGAACGTGAACTATATAAATAAATATTTCTATTTATTCAAACAATAGAGGAAATTAAGATAATTAATCAAATACTTTATATTTATTTAATTTGATTCTCTAGACCATTTTTAGGTCTATACAGATTGGAGTGGTAATCTCTCTACATGCTTCTTTCATAATTGAATAGATTCTCCAATTAGATGCCAGCAAGTTAAACTCTACACTTAGTTGGTTCTAATCTTTTAACAAACCTTCCTCAAAGATTTCAGAAAAGGCCTTTGTGCCTTTGTTAGCCCAGTTCTTGGTCGAGAACCCTTGCAAGAGTGCTAGAGGTTTACCATTATGCACAAGATTCCACCAAATTGATCTATGAGTGGAAAATGTACAATTCATGAAGAAATTAGAATTTGTAATGTGTTCCTTAACATGCTCCCATGCTTTCCAGATACTCTTGAACACCACGACCCTTTAGGGGCTATAGGGTGATGGTTACTAAGAAGGTCACTCAGGGGGAGTCCTTTCCAAGCCTTTGCATGTTTGGAAGTTTCCCTTTGTATGTTGTTCTTGACCAATATTTTCCAAGGTTCATCCCCTTCAAGAGCTTTGAATATCCATTTGGTTGCCAATGCAATTCCTTGCATCCTTAGGTCCTTTAGACCCAAACCACCATTTTCTTTGCTCAAGCAACATGACCACTTCCACCTTGCAACATGCTTATTCTTCTTATCTTTCCCATCTGACCACAATAACCTCCTTATTTTTTTTGAATTTCATCCACTTGATAGCTACTAAATAGCCATATTGAGACAAAATACAGACTATAGGATGAGAGAATTTTCTAGCAGACCTGAACTCTCCTTGCCAAGGATAGAAACTGCCTATTCCATTTACTAATTTTCATATCAATTTTCCCTTAGATCCAAGCCACATCTCTCTTAGGTTTGGAAAAACCGCAAAGGGTATGCCCAAATACCTAACTTGGTTTTGGATACCTCCCCATTGCACACCAAATTGAGAAATCCAGTCTAGAGGTTTCTCTTGCAATCCCAACATAATGGATTTAGAGAGGGAGATTTTTTCTCCAAAGGTAGCATAGAATGTGTCAATCTTCTCCACTAGATTGGATATATTGGATTCATTTAGTAGAGGGAAAATAATTGTATCATCTATGAATTGAATATTAAGTAGCTCATCTTGATTAGGCATAATTAATCCCTTTACCTTTTGTGTGGTACCATTGACCCCGAGGATGTAGTGTAATGCATATGAAGTAATCACAAACAAGGCAAGGGCTAGGGGGTAGCCCTACGTAATTGACCTTTCCAAATTAGATTCTTCTATAAGGGAGCCATTGACATCCACCTGGGCCATTGCATCCCTGAAGAGTGTTACCACCATATTGTAGAATGCTTCCAAAAAACCAAAGGCCTCCAACATCAATCTAATAAAAGCCCATTCAACCTTGTCATAGGCATTTTCCAAGTCAAGAAACACCATTTCCACCTCTTGATTGGAGGTCCTTTCCCACTCCATTGCCTCCCAACTTGTAATTAAGTTCTCAAGAATGTACCTACCTTTGATGAACCTGGTTTGGGTGTTGTTGATAAACCTTGGCAAAATGTTTACCATTCTTCTTGCCAAAACCTTAGATAGAATATTATAGGACACATTCAGTAGGGTTATTGGTCTCCAATTCCTAATCTGTGTTTTGTCACCTTCCTTGGGAAGCATCTTTATGATTCCCTTGTTTGTATTTCTCCCCAAGGAGCCCACTTCTGGGGCCTCTTTATACACTAGGAACATATCATCAACCACCCAATCATTAAATACCTTGTAGAAATCAACTGAAAGACCATCTGCTTCGAGGGATTTATCGTTTTTCAAGGAGTTAATTGCTTTCCTAATTTCTTCTTTGGAAATGTCTTTTCCCAACTCACTTGCTTCTTTACGCTCTTAACTTTTTTGGGATAATGCCTTTTATTATCTCCCTTACATTAGAGCAGCCCTCCACATTGCTTTTGGAGGTGAACACGCTCTTATAAAAATTGAAAAAGTGGCCTTCAATGTCTTCTTGATTAGTGAAAGATATTCCATCAATTTGAACTTGTTCAATATTCTCTTTGATATTATTCTCCTTTAGAAATATAAAGAAGAATTTTTAACCTTTATCTCTAGTCTCAATCCAGTTGGTTTGGATCTTATCTTGAGCCCTTGAATTTTTATGTTATGTAGCTTTCTCGGGGAGTCTTTGATAGTTCTAATTTTATTTCCAAGGGCCTCATCTTCTAGATATTTTTAAAGGAAGGTTTTAGCTTGCAACAACTCCTCTTGGAGGAGCCCCTCCTCCCTCTTTCTATCTAAGACCTTTTTTCCAATCAATTGAAACACAGATTTCCACCCTTTTGTGTTCAAATCCCACCTATCAATGACACTTAGCCCTTTGTGCATCCAAAGGTTTATATTTCTAAGTGACTTCACCACATTTACACAATCACCATCATGGAGCAGCCTTGTGTTGAGGAGGAATCCCCCCCTTTTTCCTATCACGCCCTTGCCCCTTTTTAGGAAAGTCTTTTTTTTCCTTCAATGGGTTCAACCAGCTTCGACTTCAATTTCATTTTCAAAAATACTTCTCATTACCCTTCCATTCCAACTCCATATCTCCATGCTCGTCTTCTTGATTCTCAATCATATTGAAGTCCCCTCCTATGATCTAGGGGAGATCATCGAGGTCACACAACCACTTCCAAAGCTTGATTCTTTCACCATACTCATTTGATGCATAAATAAAGTAGATCCCAAATGAGTAATCCCCCTTTTTCAGAGTAATCCAAACCGCCCTGTTGCAGGGGGAAGTCCCAGAGCCAAAGACAAATTGACTCCAATATTTTAAGATGAGAATGACAACCCTTCAAAAATTAATTTAAAAAATATACAAAAAAAAAATTATAAAAAATATTTGAACACTAGATATTGGTGTCAAGAATCTATTTTAAAAAAATTATAATTTCATCCTTTCTAAAAAAAGGTTATGTTGTATGGTATGAATGCCACTTTTATTAACTATAAAAATAAGTTATTAAAAATTATGTACAAAAATCATAAATTATTTCTTAAAATTAAAAAATAGAATCTACATAGAAAATCTCAAAAATCACCTTGTCACATCATCTTCAAATTTTTAATGGTTTAGTTGCTATAGGTGTTAGAAAGTGAAATTTTGGTTTAATATATTAATTTTAATGTCCCACTTTGGCCAAAAAGTGGGACATGCTATTATACGACAACAAATTACAACAAATTACAACAAATTACAACAAATTACAACAAATTAAATTTTGGACACATTTTTTTATGAATATATATTTATCATGTATATTTTGAAATACTTTATTCATATCATGTATATAAAAAATAAATATACTCAAATATAATATGATGTTTTATCAGGGTCCGATTGTATAGCCTTTTAGTCAAACTCATTATCTATATTTCATGAGTAGCGGTTCACATAAACTAATCTCTCATGAGTATGAATAGTCCATTGAGCATTCATTGCATCCAAGTGATACTCACAAGGGTGAAGTATTGAAACTTTCAAGGAGGTCACCGATCCCAATTCCACTCCAACTCAAATGTGTTTGAGCATGAATTTTTTCCAAGATCAGGCACACTTAGCTTGAAACCTCATTTAAAAAATCTTTAGCTTGTAGTTGGATGAGCTAAAAAGGGTTCTATAATGAATGATTTTTAAGACACAACACTTGTTGAAAGTTTTAAAAACAAGGTAGCAAGCTAAGTGACCTGACCTTGGTAGAAAATCCATGACTAAGTGTACTTGAGTTAGAGTGGTTTTAGGATGGGTGACCTCTCAAGAAGTCTCAATGCTTCATCCCTATGAACATCACCTAGATTCAATGAGTGCTAAGTATATCATTTATGATCATGAAAAATGAGTTGTATAAACCACAATTAATGAAATATTAATAAAACATCATAATTTAATAGTTACAAAGAAATACCTCCTCCTTATCATATTTGTATAAAAATTATCGATTTAATTTTTTAATAATATTTAATTAAAAATTATATATAGAAAATTTATCATTATTTAATGGATAACTCAATAATAAAGTGAAAATGTTACTAAAACAAAAAGAAAAAACTCAAATTCAAACTCTTTTCAAATGGATTTACTCTATTGTCACTTTAAGTTACCCTATAAGTTTGATTTTATGTTTTTACTTACCATACAAATCATTTAAAAAATCAACATGTTTTAACTATATAAATCTTTCAAAAAATCAACTATGTTACTTCATTATATATTATTGATGCAATGTTCAAATAATGAACATACACACATTCTTTAGACTAATATTTTCAATAAAAAATCAACTATGTTACTTCATTATATATTATTGATGCAATGTTCAAATAATGAACATACACACATTCTTTAGACTAATATTTTCAATAATTGAAGTTCAAGTATATTTCTAATTTATGTTTATTATATATGCATATTCAAGAAGAGATGTATTGTGTTAGGTTCATACTAATGTTGTAGTGGATGCAGTGAATTTTGTTGTATCTAATAAATTAAGTGACATTAGAAATGTCATTAAGGAGACAAAATAATGTTAAAGTCAACAATGTAATTTTATTAAGGCCAAAATTTATTTTCAAATCAATTTATCCTGCCACCTTATAATAGAAAATGACTATTATGATGTATAACAGTGTTCATGTTATTCAATCCAATAATTGAGTTGAATTTTCATTCAATAAATTAAATGATTTGGACATGTAATTTACAAAAAAGCTAAAGAAAATTTTAATTTTTGCATTCACTATTCCCAACGTGAACCAATAGAAAGAAATAAAAATGACATTTTTACAATTATTTAAATTAGAAAAATAAATGTAAACTATAGGATTGTTGCTCTTTTTTAAAATTCTATATGCTAATTGACTAAATTTAATAAAGAAATTGAATGCATTGATGGAAAATGACTATTAATATGTATATAATATTGCACATATCATTCAGGCCATTCATATATTTTAAATTTGATTCAATGAATTAAATGCATTAGATATCTAATTTACAAAAAAGAAAGAAATTTTAATTTTTGCATTAACTATTCTTAAAATGAACCAATAGAAAGAAAGATAAATGTCATTTTCATAATTATTTAAAATGAAAAATCAAATGTAGACTATAGGATTGTTGCTCATTTTTTCAATTCTATATGCTCATTAGCTAAACTAATAAAAGAAATTGAATGCATCATATGCATTACTATTCCTACCCTAATAGGAACTAATAAATAATGACTAATAAGTTATCTCTTTTAAATTTTAATTTTTAATGATTAGAGTTATGGTATTGGGTTATTTTTAAATATTATCATAATAATGTTTTAATTATTAGCGATAAAATTTCTCTTATTTTATTTGTAATGAATAATAATGTTCCATAGTGTAACGTTGTAAATTGTTACCCATGACAACTAACCTTTATTTTTTGGCTCTCCTTAAATTAGTGGACTTAATTGAGTATTTAATTTCCTAAATTATGCATTCTATGGTCCATTTTTGATAAATTTCGAGGAATTGTAATCAGGAATCAATTGCATTTATCCAAGACATTGCCCCTAACATTAATTGTCTTGAAAAATAGGTCCAAAACACCCATGCCCTAGGCACGAGTGTCCTATTTTACCTCCAAATTGAAATATTCCAATTGTGGAAATTTAATTTCAATTGTTCGAAGTTGGCCATCAAGATCTAGTTTTTTAGGAAATTGAATAAAAATGCTTATAAATACCTAGTTATTGCATCATTTCAAACCTAAGTGGAAAATTATTGGCCAAATTATGATCATGAACTCACTATTGAGCAAGTCAAGAGAAACATTTCAAAGCTTCATTGCAACAATTCAAGATCCTAACATCATGTCAAAGTTCATGTGAGTTTATGTGTGTTCATGTTATCATTGTTTTGTGAAGGCTAACACTTTGTAGGTCTCCAATGAAATTCAAGCAAATAAGGAAAGCAAGATCCAATATCCTTGAAGTGATGTGTATGGATTTAGTCCTTCAAGGAAGTCATTGAAGGGTGGTGAGTTGCAACATTTGTTCATTCATCATTTCCTTCCTTTCTCTTATCAAATTATCATTGACATTTATCATTGTGGAAGTGGAAAAACTTACACAGGGTTTGACTGAGGCAAGCCCCTAAAATGGCCCAACATTTCTTCTCTTTGTGAATGTGTAGATCTCAGTTTTGAAGAATATTGAAAGGATCTTGAAGGTAATTTGTTCATTGTTGCATTTGTTGTCATAAATATTGTCAAGTCATGGAAACTTGTTTACAAAAATACTCGAAAGTGTTTTGACAAATTTGAAGGAAAATTTTTGAAGCTCAGATTTGACATCAGAGGACCTTGAAAAATAGATCCAAAAAAACATACAAGGACACTCATGCCCTAGGCATCCGTGTCCACCATTTTTTGCCCCAAATTTGAATCACATGTTCACAGTGCCTTGCTCTACTCATTTTTGTAATCAAAATTTGTCTATGAACTTCTATACTTTTTGTATTTGCATCAGAACAATAAATTGCACTCTTAGCTTAGTTAGATCATTGCATTTAATAATTAGGGAATTTATAGATTTGGCTAAGGGTTGGCTGACTCACCTATCAAGTTGTAAGTTAATCTCGCAAGTTATCAAATCCATCAAAACTTCACACCACTGAGACCATTCAAATCATATTAGTTCTTCTCCTGATACCTCACCTTCTTATAAAGAAGGTATCTTGGTGTTAGAGGATCCAATCATTGAGCATCATGAAAATCCTATTTGTTTCTCTCTCCCTAACTCTCCTACTTGGGAAGATATTTTTGGGAAAGAGGATGAAGTCATTGATACATTTCTTTCAAAACATAGTAAGAGGGATTACATAGATAAAGATGCTAAGATCACCTTAGATCCCCCCTTAGTATAAGATCATCAACAAGAAGTCAAATCCATTGAGGTTATGAATTGAAAAGCGAATATTAGGTTTCCTTTGATTATTGGACCTCCTCAAACTCATTTTGGACCTCCTAAAAGTCCTCTAATTATTGGACCTCCTGTTAGAACCCAAAATTTCCATTAAAATCCTAAATGGTTTTTCACTATTTTCCATTTAAACCTTAAGGTTTTTCCCATTTAATCCCATCATTTTCCTACCATTTTCATAAAATAATTCACTTTTTCCCTTTCATAATTATAAAACACCTTATACCGCCAACCATATTTGACCTTTATAAGTCTTTTTACTCACTTACCTCTTTACCGCAACCTCCCACAAAGGGCGAGCGGTATGGCGGTAGCGGCTAAAGGAGTGGGCATGAAGTGTTTACCGCACCACCACATGTGGTCAAACCATAGACTGCGGTAGCGTGGTGGGTGGTGAGAGAAGCGACGCAGACGGTTACTGCTACATCGTGACTGGCTGAGATGAAGACCATGGTGACAGGGAAGTAGCGGTTAAGAGAGGGCACCGCGACACCGTAGATAGCCAAATGATAGACTACGGTAACACAATAGACATAGAGGCAAGCAGTGAATGTTAGACACCGTGGTACCACATGCAGTTAGAGTGCAGACCAAGGTAGTGCAGTGGTCAAAAGGAAGCTGTTAGCGAAGGGGTACTGTCAGTGGTCAAAGTTGGGACCGTGGTAGCGTGGTGGTCAGGTGGTAAACTGTGAAAGATAACAATAGATGTTAGCATCGTGGTACCATCGACAGTGAAAATAAAGCCCACGGTAGAGCGGTGATGACAAGGAATAAACCGCGATGGTCGGCCAGAGCCAAAATGAAGGGTGTGGTAGCACAGTAAGAAGAGGAGGCAGTCAAGGTCAAAGCTGGATACCGTTGAACCGCAAGGAGGAAAGATATAGACCACGGTAAAGCGGTAACGAGTGATGGCTAGCCGACCACCACAATACCACAGCTGGTCAACATGTTGACCACGGTATAGCGATAAAATTAAAGGCCTCGAGAAATAAAATAAAAGGCAATAAAAATAAAGGTACGGAGATAGGATATAATTGAAGACTTCTCAACAATAAATCAAATGAAATATTAAAGGCAGGAAAGGTATTAGATCAAAATTAAAAGCATGACTATGTAAAAAATATTTAATTTGCCGATAAGGCAACCCAATTAAATATTTTAAATTTTTGTCAGAGAATTGAAACGGTTTTACCAAAATGTGAATGGTTGCAACGCTTGGTATGAATTGTATAAATACTTTGTAAAATCAGTTGCAGAAGGGGAGATAGGGGTTAGAGTAGGATAGATTTTCAGACTGGGGAATAAAAAATGTACAGAGCCTTTCCTAACATAGATCAATGGAGATAATGAATTTTAATTGGTGATATTCTCTTTTGGTGTTCAGTTGTTATGTTGTGTTAAATCTAATTCTTTTATCCGGTTCTCTCCAACTTGAGATTCTTTAATTGTTTAAATCAGCATGTCAAGTATATCTTTGATTTATCAGAATGTATTCCCATTTTGTGTGATTTAGTTGATTGGTGTTTGTATGTCAGATTTAAAATCTTTTAAATAATTCACAGTAATTTAAAGATTTCTTTTGGAGAGTTAAAGAAGAACCAGGTTGAGAAATATTCCAACACAATTTATGCAAGTCATAAATTAGTGAAGTTTTATGCCAGTTATATAGTTTCATTTTTCAAAGTGCCTAACAACCAGAATGTATGAAAAGAGGAAAACACATATCATTTTGTATTTTTGACTATGTTGCCCATGCGGATAAAAGGCACTGATCTACCACAACCTAGAGATCAAATTTCATATAAACAACTTATTCAAAATCCTTTCTTTTGTGCAGTAGGAGTAGGAGTAGCTGTAGTGATTTATATCTATTCACTTCCATTTTCCATTGTGGATAGATTGCTCAATTAGGAAACACATTTCAAAATCTGCATCATTCATATAGGTACACATGCCTAGGTCTAACATAACCTAAAGAGTAGAAGGTACAATTGCATCAATTGGCCTTGTACGTTGGCCAAAAGCATTGTGAGAGCTTGGCAACCTCTCATGGTTCAAACTTGCATTTTTTAGACCCAACACCTCCTAAGTTACATCTCATTATAGGACCTCCTAAAAATCTAGGTTCTATCTTAAACTTTACAAAGCAACTCGCTAGTAATTAGGTGTGTTGGAGTACAATGAACACCAAGAGGGGGGGTGAATCAGTGTTCACACACATTTTTTTTTAAAATTTGACTTAATTAAACAATATGAAGCAATAGAATAGGCAACAGTATAAAAAAAAAATACACAATAATTTGACACAATGATATGTCCTAAGTGGCTCCTGGGGAATAAAACCACTCAAAAAATGCCTCACTGGCTTATTTGAAATATTCTCTTTTACAATGCCTCACTGGCTGTTTGTATGTCTCATTGACAATGATATCTCACTGATAGAATTTTAAATGTCTCATTGGCTGCACTTTACTATTCAAAAACACCATTTGAATTTTGTACACAAAGTATCATCTCTATTTCTCTCTTTAACATCCTCTGATCTTGCATCACTTAAGATTCAGAGGCAAAATTTTAAGTACAACATAATTGATCAATTTCATAAAGCACTAAATGTGCTATCCAAACAACTTTCAAATATGAATCAATGAAATCCAATTTCCAACCTGAGAAGAATATTTGTTTTCTACTCAACACAACACACAACATGCCTTCCACATAGTATATGTAATGTTCAACATCTTTTAACATGAATAGAACTGAAAACTCCATAACTACCTATCACAGTTTATGCACTAGAAAATGCTTCTCTAAATAGTAACTGCCTTTAATAGTTTATGCACATTATAACAGTCCCAACAACAAACAAAATAATTTAACAAGTACATAACAAATATTTAAGTTGTTACCAAACCCAAATGAGGGTTAACAAAAAACTATAGCATAAACCTTCAACCATACCCGATATCAATAACACAAGATAAGACAACAATACAAAGAATTTAAACCAACAAGATAATGAAAAATAGTACCAATGGAGCCTCTGACTTTGCCACCATACTCTCAATTCCCTTTAAAATTCACCATGGTTGCGCCACAAACCCTAGCAAGCATGCTATGCCCTAGCTCGAAAGAATGAAGCACAATGACTGTAAAATGTGTTTGGCAAGACTTTGGTATTCCATAAACATCTTAAACCTGATAATACACCTTTTACAAGAGTTCCAACCCTAATTGAAAGGTATTATGATGGGATGTAATTCCATGTTGAAAAATAAAACTAATACCCAAAGTCACATATTCCATGTTATATACCAAAAGTCCCAAAATCTAAACATCTTATGCATAGAAATCCATCTTAACCACATCTTATCATATGAAGTCTAATAAACCTTATAGGCAATAGACATGTAATGACTTATATAAATAAGATATTAACAACCTATTGATTAAGACATTAATAAGTTATTAAATACTTATTATTGATAATAACATAAGACATCAATGCCTATCACAAAATAAGATATACTAGTCAACACATAATAGAGATAAAATTAAATATGCTCATTGCACTCTAAATATCTATTCATGCTTAGATAACATATTAATCACTATCCAACAAGCCATATATTTGAACTTGCAAATGATCACAACTTTAACTTCTAACCACAAATGCATGATGACAAATCATGATACAATATGTACTATAATGAGCTTCAAAATATTGTATGCCCAGCCAAGAAACCATCAATGAAGTGTGATAAACATTATTTTATCTCAACTAAAATACCAAACCAAGATCACTGTGATGTGAACCAACCAAGTATGCCAAGTGGAGATGCAATCAAGAACATCCAATGCCAAATGCATGTTGCCTTTTTGACATCAATGAAATAACCTTATGTCAAGGGTCAACAAACTCCCCCTTTGGAATTTATGTCAAAACCAATCTAAAAATGATCCACCCCATCACTCTTTATCCCCATTTTTGACATAAATGACAAAGGAAAATGTTGGGAGAACCAAAACTTATCCAAGTATCTTCCCAAATTGTTATACCAATCAAATAAGACCATCGGTTTGAGCTTATCAACAAGATTATCAATCGAGAAATATGCATTTGATCACAACCTTTACAAGTGCCAAAAAAATAATTTGTCTAGATATGCTCTTTGCTATTCACAACTTGTCACTTGACATATATGTACCTAATAATACTTGTCCATGATCATTGTACTGTGAATGCTCATTGAATCAAGATGTCACTGAAAGTGACTCAATGTTACTGATGTAACCATATGCCAATACAATCACAATACCATATAACATGGAAATACAACCTATAACCTGTGAGCATGTATGAGCATGTCATATCAATCACCAATAATCATATGCTATGTTCATGAAACAAGGATGTGTTTTCAAACAAGTAACAATGTATACTATGTCCATGTAACAAACAAGTATAAATGTATCCATTTGTCAAGTGATACCTAAGAATTGAATACTTGTTACCTTGACATCTTTCTTTGTCACCAAGGGCTAAATACCAGTTACAAAGTACTACCATATACCATATTCATGTATGCAAAACAATAACTATACCATACCCACTATCATTTTAAGATAATAAAGCACTCTTGTCACTGATTAAAAAATGAAAAAAAATAATACTGGAATGATATTGAACAAAATCACAACTTTTTCAAAATCATTGTGAGCTCAATCATTACTATCACATAAGAATCACTGAAGAACACCAATCCATCAGATGAATAACTACTCTCAATAGGTTATGTGCAAATTATATTGAAACTTGTTGTGATTGAGAACAATGAGACTAATTCAAAACTGAAACTCATATATCTGTCTGCACATACCACTACTTTTAGCACAAACCTTTGTCCTATCACCTCAAAGAAAAAAAGTTAGATACCAAAAAGAAATATGCAATGGATCCATTGATCATTAATGCAGGAAATGCCAAAAATACCTCCATTGATCATCAATACATGAATGAAATTCCCAAAGATATCATCTGAGTCACATTCATCAAACCACTGCAAATTCATCAAACCATTGCAAATAAATGCCTTAAGGGGTAATAATATTCATGAGATGCTCCCCCCGACTCCATGAACTGGAGTAATTTATTGAACATTAATGAAATATCTCAATGAAACCTTTGAACATCATAAAGAATAAGAATACAATTCAACCTATGACTAATTAGTCCCGTCCATATAGAACATGATGATATACCAACCATCATTGCCAAGTCCTTGGAAAAATAACTAAAAACAAGATGCAACATAACCAAAACAAAAATGAACTGTAAGTAAAGCATAGTAACTTCACAAAGGCTAACATAATGCTAAGATAAAATATGCTAAAAAGCTGAGAGATACTATAATCACATTAACAACTGAAATACCCCTGATGATGCCATTTTGAATGTGCAATTCAAATGAATGATGCTTTGGTTTAGAGACATCATTTTCCAAAACAAAACATGAAATAAACTTTGAATACCAAACCAAGTAATACACTTATCCACTAATCCATGTGATCACATATCAAATTTCTTGTCCCAATGATATCTATTTAAGATATCTTGAAAGACATCTTTGAAGATACAGGCCGCAAAACAATTGTCACATTTTCATTGTCTCTTTTTAGTGTATTTATCATAGTCTTTGTAAGCACTAAAGCTGTCACAAATACTTGACCAAAAATACCATATTTCCTCATGAAACTTTAACAACACTAAGACCTGTACCTACAAGAAAAACCTTAATAGAATCATCACAACCACTAACAAGAAACTGTCATATATTCACTGTTACAAAACAACAATTTCTCAGTCATGCATTGACTTCACTGTGTCATTGTGATCAAGAGACACTATCAATTGGTAGAAATTATACAGATACTATTATCAAGTTTATGTAATATCATGCAAATAGAGAAACTCACTACCAATTTAGTCACCAAACTTGAGTCCTCTCATGATACCCCACTGTTATTGATGCTTGACATAAAGGAACTCAAGAAAATTTCAACATAAAGCACTTTCAAGAAACTATAAGCATATGAACCCTATTGAAAAATAAGGTTGGTTACTCTGTCTTTTACAATTTCCATGAGTAACCTGATTAAAATATTATCTTGACCAACATCATACAAATGTGATAGCCTCTCTATTTCCACCAAGAATTCTCCTTCCAAGAAGAAAGAACAAAGCAAGAGGGAAAATAAAATGAGAGAATCCAAGAGGGATCTCAACATATATTGAACTTGTTTTTAACTATCATCACAAGCAACAAATGTGCCAAATCCAACTAACTGAGATACACTAACCTTCATCAAATTGCAAACTATTCCAAATAAATTGCAAAGATTTGATTGTAGTTTTTATTTTTAGGGATATAAGATAAAACTTTAAGGCTCACCTTGTAATCATAAAATTTGATTAAAAAGAGATGGAAGGAAAATCATAAAGACTCCTCAATTGATTAAGAACCTTTACACTAGTCACCTCATAAACGTTTCCTTGTGTCTATGTCCCAATAGAAACTATTTCACCTACTTTCTTTTTAAGTTGACACCCACAAGCATAAAAAGGGACAAAAAAACCCTGATCACATATTTGTGTCACACTTAACAAATTATGTTTTAAATCTATTGCATAATAAACATCTGGCAAGAAAATGTTATTACCAAAATCCATAGTAGATTTAAGTCTGTACTCTCCTTTTCAATGACTAGAATCTTACTTATTAGATTTTCAGTTTATTTCTCTATCTAATTTTTTTGACATACAATATCCTTTTTAAAAACTAGAACTTTATTTAGAGCAACTTTCAGTTCATCCTCAAAACCTACCAATTCTTCATTGAAGACAAAAGACTCTGTGTAATGCCCTAGAAAGTAACCCTAAAGGAAGTTATAATTAACGACTTAAGCAAACCAATTTTTTTTGTTTAAAAGTGCAATTAACATACACATTCACTTACTAATTAACAACAACTTTTAAGGCTACAAGGTTGGGATTACTTAAACCCACACATACATATTACATATAACCATAACATTTAATACTTTATGAAATAAGCATCATACAACATAACATAATAAGATAAACATCCAAGATACAATTTCATATTCATTTACTTAATCCAATAGTTACATCACTCATTCCCAGAATGAGGCAATAGTACATAATGTTACAGTTACAGAATTCCACCTCATAAACATAAGAGGGATAAAATAACCTATACAATTTGATATAATACAATGCAAGAATAACATAAGAACCGCAAGCTGTCCAACTAGAAGTCTTGCCACCAAGTACTGAAGATAAATGGGGACCCAACGATTTTGGTGCATGTTCCACCCAACCAAGTGGTACTCGAAGGCCCACCCCCCATGCTAAGAGATAGTAACAACGTAACATGGAAAAAGATCTACAACCTCAAACCATAGGCAGACTCATATTGACTCAACCAAAAAAAATTACAACATAAGTACAACACATGTACAACACAAGAACAACTCTCACATCACTGACATAGGTCATATTGCTTCCAGACATATAATAGATCAAGTATGTTCAGAGAACCATACACATAACATAATACTAACAGTTGTCCTAGACAGAGTGTCATCGCACAACTCATAATAAGTTACCCTCTGTGGATCTTCATAGGCTCCGGTGATCCTGGTGGCCTCTACTGACCCTCGGCCCTCATACTTACTAATGTAGAATCAACTACCTCTCGTACTGACAAGATAGATGACTATGCCATTTCAGGCCTTTCCACTCATTCCAAGCCTTAACACTTGACTATGAGTGAAGCTAGAACTTATCTTTTTAGCGTGTAGTACTCCCCAAATTTTCATTTCAATTTTAGTTATCAGTTGATTAAACTCACTTCCATAGGTTACCCAAATCCTACCTCTTCCGGGCTCTGGCTCCTAATGGAAGCCACTCTTCTATTCGACAACACACAAACAAACTAATCACCAAGGGACTCACAAGTGCATACAACCAAGGTATCAAAACCACTCCATCACAAGGAGGAACAAATAATAGAACACACTCCAAATATCTTGGAGGCAACAAACACATAGTCCACTCCTTTCACAGGAGGTACAAAACAACCCCGTTCGTGGAAACCGGGTAACTACTGAAAAGACACCATGCACTACCCAAGGGAAAACATTGGTTGACATCATGAATCGACAACCCTCTTAGATCCTCTAAGATTCTCTGGAAGACTTACAAATTTGGACTAACACATAATCCCACTTCCCAAAATACAACATGACGACATAGCTACAAAAGCATCAAGTCATTAATTAAATCTAATATTTGGATTTCCTAAATCCATACTCAAGCAATACGTAACATTTACAAAGGCAAAGGCACAATAATAGGGTTTACTCAAATAACCATATACCCCTTTTCCATTTTCATAGTAGGGAATTTAAACTATTTTAAACTCACAACCCTTTGTGAAATACGAGGAAAATAAATCTAAAAGGTAATCACAAGGGAATCACTACTTTTGGATATTCTAAATCCATATCTCATAAATATTCCAATAACACTAATATAATTGCTCAAAATAGAAAATAAATAACTTAAGGTAATTATTTGTCTCTTCATTATAAACAACTCCTTAATTATCTTTTAATACAACATAAAACTATTGCCAATAATCTTTTCAATTTTCTACCCAAAATCTATGTCTCATCAACTATCCATTTAAAACATGCAATTTATAAAATATCTTAAGATATCCTTTTCGTTAACAATTTAACCATGCATTCAACCTTATCTTTTAAAATCTCCATGAACAATAATATAAAACTTTTTTTTTCTTTCAAATAATTGAAATAATAAAATAAGCGCCTTCAATCTACAAATATAAGAAATTCTAATTTAAACAATTTAAATCGAATTCTATATCCCTTTTAATTGAATTTCTTTCGTTTTCCAGCTAACTCATATAATTTAATCAATTTAATTAAAATATCCTTTTTTTTTCCATCAAATTGAATTATGCATACAAAATAGTTCCAATTTAAACCTCCAAAAATACTAATTTGAAAACAAAATTTCAAATAAATTATAATATTAAATATATATATATATATATAAGCTCATACCTTATATACATGGAATATATATTTAATCACATGCATACATTTAAATATATCTTCTGTCTATTCAAAATATCAATTTATTTTATTCAAAATAAAATAAAACTTTATTAACCAAATTCTATAACTCTTATCATTGATTTCCAAAATATAAATATATAAATTTACACATTATAATCATTATCCATTTTATTTAACTAAACATATTTAATATTTATATATTAAATATTATCAAATTGCATTGTAATAAAATTATCATTTATATATATTTATTTTTTAAAAACCAAAATCTAATCACCAAAACCCTAAGAATCCTTAAGGAATGGCGGCCAAAACCGAACAGAGTGAAGGGAAGGGGTGGATGAACCAAACCAGTCTACCATTTTTAAACCCATGCACAGGCGGTCCCTATGTTTGGGGGGCAGCTGTGCATAGCATAGCCGAACCCCAAACATGGGCATGGCCTGTGGAATTTGGGGAGTGTGGAGGGGGCTGCAGAGGCCCTTCCTCCACAGTTGTCCCCTCATGGGGGCGGTTGTGGAGGCAGCGCCTCCCACGCCTCCCCCTTCCAACCCTAGGTTAAATAAAACAAATTCTGGCAGCAAAAAATTTCATTAACATAGTTTTTCGGTTATCTCAAACCCGTAACTATGGATGCTGTACGGACGGCGAAAATCGCATTTAATTCAGTATATTATAATTTATGTAAACTATATATATATATATATAAACGAATTTCGACAATAAATAAATTGACGAAATTTTGTAAAAAATATTCACTTGTAGGAGAACTTGTAAAACTTTTTTCAGAAAATCCAAATTTCACCGACGTTTTAAAAATTAATTCTTTTAACTATTTTCTCGAATTCATGAACAATTAGAAGAATAATAAAATCAAATGGATCTAAATTAAAACCAGAAGTTTTCAAAACAAATTTGTTTTTTTTCCACAGAGGTTTAAATTTTCTAAAAACAATCTAATGTTTTGTTTAACCTCAAAGTTCGATTTAAACAACAAAACAATCCATTTCCTCAAACAAATTTAATTCTTCAGAGATTTACACAATTTCTCTGAATAATCAAAAGCTTTAAATTTAATTAATTAGTTTCTTACTTCTATTCTCAAATTCGTTTTCTCAATGGAATTTGTTCTAAAATTGAACTATTTATAAGATCCGGATGGCGCGCGACTACTCTGCATGCCGAGCTAGGGCGTCCATGCCCTAGCTCTTTTCCTGCAATCTGCTAGCTTCTGCGTTGGGAGGGGGGTCTGTTCGTGCGTTTGGGGGGCATGGGTGGCGTTTTTCCTTCCTGTTGCTTCTTTCTTTCTCTGCCTGCGTGAGAGGATTGGTCTCTGTTGTATGTAATGAGTTTGGTGTCGCTGGAAGCTGCGTGTGTCTTGCGTGGAGCAACCCTTGGGGCCTGGATTGCCTCCCTGGTTTGACCTCTTTTTGGAGGTGCCTCCTCTTCTCTTTGCCCGCGTCTAGTGGTGCATGTGGGGCTTGTATGCTCGTTGTGACTTGGGTTTAATGTCGCCTAGGGAGACCTCGGGTGCTTGTTCCAAAATGGACTTTCGTTCTGCAATTGGCATGAAGTCTCCTTTGCCTGCTTCAAAAATTTTCAATAATAATTTGTATTTGTCGGAACCGGGGCTAGATGGAGTGGGTTTGTCTAGTGGGGCTCGGATCACGAAAATCAATGGTTGCCTAGAACGTTGCAAGGAGAGGCCGAAATTAGTCATCCCATTGGAGATGGTTGTAGAGGATATTGATTATTATTCGAGGCACTCTTTTTATTGCAAGTTTTTGGGTATGCGGATATCGATGCAATTTTTAGAGTCTTGGGCCCGATGGACTTGGATGCTGGAGGGTGAGATGGATATAAAACTTCTAGCGAATAATTATTTCATGGTTACCTTTGACTGCATGGCAGATCGTAACAAGGTTTTTGAAGGGGGTCCCTACTTCTATAACCAGGTTGGTTTGTTTGTTAAACCATGGCATGCTGGTTTTAACCCTACAGAGAGCTTCCAACTCGGGTCCCGGTGTGGGTTCGACTTCTGCGGTTTCCTATGGAATGTTGGCGTGATGATGTTTTGCATTTGTTGGGGTCGATGCTCGGGAAGCCAGTTGGTTCTTCACAACAGACTCAATTTAAAACGGTGATAACTTTTGCTCGTATCTGTGTGGAGATTGACCTTAGTAAGCCATTACTAGATTCTTTGGATATGTCTGTGGGTCCTCACTCCTAGGTGCAGTCATTGGATTATGAAACTCTTCCATTTCGATGTCATCTCTGCCATGAGTATGGTCACCTGTAGCGAAGATGCCCAAGGGCTAGGCCTGTTGAGACCCATTTTTCTCAACCTCCTCACAACCCACCTAGGGAAGACAAGGGAAAGGATCCCATTCCTGGGGATGGGGTTGGTCCAGATGGTTTTGCTCCTGTTAGGAATCGTAATAGAAATCGAGGTCAAAAGAGGACCTTGAATGAAAGACAAGATGAAGATTGTTTTAATAGATTTGAGGTTCTGGAGGATCTTGGCCAGCAGGAAGTGAATCCGAGCTTGGTTAACTTGGATCAGGGTATTGTGTGTTCTGGACAGGTGGATCCTCTTTTTGGGTTACTCAGGATACACATGATTCTGGAGCTTTCCAAATGGTGACTGACCTTCCAATGGATGTCCAAGTGGAGCCAGTTTCTACTATGGAAATGAAGCAGAGTGGGGGAGACAACTCTATTCTGGCTTTGCATGCAAGTTCAGATGTAGGTAAGAATGCCAAGTCTTCTCCTTCTCCTTTGGGTCTACATCAGAAGGATCTTAAAAAAGGGCTGGGGGAGAAATCTTCAAAGCTTGGTAGGAAAAAGGATATGGAAAAGATTAAGTTAGCTGGGGAAACTCTGGTGGAGTCTGGGTCGGTTAAGACTTTGGATTCACACTTCTCAAGCTCTTTGAAATGATTGTTCTATCATGGAATGCAAGGGGCTTGAACAACAGCCCTCGACAACAGGATGTTCGTGAGTTGGTTAGAAGTCAATCTCCTGATATTTTGTTCTTGTAGGAGACTAAGTTATTTGTTGAATGCATGATTGGTTTATCTCCTAAGTTGTGGAGAAATGGTGAGTGCCAATGCATTGGTGCTCAAGGGTTAGCGGGTGGAGTGGCCTGCCTTTGGAATTCGCAGAAGATCCGCCCTCTTTGGTGGATGTCCAACAAGTCTTCTATCTCGATGATTGCTTCTTGCTTTAAGACTGGGGAGTCTATCCTCCTCACTAATATCTATGCACCTGTTGACTTTCAGGGTAAGCAATCTTTGTGGGCTCATATTCAATTTGTCTAGAGTATGGTGCCTTTTTATCCTTGGATTATGGCTGGTGACTTCAATGCTATCTCTGAGTTGGCTGAGAAGTAGGGTGGTATTGCAAGGTTGGAGCCTTCTGCATTGCTTCTTCAGGACAATATTTCTGCTTTGAATCTTGTTGATGTAAAGCCTAATAATGGTCTTTTCACCTGGAGCAATCAAAGGTTTGGGGATCTCTGCATTTCTGAAAGACTTGACCGGTTTCTGGTGTCTTGTTTTTGGGTTGGTGGCTTGTGGTCTTCTAGCTCAGAAATTTTGGATTGGAGGGGGTCTGACCATTGGCCTATCAAGCTTGTTGTCTCTTCAGCTCATGTGCCTCGTTCACCCCCTTTTAAGTTCCAGCTTATGTGGCTGCGTGAGCCCTCTCTTCATGATTATATGGCTGAATGGTGGAGAAATGGTAGACCCGCTTTTGGTACGGCAATGTATACTTTTGCTAAGCTTCTCCAATTTGTTAAATTTTAGCTTAAGCATTGGAACCGTCAGTGCTTTGGGAACATTTTTCAAGCTAAGTTTGCTACCCAAGCTGAGTTGAATAGCATTACGAGGGTGATAAGAGATAATGGTGTGACTGCTCATTTACTTCAAGAGGAAGCCAGGGCATTGAGAGTATTAGAGGAGTGTGAATTACGTGAAGAGATCTATTGGAAACAGAAGGCACAAATTGAATGGCTTCAGGAGGGAGATAAGAATACTGCCTTCTTCTTCAATTCAGTCAAAGCCAGGCGACATGGGAACTCAATTTCAGTTCTGGTGAAAGACACTAGTGAGCCTCTTTCCTCTTTTAAGGATAATTCATGTGAAGCAATGCAGTATTTTGATTCTTTATTCAGGGAGGATCCCCAGGGGGCTCCTAATGAGGAGGCTCAAGTTTTGTCTTGCATCCCTTCATTGGTCACTATGGAGATGAATGAGTTTCTTATGAGTGACATCTCGATGGATGAGCTGGAGAGAACGGTGTTCCAGATGAAGAAAGGGAAGGCTCCTGGTCCTGATGGCTTTCCGGTGGAGTTCTTTCAAGATTTCTGGGATATTATCAAGCTAGATTTATTGGCGGTTGTCCAGGAGTCTCAGATGAACAAGCAGATGTTACGGGCTCTGAATTCTACCTTTTTGGCTCTTATCCCCAAATGTGATGGGGCTGATAGGCTCAGTCAATTTAGGCCCATTTCTCTTTGTAATGTGGTTTATAAAATTATCTCTAAAATTATTGCGGATAGGCTGAAAAAATGGCTCAAAGTGCTGATCTCTGAGGAGCAGAGTGGTTTTGTGGAGGGCAGACAAATTTTGGATGGGGTGGTTATAGCTACTGAAACCATTCATTCTATGGCCATTTCCAGGGATAAGGCAATGTTCATCAAGCTGGACATGGCAAAGGCTTATGACAGAGTTCGTTGGTCCTTTCTTCGAAAGATCCTTGGGGCTTTTGGTTTTGGGGATGAATTGATTCAATGGGTCATGAGTTGTGTTACTTCAGTATCCTTCTCTATTTTAATTAATGGTGAGCCCTCAGAGTTGTTTTATGCTTCTCGGGGTCTGCATCAGGGCGACCCGGTTTCTCCTTATCTGTTCTTGCTTCTTGCTGAAGGTCTCGATCAGTTGTTGAAAAGGAATGCTGAGATGGGTTTCATTCAGGGGTGGCGATGGGGAGGTAATATTCCCCCTCAGTCTCATTTGCAGTTTGTAGATGATACTGCGCTGATGGGTATGGCTACTATCAGGGAGGCTACAAATTTGCATGTAGTGCTGGATGTTTATCTTCTTGCCTCGGGTCAACGAATTAATGAAGATAAGTCCTCAATCTTCTTCTTCAACACTCCTGGCCCTATCCAGCGGAGGATTGCTAATATCTTAAGGTTTCAAATTGGTTCCCTTCCTTTGACCTATCTTGGTATTCCTATCTCTATCAAAAGGATGCCCAGGGACTCTTGGCAGAGTATTTTGGATAAGCTTCAGACAAAAGTTAACCATTGGACCCACAGATGGTTGTCCTTTGCTGGTAGGGTTCAGCTGATTAAGTCTGTGGTTCAAGCTCTCCCCATTTATAGATGTATGCTCCAGGTGGCCCCGGTTGGTTTTGTTCAAGAACTTGATGCTTTAATTAGACAGTTTCTTTGGGCTGGTAATTTATTATCCTCCAAATGGAGTCTGGTTAGATGGGAAATTGTTTGTAGCCCGAAGCATTGTGGCGGTCTTGGATTAAGGCAGTCATCTTTGTCTGGGATAGCGCTTGCTGCTAAACTATTTTGGAGGTGGTGTGTGGAGTAGGGTCAGACCTAGGCCAGGATTTTATCCCACAAATATTTCCAGGGGATTCCTCAGATGGATATTCCCCACTATCCTTTGGTGGGGAAAGGTTCGGTGATTTGGGATACGCTCAAGAAAGGGGTTGCTCTCGTCAAGGATGGGTTGTTTTGGATTTGCAAAAGTGGGTTGGAGGCTCACTTTTGGTTGGACTCTTGGGATGGGTTTCCCTCCTATTGTGTCCCAGTTTCCTCACCTGTTGCCCGTTTGTCAAAGATTCACTGCAGTTGGTTGGGTTAGGGCGAGTGATTTTAAGTCTATGTCTATCCATGGCTAGTTGATGGTGGCTAGGTGGAAGAATCTTGAGGAGTGGCCTGTGGTTGGTATGGAGGAGGAGTGTGTGGAATTACAACGCATCCTTTCTAGAAAAAGTTGTAGCTCCCTCCCAGATGGAGATGTTTTATCTTGGTCCCCCAACCCTAAGGGTGTTTATACTGTTGCCTCTGGCTATCAGGTTCTTTTATCTCACAAGTTGGACAGGGGTTAGGTTCGTTGGTGGCAGAGAGTTTGGGATAAGTTTTCTTGGCCAAAGTGCAATTGTTTCATCTGGACTTTGGCTTGGAAGAAGTGCTTGACTTGGGACAATATTCAGAAGCGGGGATTCCAGGGCCCTTCCATGTGTGTTTTGTGTGGGAATGTGGAGGAGGATTCTGCTCATTTGTTTTTTCGCTGCTCTTTCTCCCTGAGGCTATGGAATTTTTGGTGGGAGGCTTGGAAAAGCCCTTGTGTTCATGCTTCCTCTTTGGTGGATTTTTGGAGTAGTCTTGGCAGACCTCCCGCTATGGCAACTTTCTTACAGGATGTGTGGTATGTTGGGCCTACCTTCATTCTTTGGCAGATTTGGTTGGAGCGGAATCGTCGAATCTTCCGAAGTGAAAAGATGGCCATTCAACAAATTTGGCAGAGAATTATGGGTATGATTCAAGAGACGGTGGAAGCAAAGTGTGAGGTGGTGTATCCCTTGGAGGAAGAGGATGTTGAGAAGGTGGAGAGGCTGGGACTTCAGGAGATGTCTTTGGCTTCGGCTTGTGTTCGAAGGGGAAGGCGGGCAAGGAAGAAAGTGATGCGAATGGGTAAGTGGCTTCCCCCTCCTGCTAGTGTTCTAAAAATTAATACTGATGGCTCCTCTAGGGGAAATCCTGGGCGTGCAAGAATTGGGGGGGTTGGTAGGGACTCGTCAGGGATGGTGGTTTTCTTCTTCTCTGTCTCTGAAGGGGTGCAGACTGTTAACCTTATGGAAGGTCTAGCGATCCTCTTCGCTCTTGAACGGGCCTATGCTTTGGGGTGGAGAAAGGTTATTTGTGAATCTGACTCACAAGTTTTGGTTAATTTGCTTAAGGACAAGAAGATGGCTGATGTCAATTGGCAGTTGGCTAGGATGGTTCAACAAATTATGCAGATTAGTTCCTTGATGGAGGTGGTGTCTTTTGTCCATATTCCGAGGGAGTGGAATAGGGTTGCAGATTGCTTGGCGAAATGGGCTTCAGAGTATCTTGATGGCTAGAAGATTGAGAGGTGGGAGCAGATTTCCTAGGAGCTTTGTCGTGATCTAGAAATGATTATTGCTGAGGAAAGAGAAGAGATTGATGTTGGATGTTGATTGGATCTTGCATTGTTTAATTGTTTCTTTTGGTTTCCTTGGGGCTTTGGCCTTTTGCTTTGATGTAATGCTCTGTTTCTGATCTTTAATAAAGTTTTTACCCCTTTTTATTAAAAAAAAAAATTCGTTTTCTCAATAAATTTGACAACAAATTGATTAATCGCTACAATTTTGAAATCATTCAAAGAACAGCACAAACTACAGAAGAAAACCTGATTCCAGAAGCTACAGGTAATGAAATTTTTGATGTAGAGCTTCCTCCAAAGCTTCTCCAGTTCCATCCAACAAATTAATGATTCCAACCAAGAAAGCAATCCACAAACACCATAAAGATTTCCAGAATAACTCCAAATAAATCTACAACCAAGAATTTCCTCAAACCCTCCTTTGTGCAATTTTTCCAAAATTATCCTCTCACACCAGAAGAAGTTTTTACCTCTTCCAAATTCTCTCTATGCATGAATTTTGCAACCAATCCTTAATTAATTAATTCAACTCACACATGCAGGCCTAATTGAAAATATCTTGCACAACCAAATTTGATTTTGCATGCAAATCTGAAACTTAAAATATCTAAATATCAATTATCTCCAAAAATTGAAAACCAACTTTGCTTTTAAAATCCAATTTCAATTTCTAATTTAATTCCAACTTAATTGAAATGAAATTCCAAAATAATTAAATTTCCACAAATTGAAATTAAATTCCAAGTTAATTTTAATTCTTTTATTTCTTTTAATTTTCTTGCATCACATTTAATTAATTAATTAAATTATTTAATAACTAAATTCAACCCCCTTGGATTAAATATAATTAATTAAATAAATTAAATATAATTAATGAATTTAAATATAAACTTCTATCCACATTGCATAATTTAAATTAAATAATCATCAACATGATATAATGTAATTATTCAAACTATCTATTCCCAAAACAAGAATCTTTCAAAATTAAATAACATTAAAGTAAGACAAACAACGAATCGACACAGACGACTAACGACACACTATGGCTAGGGTGCAGACTTGACACATGCTACCTAGCTACTATCTCCCTTCAACTTAATCGTTGGATCGACACGCTTAGACCTGTGAAACCAGGTGGAGTCGATGTCATGTACCCGCAAACCTGAAAACATAGTATCCAACATCATAAAATATAACAACATAAAATACACACCATGAAGAAAAGATCGCAGAATCGCAGGGCACTCGCAAGCGAGTGATGCGAATCTATCCCCTTCACCAATACACTCAACAAAACTGACACTTCCACAATACATCGAATATTCTCATAAGCACTAACATGTTATATCACTAACATCATTGCCCCATTAAAACATGTAACATAAATCATCAGATAAACCAAATCACATCACATAAAATAATCTATCGCTCAATAAATGGCTATCCAATACACACACAAGATAAAGTATCTGAGTATCCGGTAACATAAACAAAACAAGACAAGTACACAATTTCCAATCCATAAGGTAAAACGAAGGGGTGTTACACTCTACAAATCTATTCTCTTGTAGTTTCATTTTATTTATTGTGGTCATAAGAACAGTCTCACCTTCTCCTCCACTTGACACCTTAGTATAGTTATCTTTAGATGATTTCACAAAAAACATTTCTGCAAAATTGTGCTTTATGCCCAAATTGTTTGCATCTATTACATATTACATTATTATTCATACCAAAAGAATAATAACGTCTCCTAAGAATTTTGTAAGAACTTCCATTTCTTGTATAAATTTTACAATTCATTTCTCTATGACCATATTTATGACATGAATAACAATAGCCATGAAATTGAAAATGATTGTACCTCTTTGAAAGATTTTGTTTGGAAGGTGTAGATCCTGCGAGCTAGTTGTCTCATCTTCCAATTTTGTTCAAAGCCTTGCTTTGTTTTTCATTTGCAACCTTATTTTCTATTTTAGGAGCAGTACAATAACTCAAGTCTATCTTCTTCCTTGGAGTTTGTCTAACCTTGAAACACTGTCCTTTTCTATTTGCATATACAAAAATTGTTTCACATTTTGACTCTTTTCCACTTGAAGATGTTTTTCCTATATCATATCCTGACCAGTAATATCATCAGAATGTTTTTTCCTATATAATATGTCATCCAAGGCATTAATAATTTTCTCAAACTTCTTATATTTATTTAACTAGGTCTTGTGATCTTCAAGATCTTTCTTTATAGCAACAACTTCTCTTTCAAGCTTATGACACTCAAGAGTTTTGGCATTCAAGTCAGATTTTGTAACTTCCACTATTCTCTTAGTCTCCTCAATCTTTATTTTTAGATTTAAGATTATGTTATCTGAATCATTAGAACAATCCTTTAACAAAGAATTCTTTTCCACACTCTTTTTCAAAGAATCAATTTCATCCTCAAACTTTTTACACATTTCTTCAACTTGACTCCCTTTTCTTCCATTTGAACTTTGAGTTTCCTATTTTCTCTTTCAAGTTTACTAACCATATCTAGAGTAGAGATGATCTCTCCTTCAAAATCAACTATTCCTTCAGGGTTACTACCACACTCTTCTATATCTGATTCACTCATATTTACCATGAATTCATCAAACTCTATATTAGGCACCTTGTCTTCTACAAGTTCTTATTAATATTTAAAGAATCAACTGACAAGAAATTTTCTTGAGACAAGGCTTCACTAGACTTGACAGGGGTTGTTTGATTATCTTTTTGCTTGAAACTAGTGTTTTAATTTTGACCTCTATTTATTTTGCAATTAGCCATCACAAGTACTCCATGACCAGTAATCCCCTAAGATGTTAAGGCTTAACTTACAAGGGTTTGGCTCTGATACCACTTTTTGGATTACAATGAACATTGAGAGGGGGGGTGAATAAGTGTTCATACACAAATTTTCACTTTGTAAATGCTTTTTCAAATTTGACTTAAGTAAACAATATGAAGCCATAGAATAGGCAATAATATAAACAAAACATACACAAGAATATGACATAATGATATGTCCTGAGTGAAAACCCTCTTTCAGAATAAAACCACTTAAAAAATGCCTCACTAGCTTATCTAAAATATTCTCTTTTACAATGCCTCACTGGCTGATTGTATGTCTCACTAACAATGCTATCTCACTAATAGAATTTTCAATGCCTCACTGGCAACACTTTACTATTCACAAACACCATCTGAATTTCATACACAAAGTATCATCTCTATTTCTCTCTTTAACATTCTCTGATCTTGCATCACTTAATATTCAGAGGAAAAAGTTTAAGTACAACATAGTTGATCAATTTCACAAAGCATTGAATGTGCTATCCAAACAACTTTCAAATATGAATCAATGAAATCCTATTTCCAATCTGAGAAGAATATTTCTTTTCTGCTCAACAAACCACACAATGTGCCTTCCACATAGTATATGTAATGTTCAACATCTTTTAACATGAATAGAATCTACAAATCCATAACTACCTATCACAGTTTATGTACCGAAAAATGCTTCTCTAAATAGTAACTTCCTTTAATATTTTATGCACATTATAATAGTCCCAAAAATAAACAAATGACTTAACAAGTACATAACAATGTTTTGAGCTGTTTACGAAACCCAAATGAGGGTTAACAAAAAACTATAGCATAATCCTTCAACCATACCTAATATCAATAACACAAGATAAGACAACAATACAAAGCATTTAAACCAACAAGATAATGAAAAACATTACGAATGGAGCCTCTGAATTTGTTGCCATATTCTCTATTCCCTTTAAAATTCACCATGGTTGCTGTGTGCAGGTGTTTTTACCAAGTCTAAAATGAAAAACTAAACAAAATATAAACAAGGAAAACATGAACAACACCTCAAGATTGACCTAAGTTGAACCTGAACAAAATACAAGAAAATGAGTGATATTACCTTGTCCAAGTTGATTGGTTGGTTGGCCCTGTTGATTTGTTTGATTGTGTGGTCCTTCAATGGAAAATAGCATAAAATTGGATTCAAAACAAAGTGGAGGTGATGAGGAATGCAATGGTGCAAGTGGGTATTTTTATAGGTGTTGGATATGGATGCATAAATGAGCTTGAAAGTTGCAACAATGGTGGATGAGTGCAAGTTCTTGAATGCTTGAGAGTTCAAATTTGAATGTTGATGAATGATGCAAATAAGGGAAAATCTTCTAATTTTAGGGGAAAGGCCACTAAATAATGAATGGTCAAGATGCAACCACCTTGGACAAGATCAATGGCTAGAGTGAGTTGAGAACTCACAAGCCCTCACATCTTGACATGTGGCGGGTGATGTGGCAACAAGGACATGAGGTGGAGGTATTTTCTAGTACCTTGGGATTGGACAAAATCTCCTCATAAAGGAGGTCCTTGTTCCCATGTGAGTGATTTGACCTTTGAGGAATTACAAATTCCTTAAAAGACCTTGGAAGAATAAATGTGAATTTTAAATTCACATTGGGAAGGGGTTGCCTTCTCCCAAAAGAGAAAGCATTTAATAAAAGGTTGACTTGTGGATATGCCATAAATGGTATAAGTATTAGGCTGACCTAATCAAGTAATTAGGTTGTGAAAACAAGGGATTAGGTGGTAAATGAAGAATTAAGGCAAGTGGGTTATGATGATGTGACATTAATCCCAATTAAGGGTGTGAAAATCCATAATCAAAGATTAATTAAATTAATCCAGATTAAGGAAGGGTTATGGAGGATGGGACAAGGAGAGAGAAAATAATGAATTTAAAATTGATTTAAACTCATAAAGGTTAAATTACTAGATTAAATAAATAAGAGTATTTATTTAATTCAAAGAGGAAAGGGGATAATAGCAAAGTATTTAATTATTTAAGTTAAATACCTTAAGAACATTAGAAAAATGGAGAAATATTAATTAAATAAATCATTTAATTAACATTTATGGGAAAGACAAGGTGGATGAACAAAAGGGATGAATTTGACCTTATGTGAGAGGTTAAATTTGGATGTCTACATTTTTACCCACTTTGAAATACTGTTAGAATAGTAGTGTTTTGAAGAAAAATAAAATATAGGTGACTCTATAGAGGAATGGACTAGAAAAATGATGCCCTAGTGTGGGAAAGGTGATATAGGCTATGTAATGGAAGAAAATGCAAGAAAATACCCCAGTGTCGCGAGAAAATGAATAAGATGGATGAATGGACTAGAAAAATGATGCTCCAATGCGAAAATGGTGATATAGGTTGTGTAATGGAAGTAAAAGCAAGAAAATTCCTCGATGTTGTGGGAAAATGAATAAGATGAAAGAATGGAGGAAAATGACAGGGTATGCCCCCTCAAGAGGGCAGATAGAAAAGAAAAGTGGGGGCCCCAAACGATGTCTCAATACCATGTGGTAGAGCTCGAAAAACTAAAAAAAATAGCTTTTGAACAGAGGGAAACGAATGAACAGGGTGCAAATGGCGACTTGCAAAAGATAGAGGATTAATTAGAAGAAAAAGAGGTTAAATAAAGGGTAAAAATACCCACAAATTTAAAAAGGTTAAAAAAAGAAGGGAAAGAATTATACAGTAATTTTAGAAATTACTATTCACCATTTGCACAATTGGAAGCTGAGTGAGTCAAAGAGAGAGAGAGGAAGAAAGTGCAAGGATGACCCACGTGCATGATAGTAGGGACGAGAATGTTGTAGAGGATGTGATCATCCATCGGGGTGAGGAGGTGCACTGATTTTACTACGAGCGCGCGATACCCCACCAAGTTAGTAAAAAACCCTTCTTTGTGATTTTCAATTAATTTTTAAAATTTGTAACATATTTGAGTTTGGGGTTGCTGGGATAGGGCTAAATGAGGAATGGGTTTCGACGAATGGGAAAATTCGCCCATATGAAGAGCCGAAATCGCCCTTGACGGGCTTGGTTGGGAAGAGGCGAATTCACTTGTTGGACAAGTGAATCTGTCGGGGGTAGGGCGAAAGAGCGAAGACTAGAGGGTGAATCCGCCCCAAGGGAAATTGCCCCAAACACGGGGTGAATCTGCACCAAGGGGTGAACCCATCGCTAGGGGCGGAGCCACCCCGAGGAAGGGGTGAACTTTCCACAGGGCAAACCCACCCCAATAGGTTGGGCCACCTCGCACAGGGGAGAACCCACCCTAGCAGGCAAGGCCGCCTTAGACGAGGGTGAGCCTTTCCCCTCGGGCAAGGCCACCTCGAAAAGGGGAAAACTCACCCTAATGGGCGGGGCCGCTCTGGACAGGGGAAAACCTACCCCAATGGGCGGGGACGCCTCGGGAAAGGGGTGAACCCACCTCAATGGGCGAGGCCGCCTTGAGAAAGGGGTGAACCTACCCTGACGGGCGGGGTCGCCCCGAGAAAGGGGCGAACTCGCCTTAATGGGCGTGGCCACCCTGGGAGAAGGGCAAACCCGCCCCAGGAAAGGGGCAAGCCTGCCCCAAAGGGCAGGGCAAAGAAAAAGAAAAGAGAGAGAGAGAGGAGGTGAATTTGTCTGAGGAAAGGACGAATTCATGCCAAAGGGGCAGGGAGATAGGAAAAAGAATAAAATATAACAAGGATATCATCTCGAGGCAGGGGGCGGATAAGAGAAGAGAGGAAAAGATAGAGCAGGAATAAGAAGGAGTGATATGTAGTGTTATGGATGTAGGGTTTTGCTGTGCTACAGATGAGGGAGAGGCATTCGACCGTGTTAGAGGTGACCACCAGGGCGATGATCATGCAAAATTAGCACAGGTGGGGCTATTGCATATGTTGGGTTATCCCAATATTAGGGCACATAGGGCACTGTTGACACCATTGATGGAGCAGTGGAACTCAAAGACCTCCACCTTTCATCTCCCTATGGGGGAGATGACTGTGACTCTAGAGGATGTCTGGAGGATATTGTGGCTACTGATTGCAGGACGATTGGTGAGTTGGACATGGTGCGAGGCACGAGGTCGGGATAGGTGCCTATGGATCCTTTTTGGACATACAAATATACCTACCCAAGGGATGGAGCTAGACTTGGACAGTTGCTTAGGGTTGGGAGTGCCAACTCTACCACTATATCTCTGTGAGTTGATTAGCGGGATCCTACTGTTGGAAAAGATTGGGAGATTTTGCAACCTCAAGGTTATTGAGGTTGTGCGATATATAGTGGAGCGATGAGAGGGGGAGTTCACGTGGGGGACCTGCATGCTAGCACAACTATACAAAGACATGCATGTAGTATGCTACAAGAGGGTGCAAAGTATCACACATGTGATATTGCTACAAATATGAGCATGGGAGCACATTAGTTTTTCCAGGCCCAAGATTTTGGTACAGGGGACACAGGATGAGACCTTACCAGTAGCAAACTGGTATGGGGTAGAGTATGACTGGCAGTTGTGCTACCTGGACACTGACAAATTAGAGGGATGGAGGAGGAGATTAGAAAATCTCTAGGAGGACCATATCATATGGAGGTCGTACATGACATGACGGTTTAGGGTATGGAGATATGATGAGAGGAGGCACATGGGCCATTTCTTCTTAGTATGTTACATGGTTGGGAGGGAGCTATATATTGTTGAGCTCCATAGGGTAGACAAGGTTTTGAGGTAGTATGGGTTACAATAGGATATCCCAGTAGCACCACAAAGGTTCAAGTGAATCATGTGAGAGTGGATATGGGGGGATCGAATCACAACCGAGTTTGTGAGACAAATGTGGGAGGACTAAAATGAGGTGACCTATCTAGGGAGGACAATAGGGGAGGTAAATGCAAGTACCATAGTGCTATATGCGACATGGTGGGCTCGACATGTCCCCAGACGAATGATGATAGACTACCTGATAGTAGGGGCATGAGAATATGGCTCAAAGGATGAGGTGAGACCAGTCGTATAGAGGAGGGTCAAGAGGAGAGGTGACCGAAAGAGGAGAGATCTATATAGGGAGGCAGAGGTTGAGGAGGTGAGGGATTACCAAATGAGAGGATAGCGGGAGGTGATGGAGGAGGATATTCTAGAGGTTCATCCCTTTGTGATGATGCCCTATGTACCACCACCACCAGAGGATCCAATTGTACTATTGACATGAGCCATAGTACGGTTACAGATCATAGAGCAGAGACTCAGGGGATCAGAGGCAAAGAGGGAGAGACTACAGGCAGAGGTGGACAAGGAACAGATTGTAGAGCAGAGACTCAGGGAGTTAGAGGCTGATAGGGAGAGATTACAGACATAGCTAGACAAGGCACAAAGCGAGGGGGATATAGACTTCAAAGTTTTAGCATATGAGGCAGGATGAGAGGCCTTGGAGATGGAGGAAACGAGGTATGAGATTGAGAGGAGGTTAACAAAAACCTAGAGGGAGCTAAAGGAGTTGATGGGGGAGAGGGAGGAGAGGGGGAGGGTGATAGAGGAGTGGACAAGAGAGTGAGATGAGTTGAGAGGGGAGTGGGATCAGTTGAGGAGGGAGCGGGATGAGCTCTAGGAGAGGATAGAGTGCATGAAGGTGGCGATGGGAGACTCAGGAGCGATCTTGGAGAGGGTGTAAACAAAAAAGAGAAAAATATAGATGCTTTAGAGTGAGAGGGACATGATAGTGGATGGGATGAAATCGATGTAGGGGCAGGTAGATCAGCTACAGAGGGAGAGAGACACAACAGTTGAGGGGATGACATAGATGTAGGGGAAAATAGATCAGCTGCAGAGGGAGAGAGACATAACAATGGAGGGGATGGCATAGATGCAGGGGCAGATAGGTCAACTACGAATGGCACAAGACACATGGGAGAAGGAGTGCAAATACCTATTTGGGCTACAAGATAGGTACAAGGCAGAGCAAGACACCGTGAGGATATAGGAAGCAGAGAGACGAGTATATGAGGGAGTCAAGCTACTACATGGCAACCTATTTCATAGAGGTTCTGGATCCAACATGTCACGTAGCACCATATGTATGAGCAGTGCCATAGATACCAACACCATCACAAATAGTGGGGACACATACATGGGGCTACAATGGCTACAAATATACTCCCCCATGTAGAGGCCCAATGTTGGATTCGCCACTGAGGTTAGATGCAACCAACACAGAGTTTAGAGGACAAGAGGGATAGGATCCTGATGTTTGATAGGTGCAAGGTGGATATATATGGGATAGGGACAAAGGCCACAGGTTCCACAATGTAGAGAAGACAAAGAGAAACCTATTCATTTATGTGGTCCCTACTTTTGATGGGCACTTTGTAGGTCTATATTTTATTTGATGAGATACGATGGACATATATTCATTATTATGACAAACATTATTATGGACTTGGATATTTTGGTATTTATATATGATGCGATTCCCTTATTTACGCTATACATTTGTGATGCTATGGATGCTTATGTGTGGATGTTTTTATTATGAGATGTGATTTATGACGAGATGTTATGGATAATTGTGATGTATGTATGCATTTATGAGGATCTATGAGATATGTATGATGCCTAACATGTGATGTATGATATGATAATGGACTAATGGTTTGTGATGCAGGTGGCGATGTATGATATGTATGCCTTTGATTTTATTATTTATGTACTAGGGATGATGTTATTCTGATGTGATAATGACATGAAAATTTAATAAAGTGCAATGAATGAAAATGTGATGTATGTAATTATATGTATAATGAGATGGACTAATATGTAGTGCAATGATAATGAAATAAATTGAACTTAAGATGTTAAATAAAAAATCTATGTCACTCGAAACAACTTAAAATGAACATGATAATGAAAATGTTACACAAGGTAGGATCCAACTAAATGCAATACAAACATTAATATCTAAATTAAATTAGCATGAGCATGAGTGTAAATAAGGGCATGCATAGTGATGGAGCTGGGTTGCTTGGGCTTAATGGCAAGTAATTTCCTTGTAATCATTATAAAAATAAGGTAAGATGGACAGGGTGGTACGCGTGGAAATGCACCTGTCAAAATCATATGGATCTTGAGAAGAAAATTAGATGGGAAGTGAATGTTTGCACAACCAAAATCACTAGTCATAGGTTAGAGGAATATGGGGGATAGATGCAATGCAATATGATGATGTGTGAAATGCAATCCTAATGTTATTTTCCAATGTAGGAGCACTATTTTTTGCTATAGCAGAAGACACAAGATGCTAGAGTATGGGGAACTAAGGCAGATATGTGTCTAATGCTTAAAACAAACAAAACATATAGGAAAGACTATCCCAATAACTGAAAGTTGCAGGGACTTTGGTTGGGCCAAGCATTGGGATAACCACAAACACAAAGGATGCCCTGATGTAACATAAGACCACAAGGATCTTGGTGGGCACTACACGAGACAACTAGGAGGACAACAAGAAAACAAAAGATCAAGATGCACCCCTATATTTACCAGTTAAAGCATACCGTGATATGACGGATCGTGGTGACCTTGATGAGGTATGATAGGAAGCTCAAATGATAAAAAAATGTCAAAAGCATCAAAAGATCACAATCAAATTTCAAAAGTCCTTTGCCACAGGATCAAAAGGATGGATGGGATTGATCCAGTATGTTAAGAAGGATGCATCCTATTGAGACCAAACATGGAGACTAAGCTAAAAGATCGACATGACATAGGATATCTGAAACTAACTGAATCTCATGATAGTAATGCCCTCTTTTTGCAAGTACCAGCTAGGATAGGGACGTACTTGATGACAGAACAAAATGACAGGGCACAAGATAGACACACCCTAAAGAAATAGGGGATCAAGGGTTGATCAAAGATCAACCTCACCTACGTGAAAGCATAGAGCCCTCGTAGCTCGACAAAAGACCATGGGTAAAAGTGGAAATAGGACAATGGAGATCACAATGGAGGATGAAGAAGGATGGAAAAATGCCCTAGGGGCGGATCAAAAGATCAACCTTGCCTACGTGAAAGTGCAGGGGCAACGTAGTTTGAGAAAAGACCAAAGACAAGATGGGATCTAATGATGACCAACATGATGGATGTGCCTAGATGATGATGCAAGAATGACTATGGGACATGATGTACAGATAATGACAAGCTCAGATGAAGGATAAAAAGCTTAGGATTTTGGATAGCCGACATGGATCATCCAATGCTCAACCACGAAATACCATGCGATGGATGATGATATGTTGATGGAATGATAGGGTCGATTGGATAATGAGATAAGATCCAAAGATGGAGGCATAAAGTACCTAGGACGTAAGGTAGATAATTATTAAGCCCTCTGCGAATGGTACCTATTGCCAGGTTTTCACCAAATGTACTTATCCAAGGTACCACGAAGAGTGGTTTTCAACATAGGATGAATTATTTCTCTTTAATATTCTTGGATTTTTTTGACTTTTTTGATTTTTTTTTATATTTTGATGATTTTTTACTTTTTTGTATTTTGCAGGATAGGACAACCCAACTGACTTAGGCATAAATTATTTTTAGATCCATGATATTGATGGGCTCTTCCAAGGGTTCTCCTTCAGGAGTAGCAAGCTTGTATGCACCAAAACCATACTTAGTTGTGATGACATAAGGACCTATCCAATTTGCTTCAAATTTTCCTTTTTTGTCTCTTTCTTGTAGATTTCGTTGATTTTCTTTAAGGACTAGGTCACCAACATTAAATTGATGGGGCCAAACATTTTTGTTGTATCTTCTCCTAAGACGATGTTGGTAGGCTTGCAAATGATTATATATTTTTATCCATTTTTCATCTAGAAGTTCCAACTGAGCAAGGCATGTAACCCGAGTGTCTTCATCACTTATTAGATTCTTCAAAGATATGTGAAGTGATGGGATTTTGAATTCAATCAACAAGATAGCTTCGAAACCATAAACAAGTGAATATGGCTTGGCGCCAGTGGAGGTGTGGATGGAAGTATGGTAAGCCCAAAGGGCAGGGTGGATATGGAGATGCCAATCTCTACCAGTGTTGTTAACAACCTTTTTTCAAGATTTTGATTAAGGTCTTATTGGTTACCTCTGCTTGACCATTACCCTGGGGGTAATATGGAGTGGACCAATGGTGTTGGATGTGATAGGTATCACAAAGGAATTTCATGGCTTTGTTCTTAAATGGATTCCCATTATTGGTGATGATGGTAGAGGGGATTCCATACCGACATAGAATATGGAAGAGGATGAATTTGGAAATATTGATACCCATGATTTGAGTGAGTGATATTGCTTCCACCTACTTAGTAAAGTACCAAGTAGTAGTGATGATGAGGGTGTGGCCATCAAAGGATGGAGGGTAAATCTTGCTGATTAAATCAAAACCCCATTGTGAAAATGGCCATGGTGCTATGATGGGCTATAGATCTTGTGCAAGAGCATGAATCAAATCCGCATGTTGTTGACAAGGAAAGAACCTCTTTACAAAATCGCAAGAATCGTGTTCCATAGTAGGCCAATAATACCCTACTCTAAGAATTCTTTTGGCCAGGTCCATGCCATTAGAATGTGCCCCAAAAATACCATCGCGTACTTCTACTAATGCGGTGCTAGCTTCGATCTCGTTCAAACACCCAAGAAGGGTTCCATCATACTATGACAATAAAGAGTATCTCCCACTATGGTATAATGGGAGGTGCATTGGATGAAGGACTTGCATTGATTACATGTGAGATTGGAAGGTAGGATGTTGTCATGGAGGTAGGTGTAGATGTCATGATACCATGGTGATTCGGGACCTACGATGTTGCACACCATATCACTTTTTGGGATATCATACACTGGGATTAAGAGTTGTTCAACTAGGAACTGACAATCTGTGTGATCTTTTGGCATGTCAATTAAGGAACCAATTGTAGCCATTGTGTCTATTTCCTTGTTCTAGATTCTTGGGATTTGCTCAAATTGAATAAAGGTGAAATACTTCTTAAAATCATCCACTATGCGCTTGTAGGGTAAAAACTTGTCACCCTTAGTTTAAAACTCATCATTTACTTGTTTGATGACCAATTGAGAATCACTAAAGACTCGTAAGTGAGTGATATTCTACTGGGCGACGATCCTAAGACCTGTAATGAGAGCTTCGTACTCTGCTATGTTGTTTGTGCATGAAAATGCTAACTTGAATGATTTTGGGATGTAATCACCTTATGGTGTGACAAACAAGATGCTTGCCCTAGATCCATTGTGTGTGTATGAACCGTTGAAGTAGAGTGTCCAGGTAGATGTTTCTGTGACTATAAGAACCTCTTCATCAGGGAACTCTGTAACCAAAGGATAAGAATTTTCCAAAGGATCATCTACCAACTGGTCTTCTATTACTTGCCCTTTGGTGGCCTTTTTGTCCACATACTCTATATCAAATTCACTCAGAAGCATGATCCACTTAACCATGCAGCCAATTAAAGCAGTTCTAGATAACAAATACTTGAGTGGATTAACTTTTGATATCAATTTTACTAGATGAATGGCCATATAATGTCATAGCTTTTGTGAACAGAAGACAACAACTAAACATGGTTTTTCCATTAGGGAATAAATAAATTGGTAGCCCACTAATGTTTGACTGATGTAGTAAATAGAATGTTCCTTTGAAGACTCATCATGCCAGGACAATAATGCCCCCAATGCCATTGAGGTAGCTGAAATGTACAATAGGAGGGGTTTGCCTGGAATTGGAGGCATAAGGACAAGGGGATGAGCCAAATACTCTTTCATCTTGTCAAAATTGAGCTGACACTTGGAATCCAACTTGAAGGTGGTATCATTTTGCAGCAGGTGGGAGAATGACTGGTACTTATTAGCTAACTAAGCTATAAATTGCCTGAAGGATTATAAATTTCCTTGAAGACTTCTCAGCTGTTTAAGATTGCATGACAGGGGCATTTCCATTATTTCTTTAACTTTGGCTAGATCTACCTCTATGCCTCTCCTGGAGACAATGAAATCTAGTAGTTTTCCTGATGTGACCCCAAAGATACACTTCTTAGGATTCAAACATATTTTATAATGCTTTAACCGTTCGAAAATCTTTTTCAGGACTGCGAGATGTTCTTTTGTTTTTGAATTCCCCAAAAAATCATCACCATAACCTTCCATTACGATGTAAATGAGGTCATGGAAGATAACTATCATAACACACTAATATGTTGCCCCCGCATTCTTAAGGCCAAAAGGTATGACATTATAGCAAAATGTGCCCCAAGGTGTAGTAAAGGTAGTCTTGTGTTGATCTTCAGGGGAAATATTAATATGATTATAACCAAAAAAACCATCAATGAGGGATAGCATTTCATGTCCAATGGTTAGATCAACCAACATATCAATGTTGGGCAAGGGGAAGTCATCCTTCAGACATGCCTTATTGAGATCCCAAAAATCTATGTAAATCCTGATACTTCCATTGAGTTTGGTGACAAGTACAATGTTGGATATCCAATATGAATAGTCAATGGGTCTAATGAATCCAACTTCTAGCAGTTTCTCCAACTCTTTCTTGACTAACAAGGCTACTTGAGGATGCATTTTTCTTAACTTTTGTTTGACGGGTTTAGCATCCGAGTGAATGTCCAAATGATGTACAACTAGGGTAGGATCTAGGCCTGACATATCTGAATAGGCCCATGCAAAATTAATGATGCCATCTTTAAGAAGTTGGACAATGGTGGAGTGCTCCTCTTCAGATAAGGATTTGGATACATAAGTAATTTTAGAATCTTCTTCTATCCCCAAATTGACTTCATGTGTTTCTTCCATGAAAATAGAAGATCTTTTAGACAATTGAGTTCCTACAAGGGGAAGATGAACATCCCCATCTTCCAGTGCCTCATTGAGGTTCACATTGTCAGATACACCCTTTGTTTTTACTTTTTCTAAGCCAAAAAGTGCCTCAGAGAGGTTTTCACTAGATGACCCGTTTTTATGTTGTTTCTTTTTACGTTTGTGATTAGGGAATTCATCCTCCCCCAATCCCATAAGATTTACGTAAGCATCCAATAAGGGAAAGGTGTCAATGGGTGCACTAGTACATAGGTCCCAGTCAATAAGGTTAGGGTGATGAAGGGGAAGGTCGATGGTGCAAATGGATAGGCAATTGAATATAGAGGAGAGATCTATGTCATCATACACAAGTATGATGGATTCTTCTTCAGGTATGTCTTCAAGGAGACTATTATCAACACTAACATTGTTAGAAGTACTAGTTGATACCGCATGACCTTTTTGCTTCATGTCATAGCCCAGGCCTATTCTTCTGGGTCACACAGATGGTTCTATAGGCTGGCACCATCCTTGTTCTTCTATACCAAGACCACCCCCTTGATAATTGTATTTGTCAGCCAACCTTGATGTGTGAGGATAATTTTCTTGGAAGTATTCCATAAGAGGAGGTGATGGTTCAGGCTCTTCATGATAAACCCATTGGCTAATATCATCTTCAATATGATCTTCAAGTGTACCTAAATCCCTGAATGTTGTCGAGCCCATATTTTTGGAAGTGAGTGTGAGTGTCTTTTCTTCTGCATTCGGTGACAACTGAGAAGGCCGACCAAATGAGCAAGGAGAGGGTGGCATTGTGGCCACATTAAGTGTAGTTTGCATTTCATATTCTCCACAACCCTTGTCAATGATATTGACCTTGGTGATGGTGGAATCAAAAGTGGTGGATGTGGTGGATGTGACATTGGTTGATGGATTTTAAGATGGATTGGATGATAATGTCCGAGGTGCCCCCATTTCAACTCCAGGACAATAGTGAGAATGGGGAAAGGAAGCTTATGCAACAATACTCAAATGGTTGAGGATCAGCCTATATGGTTACTTCCATTTCGTAGAAAGGAAAATTTAGACATTGGTGGTAGGTGGATGGAACCGCCTGCATGGAATGAATCCATGGGTGGCCAAGGAGTAGATTATATGGAAGATCAAGATCAAGAACATGGCACATGGTGTATTGCACAATGGGTCCAATATGAATGGGAAGGAAAATAGTGCCTTCAAAATCTCTCTTTGCATTATCATATGCCTTTATAGTAGTGACTTGATTGTTTAAGTCAGCTGGGGTGTATCCAACCTGTTTGATGAACTTTAATGTACACAGATTGAGGGTCGAGCCATTATCTATCAAGACCCTTTTTACCTTATGTTGGGCTACGAGGACTTCAATATGGAGAGGGCGATTATGATCAGGGTTGATGGAAGGCATGTCATTTTGGCTAAAACCCAATTGATAAGATGAAGGTGTCCCACTAAAGCTTTGAATTGAGTGGGGTCTATGTCATTTGGTACTTGGGTATCCAAGAAGGCCTTGGTGAGGATTTATTGGTGTACAAAAGAAGACCTGAGAAAATCCAAAATGGATATTTGGGCTGGTGTCTTTCCTAAATGGTCAAGAATATTGTACTTTGAACTTACAAGAGGTTGTTGGGTTGACGTGGAAGGACTAGGGACCGAGATATGAGTTCAACGGGTTGTAACAACACATTGGGGATCTTTGCCTTTGACTCAAATCATGGAGATGCTAGGCTCTACTTGAATAATGCATATAACTATGCCATCATAGTTATAAGGTAAATTCTTGTAGCTAATGTTATTGGTGTTATTGTTTTGACCATTGTTGCTGCTTGTTCTAGGATTGGCATTAGATGTACTGGCTCCTTGGTTATGGTTAGAGAAAGTGTTTTGATATATCTGTAGTTAAGCATTGGATGAGGATGCTTGATTGGTATCTACCTATATATCCCCTCGATCTATAAGATCTTGGACATATTTCTTGAGTCCTTGACACTTGTTGAGGGAATGACCTTTGATTTTATGAAATTCATAATACTCGTTTTCCTTGTACCGGGCAGATTTTGGCTTGGATTCCTCAAAAGGCTTTGTCACTGGATATGTAATCAGATAATTTTCTTGTAAAATCCTATTGAATATGACACTTAGGGGCTCTTCCAAATTAGTGAAAGAGCACTTATTATTGCTCTGATTGTTTTGATTGGACTGTTGGGGAGGATGAGGTGCGACTTTGAACACTGATATGGGATTTGGCATTGGTTGTGATGGAGGAGTATATTGAGGCCATTGTGAGGTGTTTGCTACCTGAAAATGCTTGGTATCCATGACACCATCATTAACTGCATTTTTTTTTCTAGAAGTGGGATTTGTCTCCAGATGCCTTTTCTTTGTCTAGATTATAGATTTTAAATTGCCCCTTGGCAATGAGAGCTCTCTCAATGATGGGACCCTTTTCAATAACCCCTGAAAAGGTTGATACATAGTAAAGATTGAGATTATGTATCATTTTTAGATGAGCGTTGGCCACAAACAAAGTCACAAGGTCCTTTTGACTAAACAGAGATTTCATTTGGCTAGCCAAGGCACACCACCTCTGTAGGTAGCTAGTAAAAGTTTCACCCTCACGTTGGGCTTCTTTCAGAAGGTCTAATGTATCAATATCCTTCTCCAAATTGAAGGAGAAGTGGGAGGGAATTTTTTCTGAAAGATCAGTGAAAGAAGAAATTGACCCCTTTGGAAGACCCATAAACCAATCAAAAGCTGCCCTCATTAAACTCCTTGGGAATAACCATAGGAGATAATTGTCATTGTGGAGGACTTCTTGGCAATGTGAATAAAACTCTTGGAGATGGTTCTTGGGATCTTTCGTTCCCTTGTATTTTTAAAATTTTGACATCTCAAAATTCTTAGGAAAAATAATGAGTGAAATTGAGGGGTCGAATGGATAAGGACAAATTTCCTCAAATTTGAAAGACTTTTTAGAGTTTCCTGTTTGTAAGTTTTTCAATGTGGCCTTTACTTCATCCATCTCCTTATTAATAGGGATTGATGAAGATGGATTGGACAGATTGGATTGATTGTAGGGATCATATTGGTGGTAAGATGTGGATGGAGTGGATACAATTTGATCATAAGGTGGAAAAGGTGTGTATGATGGATCTGATTGATATTGATTGGTATATGTAGGTTGTGATGGTGGATTGGTGTAAAGTTGATAATGAGGTGGCAGATTTTGATGGTAAGATGAAGGACCCCCTTGTTGGTATGATGGAGGTGCTTGA
The DNA here is from genome assembly GCA_007115665.2 of Sequoiadendron giganteum. Taxonomy (NCBI): domain Eukaryota; kingdom Viridiplantae; phylum Streptophyta; class Pinopsida; order Cupressales; family Cupressaceae; genus Sequoiadendron; species Sequoiadendron giganteum. The sequence continues at coordinate 134,848,685 of CM021103.1, read as the reverse complement.
TAGTATGTGGCAGAAGCACCTTGTTGGTATGGCAGGTATTGGTGTGATGGCTGCTGCTGTGAAGTGTAGTATGGATTAGATTGATAATTATAGGTGGTATACTGTTGGGATGCATGTAGAGGCTGTTGTGTATTGGGCCGCTGATAGGAAAAAATTTGTTGTGGAATATGGTGAGCATATCTAGGATTAGGATTTAGCATAGGACATTATGCATGGAACGTGCTTTGTGGATGGTATAGGTATTGCACCATGTTGCTAGGAATGGAATGATGAGACTGTTGAGGCTGTGCTTGGAATTACGGCTATTGAAGAGGTTGATGATAAGGAGGCCGAGTGGGGATTTGAGGCTACTAAGTGATTTGAGGTTGGTGAGTGACTCGAGGTTGGTTGACAGGTGGATTTTATTGAGGTACCTATTGAATGGTAGGACCTTGATACTGATGAGGGGGTTGCAATGGATTACCCTGTGGTGGATGTGAGGGTGGCTGTTGTTGTTGCACAAGAATGGGGATATTTTGCTATAGTGATTGTTGTTGGATTGGTTGAGACTGGATTGGAATATGTTGGGGCATTTGATGTGGGGTTTGTTGAGGATTACCTTGTGATGGTTTGAGAAGATGGGATGTTGCCTTGAGGGGGTTGCTGAGGAATAAATGGAGGTGGTTGTTGATTCAAAGGAGGCATCCATCCTAGAAGCGATGGTAGTTGGGTGAAAGGATTGCCCCCAACATTAATAGGAGGTTGACCAGATTGAGGGACATTTTGAGATGATGATAGAGGAAGGATTTACGACATACCAAAAGTAAGGGGGTCATTCAGATCAAGTGATGCTCCTGCAACCATGATTGGAACCTAGGGTTGTAGGTCCTGATAGAATACGACATTACCAAACCTAAGCTAGTACTAGTTATTGATGGGAGGACCCTCAGGCACATAATTATTCCCTGAAGGATTCTATGAATTCTGTGGGTCTTGAGGTGTAGGAGCTGGTGTATTGACAAATTTTGATAGCTCCAATCCCGATGGTGGCTTGATTCCCTTTAAGAGAAAGGTAGCAAGGATTTTATCCCCACGCTCATTAAGGAGACAATCTATCATCTAAAGATTGATGGGATTATTAAGATATTCATCAACCATGCTTTCATTGGCATGAGGTGACATGGTTTGGACCTCATTGTTAGATTGTGATGAGCCTCTGTTGTTGGGATCTTGAGGAATGTTGGGCTGAGCACCTTGGGCTTGTTGGTCTACCATGATCTTCTTTGCTTGCGATTGGGTTGGGGCATGAAAGTGCAAAATGAACGTAAGTGATGAATGAAGGATTGATTGGATTAGATGGAGGACTGATTGATTAAATTGGATGAGGGATAAAGGATGCAATTGGATTAGATTTGATAAGATTGATCAATAAGATGATGTGATTGATTATATTAGATGATTGATTGGATAAGATGATGTGATTGATTGGATAAGATGATGTGATTGACTAGATTAGATGATTGATTGGATAAGATGATGTGATTGATTGGATTGGTTTGGTAAAATCGAGTCTAGAATTAGGTTTAGAAGTTTTGATTAGATGATGTAAGGTGTTGACTAATTGGATAGAAGCACAAGATAGATGATTATGACACCAAATCTACCTCAGAATAAAAGTAGATTGATTGGGTTGAAGATGATTTACTAACTTAGGATGAATGCAATCCTAAGCAAGTATGGATGATGGTGATCAAAATCAGACACCTAAGACAACTTAGATAAAAAATTCCAAAATGAAGTTTAGGGGATTCAAATTGATGAACCAATGATGGATATGCAATCTAAAGATGCTCCTAGATGATTTGATTGATGAAATGAAGGTGGAAAAAAATGATGATTAGAGAAAGAGTTTCTCGATTGCAACAAATGACTTGGCTAACAATAGGCCTTCAATGGAAAATGAATTTTCTTGTTTAGAGATCAAATTCACCCAAAACTAAGGTGACACAAGAAACAAACAAACTTTCTAGGTGGGTTCTCGTATCTGGGGAAGCAAATTCACCCAAAAAAATTTAGATTCACCCAAAATAGTAGTCAACTTCATCCAAAAAACTATAGTTTCGCCCAAAATAGTAGGCCATTTCACCCAAATAGTAGTGCAGGATCACCCCTCACCCAAACAGTAGAGAAGGATTGCCCCTAAGAGCAAATTCACCCAAAATAGTAGTCAATTTCGCCCAAATAGTAGAGCAGGATCACCCCTAGGAGCAAATTTTCCCAAAACAACAATCAATTTCACCCAAATAGTTGTAGGTTCACCCAAAATAACATGCAATTTCACCCAAACAACATGCAACTTTGCCTAAAATAAATGTGAAATTCACCCACAATAGCAAGTTCACCCAAAACAGTTGTCAAGTTTACCTAACTCTAGTAGATTCGCCTAAATAATAGGTAGATTCACCCAAATAATAGGTAGGTTCACCCAAACAATAGGTAGGTTCACCCAAACAACAAGAAAATTCACCTAAACAACAAGTAGATTCACCCAAAACCTTAGAAATTATTGAGGAATGAGTAAGTTTGACTTTCAAGATTGCCTAATAGCTAGATGAACTCAGCTAAACAGACTCGAATGGTGACTTAGACGAAGAACGAACCCAAATGGAAACTCAAAACGGGGAACAAAATCCTAAATGAACTCAAATGAGAACCTAGAATAGAGATTGGGATCACGAACGAGACTGAACGAAGACTTAGAACAAAGAATGGTATGATGAACGGGGAAGCAGACACATGAATGACCTTGAATGAGGACTCAAAACGGAGAACAAACACCTAAACGAACCCAAACAAAGACTCAGACGGAACATAGGACAACGAATGAGATAGGAATAGGGAGAAAAATCGCCCCTGTACTAAGCAAGATCACCCAAACTACTAGGAAAAATCACCCGTAAGAGAAAATTCACCCAAAAAATGGAGCAGGATCACCCTTGAAGGCAAATTCTCCCAACAAAGGAAGTTGATTCACTCGAAACACATGAGCAAGATCGCCCCTAGAAGCAAATTTGCCTAGACTAGAGAGCAAGATCGCCCCTAGGAACAAATTTTCCCAAACAAGAGAGTAAAATCACTCAATAGTTGAGTAGACTTGCTTGATAGGGGTGCAAATTCGTCTGTTCCAAGGGAATGGGCATATTTGATGACTGACAGGTTCACCTGTTCAAGAGAACGGGAAAAAAAAATGACTTGGACTAGACTAAGACTGTGACAAAGGATTATAACAAACAATAGACAAGAGGCTGGACTGACCCAACTAAAAGTAAAAGCATTGGTATAACACAAAGAAGGTAGTCTAGGCAACACGATCCTAAAATTGGTGATAGGGGTTTGCAAATTCAATGTAGGCCCACCACCTTGGGTGGACAACCCAAGGTTAATACTTCATGATACTGGGGTGGTTCTCTAGATCACCCTTTCTCGCGAAGGTGGATAGCTAGCGTTCCAATGGAACAGGGTCATTAACGGACGCCACAGGCTCACCTTCATGCTCTCACTATGTGGTTGGGATCATCCCCCGAGTGATTAAATCTCAAGCAGGTCCCGCTAAGGGAAGAAGACACTAGATGTCTCGACTAGTCCCCAGGCTCACACGTAGTGCAAGGGGAGAGCTTAGATGCACTAGCACCTTCCTAGGTGGACTCAACTTGACAAGAGTGATTTGCAATTTATTGTCACCCAGGATTGAAAAGTGGTGCAAGGGGAGTGGATATGTCAACAACCCACTCACAAGAATGACAAACAAGTGTAAATTGACTCTCTAATTAAAGCTACATGTGCCTAGTTAGTAAGGAAACCATAAACAAGCCGACTTACTATTCCTAGACCGATCGTTCTATAGAAAAAAAATTAGTAGTTTCAAACCAACGGTCTTGGAAAAATGAGGGATAGCTGCACAAATCGCTAGCAAAAATAGACACATTCACAAATGAGATGATTTAGCTGATTAGTATGCGAAATTGAAACCAAATGATGTCAAAAACTGTAAAAAATAAGTCTTGGATTTACCTCAGATTCGCCTCTGTGTACAACAACTACCCCTCTGAAAAGTCAACTTCGCCTGTCTATTAAGGCAAGGTTGTTTGACTGTAAGTAAAAATCACTTGTCTATTAAGGAAAGTTCACCTATTTGTGAAGGAAAGTTTGCTTGTTTGTCAAGGTAGGTTCACTTGTTTGCCAAGGTAGGTTCACCTGTTTGTCAAGGCAAGTTCTCCTGTCACTGAAAGGCCAAGCAGGTTCACCCCAACAGTGAGCAGGTTCACCCCATAGAGAAAAAATTCCTTTGTAAGATGAAACTTTGCCCTTGTGTAGAGTCATGTTTGCCCCTTGAGGCAGGTTAGCCCGTCTATTCAGGCAACTTCGCTCCTGTATTGAGCAACTTCGCCCGTTAGGATAGTTTTGCCTCTGTAACTGAAATATGGACCTGCAAAATTCAAACAACAGAGAACGTGAAAAGATAGACCCATGATGTGGGTCCCATCGAGCATGCTAGAAATGTGTGCAGGTGTATTTACCAAGTCTAAAATGAAAAACTAAATGAAATTCAAACAAGGAAAACATGAACAACACCTTGAGATTGACCTAAGTTGAACTTGAACAAAATACAAGAAAATGAGTGATATTACCTTGTCCAAGTTGATTGGTTGGTTCGCCTTGTTGATTTTTTTGATTATGTTCTCCTTCAATAGAGAATAGCATAAAATTGGATGCAAAACGAAGTGGAGGTGATGAGGAATGCAATGGTGCAAGTGGGTATTTTGATAGGTGTTAGATATGGATGCATAAATGAGCTCGAAAGTTGCAGAAATGGTGGATGAGTGAAAGTGCTAGAATTCTTGAGAGTTCAAAGTTGAATGTTGATGAATGATGCAAATGAGGGAAAATACTCTAGTTTTAGGGGAAAGACCACTAAATAATGAATGGTCAAGATGTAGCCACCTTGGACAAGATCAATGGCTAGGGTGAGTTGAGAACTCACAAGCCCTCACATCTTGACATGTGGTGGGTGATGTGGCAACAAGGACATGAGGTGGAGGTACTTTATAGTACCTTGGGATTGGAAAAAATGTCCTTATAAAGGAGGTCCTTGTCCCCATGTGGGTGATTTGACCTTTGAGGAATTAAAAATTCCTTAAAAGACCTTGGAAGAATAAATGTGAATTTAAAATTCACATTGAAGGGGTTGCCTTCTCCAAAAAGAGAAAAAATTTATAAAAGGTTGACTTGTGGATATTCCATTAATGGTATAAGGATTAGGCTGAACTAATCAGGTAATTAGGTTGTGCAAATGAGGGATTAGGTGGTAAATGAAGAATTAAGGCAAGTGGGTTTATATGAAGGATGTGACATTAATCCCAATTAAGGGTGCACACATCCATAATCAAAGATTAATTAAATTAATCAAAATTAAGGAAAGGTTATGGAGGATGGGACAAGGAGAGAGAAAATAATGAATTTAAAATTGATTTAAATTCATAAAGGTTAAATGACTAGATTAAATAAATAAGAGTATTTATTTAATTCAGAGAGTTACCTTAAGAACATTAGAAAAAGGGAGAAATATTAATTAAATAAATGACTTAATTAACATTGATGGGAAAGATAAGATGGATGAATGAAAGGGATGAATTTGACCTTATGTGAGATGTCAAATTTGGATGTCTACAGCTGCGCCACAAACCCTAGCAAACATGTTGTGCCCTAGCTCGAAAGAATGAAACACAATGACTTTGCAAAATGAGCTTGGGAAGACTTTGGTATTCCATAAACATCTTAAACCTAAAAATACACCTTTTACAAGAGTGCCAACCCTAATTGAAAGGTATTATGATGGGATGGAATTCCATGTTGACAAATAAAACTAATACCCAAAGTCACATATTCCATGTCATATACCAGAAGCCCCAAAAATCAAACATATTATGCACATAAATCCATCTTAACCACATCTTACCATATGAAGTCTAATAAACCTTATAGGAAATAGACATGTAATGAATTATATAAATAAGATATTAACAACCTATTAATTAACACATTAATAAGTTATTAAACACTTATTATTGTTAAACATAAGACATCAATGCCTATCACAAAATAAGATATACTAGTCATCACTTAATAAAGATAAAAGTAAAGATGCTCATTGTACTCTAAATATCTATTCATGCCTAGATAACATATTAATTGTTTTTTGATGAATAGGAATTAATATATATTAATTCAAAGATTAGAATACATATGCACAAAAAAAGGTGGGTGGTAAGAAGGCACACCCCAAGAGTCACATGGGCAATGCCCAGAAAATCCAAAAAATCAACTAGTCACAAGGGCCTAACTGAGAAATCCATGATTACAAAAATAAATAAATAAAAAGCCATTAAGTGACCAAAGTAGTGCCAACAGATCCAGGAGGGTCTCTATCATCCATTTTCTTTCCCCATACATTATTGAGGTCTGGAGTGACATCAAGAGGAGGACCCCAACCATCATCAACTTCTTTATCTTCCTCATGTTGAGGCAAGATTGCAAGCACAACTGTAGGAAGCTTTTACCAGAGTCTGGCCAACCAAAGCTAGAGATAGGAGTGTCATTAGAGGGCCACCTAGAACCACCATTTTCACTCCTTGAAGCACCGCCAGAGGGCCACCCCTGGCCAATCCGAGGTAGAGGAGAGCGGGCCTACTAAGGAGGGAGAGATCCCCACCAAAGAGGAGGCTAAGAGTGGGGGTGCATAGATCCACTCCACTGCCAGCCTCGAGAGGGTGATTGACCACATGAGGAAGTGGGTGAAGCGGGCACCCGAGAAACAATACATGGGGCATTGCCCCAGTGATCCAAAAATACTTGCAAGTGAACAATTTCAAGTGCAAATTTATTCGCCTGCACCTGAATTTGTAAGAGTACATTAGAACAAATAATAGATTTAGAATATAAAGAAACATTTTTATCCATTTGAGTGTGAGAAAATATGTAGGCATTTCTATCTTTTCGGATATTGAAGAGGATTTCCACCGTGAAAGTGTGCTAAAGCTGAGTATACTTAGCAGGAAGTTTGGGTGAGTCTCTTAGCAAAACCATATGCAAAGAAAAGGGATCCAGTCTAAAAGGCCAAAATAATTCATGAATCCAAGTCCAAAACTATTGGGCTCTAGGGAAAAACCAAAAGAGATGCTTAAAAGACTCAACTTGCGCATAAAAATGGAAATGAGGGTCTTGGACCCCTAGGTGGACAAGCCGAGAACCCACAAGAAAGCCTTGGAAAAGAATACACCAAGAAAAGTGGGAAAGTTTCAACTCAACACTTTTAGACCAAGTGGCAACAAATATTTTATGCCAGACATGAGTGGAGATTGAAGAAGCCACCTTTGGTTCAGACCATGAATCATAGGAAAATGTGGTGAGAGCCACCTATAACCGAGCCTAGGCTTGTAATTCCGGAAAGGGGTGTCTGGGTACCACTTCTAGTCCTTCCACTAGGGCTTGGACCCACGAGTACCCACATAATGAAGCATTTCTGTAGGAACATAATTCACTAGACCATCATAAGTTGCACGGTCTTGGTTTTGAAGCCTATACAGGGCACACAAATCTTCCCATAACATGATACACATTGTGGGTCTATGAAACAACTCTTGTAAGGTCTGAATACCTTTCTTATGGAATTTGAGCACCTTAAGCCAAGGCGACTTAGCCAGAGGTTGAACATTGCTAGCAAAAAGAGGAGACCACCAAAAATTTTGCTAGTTGAGCCAAAGCCCATCATGAAAACCAAAACCAAACCAATAGAGCCAGTATTTAACTGCCTCCCAGGCTCTCCAAATTCTTTTAGAAAAAAATGTCCCCACAATTTGAACTGGTTCTTTCATGACCATAAGGGTTTGAAAGCTAATCCCCTTCGAGGCGGGTCTATGAGTAGGAAAGCCTGATTGAATACAATTCTTAAGGAGAATTTTCCAAGCCTCATCTCAAATAAAGGCCCAAAGTATTCATTTCAAACACAAGGTAGTGCCTTGTCATTGAGTGGAGAGCAGCCCAAGTCCTCCAGAGTCTGTGGGAAGGCAACAAAATTCCCAAGTGACATGGTGAAAACCTCTATGTGATTCAACATAAGCCCAAAGAAAGTCCCGAAGCAACTTTTCAAGCCTTCCATAGGCAACTCTAGAAGGGGCCCAATAGGAATAATAATAAATATGAGGAGCCACAAGAATTTTGGAACACACCTAAAATTTCCCTACGAGAGAGAGAGGATTAGTAATCCAGTAAGCGAGATTTTTCTCAACTCTAGAAAGAACAACTTGCCATAGCTTGGGTGGAGATGCTTAGAAGGCAAAGGGAATTCCTAGGAGTTGGAAAATTTCTCTTGGCCCAATCCCCTTCCAACCATACTGATGAAACCAGGGAAGATTGGGTAGAATAGACTGTCTGTAGCACAAAGTTTTGTGCCATTGAATGGCAGAGCCAGAAGCAAGGAAAAAAATATTGAGACATTTTAGGGCCGCTTTGATATTATTTTCATCCTCCAATAGAGTGAGGAAAGAGTCATCAAAAAAATGGCCATTAACTAGTTGGGACTGAGAGTTAGGCAGTGAAATGCTCTTGACACACTGCTGAGAAACCACGTTGGCCAAAAGGTAGCCAAAGCCTTTAGCAACGAGCACGTATAGAGAGAGGGAAAGCAAGCATTTTTTCCAGATGGAATGAAATATCCCAAAGGTAGAGGATTGGTGGCCATTAATGGTGATACAAGTAGAGGCATCCACAAAGAGCATTCAAACAACCTAAATGAAATTGGGCCCAAATCCCAAATCTTGCAACATAGCAAGAATAAAAAGCCACTCAATGTGGTCATAGGCCTTGGAAATATCAATTTTGAGAAAATAGCCTTCTAGTTTGAGCGTCTAGCCCACTCCATACGTTCCCACATGACAATAATATTATCCATAATGAGCTTGGATTTGATAAACCCTGTTTACTTTGGGTGCACAATTTGAGGTAGAAGATGGCAGATCTTTAGAGCCAAAGCTTTGGTGATGATTTTGTAGGAGACATTGAGAATTGTAATAGGCCTCTAGTTGCAAATATCCTCGGGATCTCCAGTCTTAGGTATGAATTTTATATTTTCTTTGTTTATTAAATTTCCCAGAGAATTAGCATGAAAAGCCTCTAAGTAAACATGATGCAGATCTTGCCCAACACAATCCCAAAGGGCCTTGTAAAATTCATAAGGAAAACCATCAATCCCTAGGGCTTTGTCATCAACCATGGAATGAACAACTTCCTTGAGATCATCTAGTGTTAACAATTGATCATAAAATTTTCTCTGGGCTAAGGAAAGCCTATTTGGCACAATAGCAAGGCAATCCTGGAGGGCTTGTTGTCGCATAGGCATGGATATTTGTGCAATGAAAAACTGCTCATAATGGCACACAAAGGCCTGGAGAATATGAAGAAGCTTAGAGAGCACCTAAATTCCATTTTTTAATTTTTTTAATACCTGGGGATGAGTGCTGGGCACGCAGGGCTAGAAAAAACTCTTTAGAGGCACGATTTCCAATTTTTAACCAGTGCAACTTGGCTTTGATTTTAGCACCTCTAGCAACATAATTATCTGCAACTTGATTTTTGAGCCTTAAATCCACCACCCCGATTCGTAATGAAGGGGAAAATGGGTTGCTTCCAAATCCTCGGTAGCTGAGCACAAGTTAGAAGTGGTAGCCTCATATTACCATCAATGAAAGATAGCCAACTGACACCCATAAATGCATAGAAATCAAGCCATGCAAGTGATATCATCATTCCACCATGTAATCTAGCCTATATGATGAGTTGTCCTACACTCCAAATTCTAGACTCTATGAATATAGGCCAAATTAGGCTTATGGCAAAGCAAAGATGTATTAAAAAGAATTGAATTTTACACATGCGAGGCTGACGTGTCTCTCATTCAATGTGAAAATAAATGGGGAAGTGGTCTGACAAAGTTACATCCACTAACGAATTAATCGAAAGAGAAGAATTATGAAAAGAGAAAAAAAGATTGAGCCGAGATCATGGCATGATCAACAACCTATTAATTAGAAATTAATAAGTTATTAAACACTTATTATTGATAACAATGTAAGACATCAATGCATATCACTGAAAGGGAAATAGAGTTGCAAAATTGCTTTCCTAATGCTAATACAATAGAGAAGAAGTGCAAAGACCAGTTTTAAAGCTTCTTAAAACAACTGAGATAAACACATACAAAGTAAAAGAGATAATAGAAATAAGCAATCTGTTGTTTGGTGTTTCTACACATCAACAACTTAGACAAAATAAAAGTCATCCTATCTCTCTTGAAAGGTTGATCTCTATGAACAAAGAGATAACCCCAAGGTCTCTCGGGTGTCAGGTCATGACAATGCAGTAGAACAAACTCAGTGATAAAATTTGAATATGTTGGTAATCACAAGGGGTCTTACATACAAGGTTGGAACTCTAAACTCATTGAATTTTAAGATATAGTGATGCTTTAACTTAGTTTCTAACCATCTAATAAAACAAAAAACAAAAATAAGGGTTTAAGAAGTTCTAATGTCAACACTACTTCTAAGATTAACCATACAAATGATGAAAGACCTGGAATGGACTAATCCCTTAAACTAATTTCTGGTCGACCCAGGCTATACCTACAATCTTGCTGGAAACAGTGCAATCTTCTAAGGTGTTAAAGATTTTTAGACTGAAGGCATTCATTCAATGAGACTAAATGAATACATACAGTTGAACTAAGCACATGAATATAAGGTACAGGTTGACCTTTGTACAACATTCCCATAGTCAAGAAACTTTCGAAGATATGAACCAGGGATCGCTAAAACACTTCAGATATTAGATCATCAACCAGTATGAACTAAATTTAATCTACATCCAAACATTTCCAAGCGATTTGAAAGATAGACCAAGAAACATGCAAGACTACTCAATGCAGAGGAGGCACTAGTCATAACACAATGTCTGCACTTTGTATTGAATCATCATATTCACAACATTTCCAATCAGTTACAACATTTTCTTGAAATATGAAAGCTACCTCTAATCTGCTAACATGCTACTCTATTGATTACAAATCTTCTGAATTAGTCTACTTGATTGACTAGTGGGAAAGAGCCCAACTAATCAACCCTTACAAAAGAGGTAGAATGCCATACTTATAGGAAACTGCCTACGTGAAACAGAGCTAGGGTTACGAACAACTCAACACCCAACCAAATCAATCCCGACAGACAACAATAACTCGCTGCTTAGTCATGAATGCAATAAGGGACGCTATCAAATCAACTTGGGATCACATGAAGTCAAAGAATAGGCCCTCGAGCCATATCCAACAATAAATGGACACCCATGCATGAAAACCAAGAGGAACACGAGCCACTAATCCCATCCAAGATAGGGTAAACAAATGGTCCAGATCGAACAAAACCCGATCGAAACCACCAACTAGGTCTATCCACCATTAATGGTTCACCGAATGCGATGACCTAGCATGCTGGAATGGGCTCCGTGACTACAGCCGTAAAAAATGTACTCCACTGCACCCGCAAATCATGCCCAAATATTCAAAGTAAATCCTACAAATCCCAACAACACCCAGCTTGATCTGACCTACACCCAAAAAGGCCACCATTAATACCCAATACATCCTCAAAATCTAAGCAGGTCCAAAGAGTTCCAAAGTTATTGAATCCAGTGAAATAAACCCAGGCGGAAGTGGAGCCAAAAATAGAACAAGAACAGAGAGCCAAGGCGGGTGGAAAGAAAATCCCACCCCAGCGGGAGCAGAGGCGGAAATGAAATCCAAAGGGAAACTGGATAGAACAGGAACCAAAACCCACCCCGGCAGAAGCAGAGCGGGAACCAAGGCAAGAACCAAAGAGAATCCAGGCACAACCGAAGCCAAAATAGGAACGAAACCAACGTGGAAAAAAAAGCTAACCGGCGGGACCAAAAATAGGCGGAGGCAGAACTGGAACCGAAACTAAATTGGGAACTTTGGAAAAGTTCCCAATTCGGTTCCATTTCGTGCTCGACTCTGGTGAACACAAACGAAGGAAAGACAAAAACGCACATGGGGGAAGCCAGAGCCAAACGGACGGAAAACCAAACTGTCGAAGAAAAGACCAACTTGATGGGGGTAGACCTAGAGCCGAAACCGGATCAGGACTAGGGACTTTGGAAAATTTCCCAGTTTAGATCCATTATGTGCCCGAATCCTTTGAAGGAAAATGAAGCGAGAGCGGAACAAACCACCACTGAGACAAAATCGGGGAAAGCAACAACAGCAAAGACAACAAGGCGGGAGGTGGAGCTGGAATGGGAATGGAAACCGGACTGAGAACTTTTGAAAAGTTCGAAGACAGATTCCATCCTAGTTCTGCCTCCGACAAACGAAGGAAAGAGCAAACCAAGAAAAACCCAAGGGAGGAAAACCAACCCTTGGGCTGAAAACAAACAAAGCAGTGAAGAAAACGAGGAGGAGGGAAGCGGAGCTAGAGCCAGAATGGGAACAAAAAATGGACCACAAACTTAGCAAAAGTTCAAATCTAGTTCCATCTCAGTTCCAGCTCCGAAAGACCAAAGGAAACAAGGAAAACAAGGAAAATCCAAGGGAGGAAACCAATCCTTAGGACCCAAACAAAAATTCCAAAGAAGAGAAAAAAAATAAAAAGAGAACCACCCCAAAGAAGACATTTGCAAGACTCCAAGACCACCAGGAACTCAATCACAAAGGCACCCAAAATGAAGGCGGGCACCAAGGACCAAAATCTCAAGATTTTCAAAGATAAGCACAAAGAGGGGCGAGCCATAGGAATAGGCCAAAGGATCAAGTCAAAAGAGAGGGTCCCCACTTTCAGAGGGGTGTGCATGCAAAATTGCATAACACAATCACAGATAACACCAGATTTACATGGGAAAACCCTTTTGGGAAAAAACCCACCACACCAAGAGAAGACAGTTTGTATTGCAGTAAAATAAATTACATACAAAGCTCAAAATCCTCACTCTCTGATAGTTATCCCACAACAATAGACTTCAATGTTTGTAAACTCATAATTACAATACTTCTACAAGTATAAAATGAATATAATACACTCTTCTCTATCTCTCTATCTCTTATTTATCGTCACCCTTCGATTGATTTATATCAATGTAATCGACTGTACAAGTCTTATATCGCATTTAACATTCCAACCAATCACAAGTCTTAATGATGTATCGATAACCCAATCAAGTAATTTGATCTTCTGACCGATCTTCACTACATCCGGCCACCCATGCATTAACTTCCTTGCCTTAATCGGATTTTGTCACTAGCCAAAACATGTCTTGCATTTACTGCTTTCACCACTCCAGACATCGACCAATCAAGTATCGATTTCTTGCCACGTGTCACCTTCCCATTCACTCATCACTTTGACCATGAGTCAAAACTACCACCTAAGCTCTGAGCTTCTCTTACCATGCCACCGTTGAACCCTGTGAGACCTCCCGTGGTATGGAGATTCCACCACCCAACCGTAGGTCCCTCCTAACATTGTTGTGACACCGAGGTAGTGGCTTGTCTGCCAGCCCGCCGCTTAGCACTGCATCATCACTGAGCTTAGCAAGACCTTCCACGGTATGGCGATGCCACTACTCAACCGTGAGGTTGAGCAAATCCTCCCATGGTTTGGTGGTAATCGTGTGCACTGATCGTTGAGCTCCATCGTGCTATCGGACCCCGACTGCAAGACCTCCATGACAAGGAGGTAACCATTAGCATTGATTGCCATGGCTTACCACGTCACCACAACATGGCCAAAGGGCCATTGTGGTAGGACAATAAGTGTTCTTCATAGACCGCTAGTCGTTAACCGCAACCACTGTGGTTTCACTGAGCGACAATCATGGTAAGGTGATAATCGTCATCCTAACTACCACCCTTCATAGTGCAACAACGCCATCTTCGAACCAAACCCATGGTATGGTGGTGAAAATTTGTTTAATTGTTTCCTGTCAACCGCACTACTTCTAGCCTAAGACAAAGACCCCATGGTATGGAGGTAACACTGCCCAATCGCAGAGAGATCGATAGAGGCCCGTGGTAAAGCGGTAAACCACTAGACTGCGCCTCTATGAAAGACTCTTAAAAGTAGAGAGGTAAAGGCTTAGAAAGATGATAATTTTGCTAAGTCTTTCAAAGGTCAAAGCCATAAGTTGAGGCCCCTGTTCCCAACAAGCTCCCACTTGATGAAGACTTCCTGACTTCCTCTAGACTTCGAAAAAATTATTAACAATCATAGGCCCCAAGACCCATCGAGTCTGTGCACCATCTGAAATTTTCCATGCTCATAGGATTTGTTAATGCATTTGAAAAATTCTTCAAGGTGCCAACCTTTTCCAAATAGATCTTTCCATCTTTCACCATGTCCCTCATGAAGTGATACAGCACATCAATGTGCTTTGTCCTGGCATGGAAAGTCGGGTTCTTTGCCAAACAAATGGCACTCTGACTGTTATAGTAAATTGTGATCTGCCCTACATTGAAAACAATATCAGAGAATAATCGACTTAGCCAAAATGCTTCTTTGCAAGCATGTGTTGCTACCATGTATTCAATCTCTATAGTAGATAAAACAACTATAGCCCGTCGCTTGCTCATCCAACTGATTGTGCCTCTATTTAGCATAAAAGTGTATCCACTGGTGGATCTTCTATTGTCAACATCCCCTGCCTAATAATAATCTATATATCCATGAATGCTGAGTGTTCTCTATGATGCAACCAAACTGCCATGATAACACAAAGCATATTCTAAAGTCCCCTTCAAATATTTGAACACTCTTCACACCATCCCAATGTGATCTTCCTGGACTTTCCATAAAACGGCTGAGAACTCCCACTGCTTGGGCAATGTCTGGTCTTGTACAAACCATTGCATATATTAAAATACCACCAACACTTGCATAAGGTACCCTAATCATGACCTCCATCTCAATAGGAGACTTTGGACAATCTTCAACAGATAATTTTGTTCCCTACATAACCGGAACAACTAGTTGCTTGCAATCATCCATACCAAATCTCTCCAGAACTGTATTGACATATTTAATCTGACTTACCCAAAGCTTTCTACTTGTTCTATCCTTGGTTATCTCAATCCCTAGAATATACCTTGTTGCACCTAGATCTTTCATTTCAAACTTTGCATAAAACTGAGATTTAAGATCATAAATCATAGACTTACTATTTCCTATGAATAACATATCATCCACATATAGGGTAATAATAAGCACATGATAATTTTAAGATTTATAATAAACACAATGATCAGATTTTGATCTCACAAATCCCATAGACAACATAAAAGTGTCAAATTTTTGGTAACACATTCTAGGAGACTGCTTCAAACCATACAAAGATTTCTTTAATTTACAAACCAAACTTTTTTTACCTTTTTCAACTAAGCGCTTAGGCTGGGACATATAAATCTCTTCTTCTATCTCTCCAAGGAGAAACATTGTCTTCACATCCATTTGCTCAATCTCTAAGTCATATGCTACTGCCAATGACAACAAAAATCTGATAGATGTCAACTTTGCTATAGGGGAAAAAATTTCTCCATAATCAATTTCCTCTATCTAGGAAAATCCCTTTGCAACCAACCTTGCCTTATAATTTTCTACACTGCCATCTAGACTAGTCTTCTTCTTGAATACCCATTTACAGCCAACAGGCTTTCGCCCTTTAGGCAAAGGTACCAAATCCTAGGTTTATTTTTCTTCAATGTTTCCATTTCTTCATTCATGGATTCCAACTAGAATTTTGAATCAGACATGCTAATAGCTTCTTTTACAGTCCTAGTCTCATTAGTGCTAGTAATCAAAGCATAGGCACAGTTCAAATCTAACATAGAGAAACCATACCCATCAGGTTGTCATTTTTCATGTGTAGACCTTCTTATTGGCTGAGTTTGTGGTTCTTCATCTTCAAAACTCTCAAAGCTACTTGAAATCTCCTTAGTTTCAGGTACACCATGTAGTTCCTCTTTTTCTGGAGTTTGAGGAATTTGAAATACATCATTCTTCTTTTCTCCTTTATCTATCTCTAGCTATGGATTAGCTACTAAAGGTTTCAACTCACGAAATATTACACTTCTGCTATACATAACCTTCTCAGTATCAGGATTCCAAATATTGTATGCCTTCACACCAACTCCATAGTTGATGAAGGTACATTTAACAACCTTGTTCTCCAACTTTGATCTTTTCTCATTGGGCACATATACATATGCCTCATAGCCAAAGACACAACTATGTCTAAGAGAGGGCTTCTTACCAGACCATGCCTCCAAAGGTGTCTTCTCAATAAGAGAAAAAGAAGAACTTCTGCTCCAAACTAGCACTACTCAACATACTTCTCGCTCTCTCCATTAATGTTTTGTTCAACCTTTCAACAACTCCATTCTGCTGTGGAGTATAAGGTGTAGTTTTATGCATTTCAATTCCATGGTCTATGTAGTATCTTTCGAATTCTACAGATCAAAACTCACTGCCATTATCTGTCCTCAAGCATTTAATTTTTTTTTCCAGTCTGATTCTCTACCAAAGTTTTAAATTCTTTAAACCGACTGAACACTTCTGATTTACTCTTAAGAAAGTATATAAATTCCCTTCTCGAATAGTCATCAATAAAAGAAATATAATATCTAGACTTCGATAACAAAGGAACATTAACTAGACCAAACACATCAGAATGAACATAATCCAGTACACCAGAAGATTTATGAGGACTCAAATAAAATGAAACACGGTGTTGCTTTCCATAAATACATTGTTCACAAAAATTGAACTCAAGGTTACAATCATCAAACCCTTCAACAAGATTTTTATTTTTCAAGGTTTTTAAACCTTTCTCACTTATGTGACCGAGTCTATGATGCCACAACATGGTCTTCTCTATTGGGAGTTTCACCTCCAAAGCATTTGTAGCCAGAGAAGCATCTTCATCTTCCTGTATAGGAACAACATTGCATTACTTTACAGAGGTGTTGCATTGAACAAGACATGCATCCAACTTGTACAGAATTCCACTATGTACACCCTTAGCCAACACTATTGCACCTCTATCCATCTTACATCCTTTGCTTGAGAAAGAAACTTCTACACCAACATCATTCAGCTTACTGACACAAAGTAAGTTACAAGCCATACCTGGTATGTGTAGTGTGACACCAATCCCTTTGATTCTACTGTCAAGGAAATTTATTTTGACTCTTCCATGACAAACAATCTCCAATGCTGAATCACTCACCGGGTACACCTTTCCACCATCATACTTCTCATACTTAGGGAACCATTCTCTATGAGACGTCATGTGAAAGGATGTACTCGAGTCAACCGACTGGACATCATCAAATGCCTGAATCGCTAGGGCTGAAATGAAGTCATCTACATCACTTTGAGAAGAGTCATTGTCTGAAGCATTACTCTTGTAATTATTCTTCTCCTTACAATTCTTTCAGATATGACCAGACTGCCCACAGTTCCAACATTTCACCTTGGAATTTTTAGCAGGAGACTTCTATCTCCCTACTAATTTAGATTTGGACTTCTTGTCCTTCTTCTTGCCTTTCTCCTTCGATCTACCTCGAACAACAAGGGTCTCTTTGGCCATCTTTGAAGACTTCCTCCACATCTCTTCAGAAAATAGTGAGGCAACAACATCTTCCATCTTGAAAGTAGTGGTCATACTTCCAATAGCCATTACAAGATGATCCCAAGTGTCAGGTAACGAACATAGCATGATCATGCAATGATCCTCCTCCTCAAAATTTACACCTACAGATGCCAATTGAGCAAGACTCATATTAAACGAGTTCAGATGGTCTGCAATAGATGCACCTTCTTCCATCTTCAAGGAGTAAAAATTCTTCCTCAATAATAACTTATTTACCAGAGACTTTCCCTGATAAATATCACCAAGATTCTTCCATAACGAAGTTGCAGACTTCTCCTCATGGACATTCAAGAGTACAAAATTGGCCAAACTAAGTCTTATCAAACCTCTTGCTTTTCTATCTACAAGGTCCCAATATTCTTGCTTCATACTTTGTCGCATAGTTCCAGACACAAAAATCCAGAGGTCTCTATCCACAAGCAAGTCTTCCATTTTGAGTTTCCATAACTCAAAGTTTCCACCATTGAATTTTTTAATCTCTACTCTACCTGATGTACTCGCCATCTAAAATAGAACTAAGCTCTAAATTTACAATACTCCTACTGGAACGATATTAGCACAAAAAACCAGCCTTACTAACAAAGATAACACAATTGGCCAAGCTCTGATACCACTTGAAAGGAAAATAGAGGTGCGGAATCACTTTCCTAACGCTAATACAACAAAGGAGAAGTGCAAATACCAGTTTTAAAGCTTCTTAAAACAACTAAGATAAACACATATAGAGTAAAAGAGATAATAGAAATAAGCAATCATAGATAATACTAGATTTACATGGGAAAACCCTTTTAGGAAAAACCCACCACACCAAGAGAAGACACTTTGTATTGCAATAAAATAAATTACATACAAAGATCACAGTCCTCACTCTCTAATAGTTAGCCCATAGTAGTAGACCTCAGTGTTCATACACTCACAGTTACAATACTTCTACAAGTATACAATGAATACAATACACTCTTCTCTATCTCGCTATCTCTTATTTATCGTCACCCTTCAATTGACTTATATCAATGTAATCGAATGTACAAGTCTTACATCACATTTAACACTCCAACCAATTGTAAGTCTTAATGATGTATTGATCACCCAATCAAGTAATCTAATCTTCTGACTGATCTTCACTACATCGGACCGCCCACACATTAACTTCCTTGCCTTAATCGGATTCTGTCATCAACCAAAACATGTCTTGCATTTACTGCTTTCACCACTCCAGACATTGAACAATCAAGTATTGATTTCTTGCCATGCATCGCCTTCCCATTCACTCATCACTTTGACCATGAGTCAAAATTGCCACCCGAGCTCCGAGCTTCTCTTACCATGCCACTGCTAAGCCTTGTGAGACCTCCCGCAATATGGCGGTTCCACCGCCCAACTATAGGTCCCTCCTAACACATTCACGACACTGAGGTAGTGGCTTGTCTTCCAACCCACCGCTTAGCATCGCGTCACCACCAAGCTCAACACAATCTTCCATAGTATGGCGGTGCCACTGCTCAATTATGAGGTTGAGCAAAGCCTCTTGCGGTCTAGCCGTAACTAGTTGCGCTGACTGTCGAACTCCACCATGCTACCGAGCCCCAATCACAAGACCTTCGTGATAAGGAGGTAACCATTAGCATTGATTTCCATGACTTACCACGCTACTGTGACATGGTCAAAGGGCCATCACGGTAGGATGATAAACATTCTTCATAGAACACAACCACTGCGGTTTCACTGAGTGACAACCACAGTAAGGCAGTAACCCTCATCCTGACCGCCGCCCTTCACCACACATCCACTCCATCACCAAACCAAACCCACGGTATGGTGGTGAAAATTTTCTTAACTATCTACCATCAACAGCACTACCGCCAGCCTGAGACAGAGACCTCGCAGTATAGAGGTAACACCGCCCAATCGTAGAGAGATCGACAGAGGCCCATGATAAAGTGATAAACCGCCAGACCGTGCCTCTATGAAAGAATCTCAGCGATAGAGAGGTAAAGGCTTAGAAAGATGATAATTTTTCCAAGTCTTTCAGAGGTCCAAGCCAGAAGTTGAGGCACCTATTCCCAAAATTCACAAAATAATATATACTAGTCATCACATAATAAAGAGAAAATTAACGATTCTCATTTTAATCTAAATATCTGTTCATGCCCAGATAATCCAAAAAGACATATATTTGAACTTGCAAATGATCACAACTTTAACTTCTTATGACAAACGCATTATGACAAACCATGATACAATATATACTATAATGAGCTTCAAAATATTGTATGCCAAGCCAAGAAACCATTAATGAAGTGTGATAAACATGATTTTACCTCAACCAGAATACCAAACCAAGATCATTGTGATGTGAACCAGCCAAGTATGCTAAGTGGAGATGCAATCAAGAACAACATCCAATGCCAAATGCAAGTTGCCTTTTTGACATCAATGATAAAAACTTATTCCAAGGGTCAACAAGGTGTTACAACAACCAAGTTATCATATTATAGCTCACACATATAACACTAGAAACAATAAGCATCCAAAATAAACTCAACCATATCTCTGACCCACACCTATCATTCTACAACATAGTGGTAAAGAATTTGATCTTGAGCAACTTTGTAACACTCCTAATAAGATATCCTTGTGGGATTTGATTCAAAGATTTCCTGCTTAATATGATATGCTTCACAAAGCTTTGAAAAACATTGTTATCCTCCTACTGTGCAACCACTAATGTGGCATATTTTATTGCGAATATGAATCCACCTAATTTGGATATTATATTTCATCAAAATGAGTCACCCCCTTTAGAAACTCAAAAAAAAAATGACACTTTGATGATAATAGCTATTATTAACAGGGTTGGGATTAGATGCACCCTTATTGACAATGGTTCAAGATTTAATATTTTTAGTGTGAATCTTTTGGACAAAATTGGAGCGCATAAGACTAAGATTCAACCAGATAATTTGTCCATCCATGGTTTTCATAATGAGGCTAAGCAACCACTTGGTGTGATAACATTACCTCTCGAAGTTGAAAAGGTTGTGTTGCAAACTCCCATCCATGTGATGCCCCAAGATTTTTCATATAATCTTCTATTGGGTAGACCATAGTGTTATGCCTTGCATAACCACCCCATCTTTTGCCTTGGTCAAAATGGGTCCCCCATTATGTTTTTATCCTTAGTTGTTTTCAAACAAATTTTGGAGTCTTTCTTTTCAAACACTTTGTTTTTCTCTGGTTTGTTATAGCAAAACCAGACTCAGAACCGAATTGGGTTTTGGGAACTTTTTTCAAAACTCGTTCCGATTCTCGTCTCGACAGTCTTTCTTTTGACCTATTTTGTCTTTGTCAGAGCCGGAGCCGGAGTGGAAGTTGGGACCAAATTTATTCAAAGTTTCAAAATCAAATTCCATCCTGACTCCACCTCTGCTTTGTGGTCTTTTGTTTTAAACTAGGTTTTGTATGTTAAGTTTTCTTGTTTCGGTCTTTTTGTTTTATTTTGATGTTTTGTTTCACTTTATTCTTTGTCAGTGGAACCAGACCCGAAACGAGAACCAAATTGGAAAGTTAAACAAGTTTTTGAAACAGTTTCAATCGATTCTGCTCCAACCGTTTCTTAGATGTTGACTTTACTGAAGTCGCACAATTGTAATGTGCGAGTTCCTTCTGTAGTTCCGACTCCACTCTACTGCATTTATTGCATTAATGATAGGTCCTATGCATGCGTGAAACTTTGAGTTTTTACCTTAATTAGGGATTAACTTGTAGTTTTTACCATTATTGTTAAGAGATCAAAGAGTGAGCCAGAGTTGTAGTAGAGCTTTTGTGCGAGTGAATCAATTGAAAGAGAGATAGTTGTACACAGATTGCTTCAAGGAGTTACCCTAGTTATTTGCGTTTGAGGTAGGGTTTTCTATTCTCATTTTTTTTATTTGTATTTTCGTGTTTTTATGTTTTTGTTCGTCTTGGATTGTTTGGCTTTGGGTGAATCCGTGATTCTCAGTGAGTTCATATGTTTTGTTTTTCTTTCTCTATTTGTTTGGATTTCTTGTTTTCATTTTGGTTTTGTTTCCTATCTATTTTTTTTAAGCACAATCATTTTCATATTTTAGTTGTGATCGCATCGTGCTGCCCTAGTTTTTAAAATTCATAGGTTAGTTATGGTTTTTATAGTGAGTAGGGTTTGGTAAATCGTTGTTTTTACTTAGGAATCTTGTTTTGCATTCAGTCTGGTTAATTTAGAAGGGTTAAAGTTGTGCCATAGTTATTTGAAATCAAGGGTTTTTAGTTTAGTGTTTTGACGCATTTCTATGTTCATATTTTTAACTTAAATATGATGCCCTAAAAGTATAGTCGGCTCTTGGTCATATGGGGATGGTCTTATTAGGTTATATTTAACCCCCCTCTCATTTTGATATGACCTAGTCCTTAAATCATGAAGTTATTTATCAAACTATTAAAATCACTTATGACATCATGGTTGTTTTAGGTGGAAGTGGGATCGGAATTGATTTAGACTTTGAACCAAGTTTTCCAATGAGTATCGATTCCATTTCAATCCCGTCTCTGACTCCGCTTATATTGAGAAGAAATATTTTCAAAATAACGATAACCTAGGCGGAAGCGAAAGCGAACTGAATATGAAATTAGAAAATATGAATGAAACCAAATCAGTTTCCATTCCGGTTCTGATTCCGGTTACCATTCTAGTTCTGACTTTGGTCCCGCTTGCTATTATTGTAATGTTAATAATGATTTTGGCTTTGAGCCTGGTAGTATTTTAAAGGAGATTGTTTAGAATTTTTTTATGCTTGTTTCCACCTTCGCTATCTATATAAAGGGTAAGGTTTTAAAGCATATTTTGTGATGTCTATTCAAGGATCTAATTAGAGGTTTTGTTGTAGGAAAGCTAAATAATGTCAGGAGTATTGGGAGAAACCTCCCAAAGGAACCGACTTGCAGAAAAATAAAAGGCAACAAATAAGCCTAAGAAGATAAAGTTGGAGCATCTAACTCATAATTTGAGGTATAATCATAGGGGTCCTGTTGTCACTACAAGCAAAGTGGAATTAGACTGGTTTGATATAACTGACACCAATCTGGGCTCATACAATTTTGGGGAGTTGTATTCAGAAACATTCATTGAGAATATAAAAGGGAGAACTCAAAGAATAGTTGAGTCTGGCTTGGCTCACATCACCTTATTTCCTCTATCTATCCAGTGCCTGGAGTTGATTCTGACAACAACATGGGCTTACAATCCAGCCACTAGGTAGTGTATGGATTCATAGGATAATGTAATTATAGATCTCACTCCTTAAATGTTCCAACACATGTTCAGTGTCCCAGATCCAAAGAACCTGGTACAGTTGAAGGAGCCAAAAAATTTGGAGATATACAACAAACACAAGGAGGCTAACAAAGCTCACTTGAACAAGAAATGGTTAAGAATAGAGAAGAAGTCTTTGACCAAGCTTCATGATCAACCAAAGATGAAAAAATTCTATAAAGAAGTATCAGACCTAATAATGATGTTGTCTAGAGTCTTTGGGAAAGGGATGCATTTCATTTCAAGGAGTGGATGTTTCCCTTTATTCAAACAATATTTAATGGCATCCAATAGTTTAATTGGCCAATGATTGTCTCTAATGCTATTCATGACCAGTTAAATAGGATAAGGGAAACCAAGAACTTCTTTATGACTTCTTATGTTGTCTATGCAGCAGCTAGAGGAGGTATATTTCCAAGTTTGAATAGAGTGGGGATATTGGGAGAAGCTGACGGGCAAAGGAAAGTATGGGACCATTATGATCAGCTATCTGTACAAGTATCTGAAACACAATTTAGAAGGGTTAATTATGCATTTATATATGTAATCATTAACCAACTTAATGGGGATGCAGGATATAGACTGAGCCAAGAAGCTATGGCCTTTATCACAGAATGGGAATGTTGGTATATCCAATACCCCAAGTTCACTTATTTCAGACTAGCTGGATTTGAAGTTCATCCCCACTTACTTCCAAGATGTTGTAGTAATAGGATGGTTCTAATGGAATTTGTATATTAATCTCTAGGGGTCAATGCCCAGTTTGGATTAAAGCACAAAATAGGGTGTCATAGGTTTCCCATGCAATTGGGTGAATACAACTAGCAAAATCTTGTGGGAGCTAAGGTATTTTTTAGTGAATTGATACATCTGAAACTAGGTTTGTACACAGCTCGAAAGTACTTTGACCCAAGGAAGAAAATGAATGCCTTGCTGCCTTCGATTTTTGATAAACATTTCAAATTCTTGGAGGATTTTTGGAGTGATCTTCAGGATGAGTATTGCCTCAGGAAAATAAATTATGAGAGGTTACCCGTCTCACTCATGATAGAATTTGGGATCAAAGATGATATCCCTAACACAATAGTAGATGATGGAGTGGTGTTAGATCCATCATATGAGGTGTGAAATATTGGAACAAAAAGTTTGGATCCGGTGGAATGAGATGGTGAGGATACCATTGATACAAAGAAAATAGGGAGGCCAAGTTTGGATAGAAGTATCCACTGGGCTATCCCAAGAACCAAAAATCCTCAAGGACCAGTTTCTAAGAAGGGGAAGGGATACTAAAGAATCAAGAGGAAATTTCCTTCCAAGGAGCCCTTGGAATTCTTCCATCCTGACATTGAGGAGATCAAAATTGAACCCTCTACCCAAGAGTCACCTAGATTATAGGAGGAGGAGGCCCAAACATGACTTGTTACTTCAAAACCAATGATAGGGGTGTCATCTATTCAAGTCCCTCTTACAGAACAACAAAGTAAAGAGATGACTAAGGGGAATCTTCATAATATTGCTGAGTCATTAAAGGGAAAAGAAGTAGAGGTGGAGATTGATGAGGTGGAAACGGACTCTGATGAGACTTTGTCAGAGAAGTATGCACAAGAAAATATGCCTCCAGAGGAGGAAACTGAACATGTACTGATAGAGCAAGATCAATGGGCCCTGTTTGAGGAGGCAAAGAAAGCCTCAGATGCTCAAGCACATGTAGAGGCAATAGAGAAGCAAAATACAATTGATGCTAAGGTACAAGCTGATGCCTTACTCCAACAACAACAAGTAGAAGCAAAACGAAGAGCTAATGAAATAGAAAAGCAACAAAGACAAAAGGAGCAGGAGCTTAGGATCAAAGAAGAAAATGATAAGCTGGAGTTAATACAGAAAATTCATGATTTGGAGGAAGAAAACGCAAAGTAGCGAAGAGAAAGAGAATTTATTGTGGCCAAGTTGAAGCCTGTTGAAGAGGCTTATAAAGAGAAAGAGGAAGCAAAATGAGTGCAAAAGGAAAAGGATGTTGAGGAGCAGATTAAGCAACAAAAGGTAAAGGAAAATGCAGATAGATTGAAGGCATTAGAGGAAGAGAGAAACTAGGAACTGGAGAAGAAGAGATTAAAAGAAGAAAGGTTGAAAAAGGAAGAAGAAGAGAAGAGGACTCAAGAATAGTAGGATAGGGAGGAAGCTGAATAGCTTGCTCAGACAAATGTGGAGCAAGAACAACAAGAGATACAAGGGGTTGATTCTCAAACTCAAGTAAATGTGAAACCACCTTCTACTACTACTATGGCTTCTTATTCAACTATAATGACCACTACTCTAGGTGCTCCCACTTGGTTAAAATTGGATCTTTAGAAGAGATCAGTGATAGCTTCACAACCTCTCAATTGGGATGCTATGATGAAGGAAGTTGAAAAGGAAAGGCCCAAGAAGAAGGCCAAAATCCTAAATTCCACTAGGCTCACCGATAGAGGAGAAATTGTTGCTGAATGTGCCATACCAATGATGGACAAGGATGTAGGAGACATGCAATTGAATGATTACTAGCTGGGCACTGTTAACTTGGGGAGACCCACTATAGATCAATAGATGAATTTAATAGATGTGGTAGCTTCATCCACTAAATCCAAAATGATGAGAGATAAGGAGAGAAAGGATGAGCTTAAGGCTTAGTTAGATCAATTGCATTCTTTCTTGAAAAGTGTTTATACTCTGAGGTCACAACAAGTTTCCACCATTGAAACACCAATTTTTATTAGTAAGTAAGAGGTGGATGATTTGGTACAGGTAAGGAGTAAGGCAGAGGTGTTGGATAGGTGGACTGATAAGATAAATCAAGAAATAAGTGAGGTATTGGACAACAGTTTTGAGATCCACAAAATGACGAAGGAGCTAATAGAGGAAATGAACTAGTATGTCAAAGTATTGGGAGAGCAGGAGGAGGAATACAAAGGATATAGTTAGAGGTTGATGGAGGTTAGCAATTTTTCAAAATCCACTCTTCTAGAACAATCAATACTTGAAGAGGACAATAAAGATTTCTTGGAAAAGACTTCCAATATACTTCGGTTCAGGTCTGACTTTGTATAAAAGCATAAAAGTGAAGTTCAAGATTCTGTCAAGGATCTGAATGAACAGTTTGAAGAATTGGAAGCAGTTATTGTTGTCATAGTAATGTTAATATACTAGTAAAAGAGGGCCTACCTTTGAGCGAAATAAAGGAGAAATGGGATGATAGGTTTAAAGAGGTCATGCAAAAAAGAGATGATGGTGAAGATCTGCTGTTAGATCGGTTAATGGATATTAAAGAAGAGATAAGGGCAACTAAGAGGGAGTTAACAAAGCTAAAGGAATGAGAGGATTTGCTGCTGTGGAATTAGAAAGGATTAAGTTTGAAGACAACTGGGTTGATGGGCCAAATTTAGACATGTTTCAACAAGTCTTCTCCAGTTATGATGAATACATTACAAAGAAGGCTTTGTATGCATAATTGATAACCTCATGCATGCATGGTTTTCTTTTTCTCCTCTGCATGCATAACTAGCAATTTTTGGGTGCATGAATTTCTTTTCTCCTCTCTATTCTTTTCTTCTATTTTAACAAAGTTTCCAAGATGAAATAGAAAAGCAACAAAGAAAAAAGGAGCAGGAGATTAGGATCAATGAAGAAAATGATAAGTTGGAGTTAATACGTAAAATTCATGATTTGGAGGAAGAAAAGGCAAAGCAGCAAAGAGAAAGAGAAGTTCTTGTGGCCAAGTTGAAGCTTGTTGAAGAGGCTTATAAAGAGAAAGAGGAAGCAAAATGAGTGTAAAAAAGGATGCTGAGGAGCAGATTAAGCAACAAAAGGAAAAGGAAAATGTAGATCGATTGAAGGCATTAGAGGAAGAGAGAAACTAGGAACTAGAGAAGAAGAGATTAGAAGAAGAAAGGTTGTAAAAGGAAGAATAAGAGAAGAGGACTCAAGAACAGAAGGATAGGGAGGAAGTTGAAAAGCTTGCTCAGACAAATGCGGAGCAAGAACAACAAGAGATACAAGGGGTTGATTCTCAACATAAATTCATCTTGATCGCAACTGACTATTGTACACGTTGGATTGAGGCCCAACCCTACAAGAATAACACCATTGAGGTGGTCATCAAGTTTTTGAATGAGAACATCACAACTAGGTTTGGAGTTCCATTTTCTTTGATATGTGATAATGGCCTTGCCTTTTCTTCTACTGAATTCATTCAATGGGCATATGAGCATAAAATTATTTTGAAGTATTCATCTAATTACTACCCTCAGGGAAATGGAATGGTTGATTCCACTAATAAAAACTTGTTGGAAGTGATAATAAAATTACTAGAAAACAATCCTAGAGATTGGAACACCCAGTTGAGATTTTCCTTATGGGCAGATCGAACCCCAATCAAAGAAGCTCTAGGAAATTTACCTTTTAAGTTAGTCTATGGCCAAGACCCTATCTTCCCGATCCATTTACAGATACTTGTTCTTAAGTTCATGCAGAAATTTTATACCAAGGATGATAGGATTGAGGTTAGATTACTTAATTTTATTAACATGGAAGAGCAAAGGGATGCTGCTTTGCAACAATTCTCTAAGCATCAGGTTGTCGTCAAATGTTGGTTTGACAAAAGAGCCAAGAAAAAATCCTTTAGGATATCAGATCTTGTGTTACTATGGGATAAAGCTAGAGAAAAAAAAGGAGATCACCGAAAGTTTGATAGAATCTTGTTGGGTCTGTATCAAGTGGCTGAGATACTAGGCGAGAATGCTTTTCATTTAAGTACCTTAACAAGAGAGCCTGTTCCATTACCAGTTAATGGTCAGTTTCTTAAGCACTATTTAGGTGCATAAAAGGTCTGATGTTTTAAAGAAAATGTATTATATTGTTTCATATGTAATTAAGTCTTTGTTTTTAATTTCTGTTTTTACTTTTTGTTTTTATTGTGTTTTGTTTTGTTCTTCTTTGTTTTTGTTTGTTTTGTGTTGTCTTGTTTCGTTGGGGATCTTCATTTTGTTCATCTCAAGACAAGGGGCTGTTATTTAAAGTATGCTATTGGTACTAGGAGAGAAATTGGTTTAGGTGTTTTCATCATCATCATTGAAAAGGATTTCGTTCTAAAACTCATGTTTTATGATCATTCTAATATGGGTTTGAAAAGTTATTAAGGATAAAAGTTACATTGTGAATATCTCATGAATTATGATAAAAAGTCTATTACCAAATTAGAAAAATATCTGCCTAAGTAAATTCCTATCTGTTTTAGGATGGTTCTACCTTTGATTCAAGTGAAAAATCCAATTCCAAGACTATCATGAAATCCATTGTAGTTCTCAACCCATATCTTAGATCCATTATGTATGAGTATTGAGGAAGGTGCATAGAAATTTCCACAAGAGGAGCTTGAGTGAAAAAAAATTGATATAAAAAGGAAAAGAAAAGGCAAACTCAATATCAAATGGGTAATCAAGTATCTCTATCAGGGCTATGGATGCCTATTTGGCAGTAGAGCAATGCTTTGAGAGAACTAGAGGTATCTCCATTTGGGCTATGGACGCCTGTCTGGCAGCAAAACAATACCCAGGATTTTGTTGCAGGTAGTTAAAGGACTCAACCTATGTTGCTTGAATCTTAGGTATAGTTGTTCACGAATAGAGAAAGTATCTATAAATAATGATGCACAATATATACACACATTTAGATTCAAAAATAACTCATGAGCACATACATTTGAGATTCTAGCTCAACCTTATTCTAGATATATATGATTTTATTCAAGTTAGCATGCTTCATAAACCAAGTAGTTTTAGGGTGACTGAAATTTTCTTTGGGTATCTTAAAAATGGGTAAACCATTTTCCCAGCCAAGTCACCATTTATTATGCCTTGCATAACCACCCCATCTTTTGCCTTGGTCAAAATGGGCCCCCCTTTATGTTTTTATCCTTGGTTGTTTTCAAACAAATTTTGGAGTCTTTCTTTTCAAACATTTTGTTTTTCTTTGGTTTGTTCTGGTGGAACTGGAGTTGGAACCGAATCGGGTTTTGGGAACTTCTTTCAAAAATCGTTCTGATTCCTATCTCGATAGTCTTTCTTTTGACCTCTTTTGTCTTTGTCGGAGCCAGAGCCAGAGTGGAAGTTAGGACCAAATTTATTCAAAGTTTCAAAATCAAATTCCATCCCGACTCCATCTCCACTTTGTGGTCTTTCATTTTAAACTAGGTTTTGTATGTTAAGTTTTCTTGTTTCGGTCTTTTTGTTTTATTTTAGTGTTTTGTTTCACTTTATTCTTTGTTAGCGGAACCGGACCCAGAACGGGAACCAAGTTGGAAAGTTAAACAAGTTTCCGAAACACTTTCAATTTATTCCGCTCCTGGTGTTTCTTGGTTGTTGACTTTACTGAAGTTGCACAGTTGTAATGTGCCAGTTCCTTTTGTAGTTCTGACTCCACTCTACTGCATTTATTGCATTAATGATAGGTGCCATGCATGCGTGAAACTCTGAGTTTTTACCTTAATTGGGGATTAACCCATAGTTTTTACCATTATTGTTAAGAAATCAAAGAGTGAACCAAAGTTGCAGTAGAGCTTTTGTGCGAGTGAATCGATTGAAAGAGAAACAGTTGCGCACAGATTGCTTCAGGGAATTACCCTATTTATTTGCATTTGAGGTAGGGTTTTCTATTCTCATTTTTTTTTTAATTTGTATTTTTACGTTTTTTCTTATCTGTTTGTCTTGGATTTTTTGGCTTTGGGCGAATTCGTGATTCTTAGTGAGCTTCTATGTTTTTTTTTCTTTCTCTGTTTGTTTGGATTTCTTTTTTTCGTTTTGGTTTTTTTTCTTGTCTATTTGTTTTAAGCACGATCGTTTTCATGTTTTAGTCGTGACTGCATCGTGCTACCCTAGTTTTAAAAATGCATAGGTTAGTTATGGTTTTTACACTGAGTAGGGTTTGGTAAAGCATCGTTTTTACTTAGGAATCTTGTTTTGCATTCAGTATGGTTAATTTAGAAGGGTTAAAGTCGTGCCCTAGTTATTTGAAATCGAGGGTTTTTAGTTTAGGGTTTTGACACATTTCTATGTTCATATTTTTAACTTAAATATGATGCCCTAAAAGTATAGTTGCCTCTCGGTCATATGGGGATGGTCTTATTAGGTTATATTTAAGCCCCATTTCATTTTGATATGACCTAGTCCTTAAATCATGAAGTTATTTATCAAACTGTTAAAATCACTTATGATGTCATGGTTGTTTTAGGTGGAAGCGAGATCATAATCGATTTAGACTTTGAACCATGTTTGCCAATGAGTATCGATTCAATTTCCATCCCATCTTCAACTCCACTTATAGTGAGAAGTAGGATTTTCAAAATAACGATAACCTAGGCGGAAGCGAAAGCAAAACTAATTATGAAATTAGAAAATATAAATGAAACCAAATATGTTTCCATTCCGGTTTCGATTTTGGTTCCGATTCCAGTTACCATTCCAATTCCAACTTCGGTCCCACTTGTTAGTACTATAATCTTAATAACGGTTTTGGCTCTGAGCGCTGTAGTATTTTAAAGGAGATTGTTTAGAATATTTTTATGGTTGGTTCCGCCTCTGCTATCTTTATATAGGGTAAGGTTTTAAAGCATATTTTGTGATGTTTATTCAAGGATCTAATTAGAGGTTTTGTTGCTAGAAAGCTAAAGAATTTTAGGAGTATCAAGAGAAGCCTCCCAAAGGAATCAGCCTACAGAAACATCAAAGGCAGCAACTAAGCCTAAGAAGATAAAGCTGGAGCATCTACCTTATATGTTGAGGTATAGTCATAGGGGTCTTGTTGTCACTGCAAGCAAAATGGAATCAAATTGGTCTGACATAACTAACACCAATCTGGGCTCATACAATTTTGGGGAGTTGTATTCGGAAAAATTCATTGAGGATATAATAGGGAGAAATCAAAGAATAGTTGAGTCTGGCTAGGCTCACATCACCTTATTTCCTCTATCTATCTAGTGCCCGGAGTTGATTCTGATAGCAGCAGGGGCTTACAATCCAGCCACTAGGCAGTGTATGGATTCACAGGATAATGTAATTATAGATCTCACTCCTTAAATGTTCCAACACATGTTCAGTGTCTCGGATCCAAAGAACTTGGTAGAGTTGAAGGAGGTAGAAGTTTTGGAGATATACAAAAAACACAAGGAGGCTAACAAAGCTCACTTGAACAAGAAATGGTTAAGAAAAAAGAAGAAGTCTCTGACCAAGCTTCATGATCAACCAAAGAGTGAAAAAATTATATAAAGAAGTATCAAACCTAATAATGATATTGTCTAGAGTCTTTGGGAAGAGGGGTGCATTTCATTTCAAGGAGTGGATTTTTCCATTTATTCAGACAATCTTTAATGGCACCCAACAATTTGATTGGCCAATGATTGTATATGATGCTATTCATGACCAGTTAACTAGGATAAGGGAAACCAAGAGCTTTTTTATGACTTATTATGTTGTCTATGCAACAACTAGAGGAGGTATATTTCCAGGTTTGAATAGAGTGGGGATATTGGGAGAAGCTGACGGGCAAAGGAAAGTATGGGACCATTATGATCAGCTATCTGTACAAGTATCTGAAACACAATTTAGAAGGGTTAATTATGCATTTATATATGTAATCATTAACCAACTTAATGGGGATGCAGGATATAGACTGAGCCAAGAAGCTATGGCCTTTATCACAGAATGGGAATGTTGGTATATCCAATACCCCAAGTTCACTTATTTCAGACTAGCTGGATTTGAAGTTCATCCCCACTTACTTCCAAGATGTTGTAGTAATAGGATGGTTCTAATGGAATTTGTATATTAATCTCTAGGGGTCAATGCCCAGTTTGGATTAAAGCACAAAATAGGGTGTCATAGGTTTCCCATGCAATTGGGTGAATACAACTAGCAAAATCTTGTGGGAGCTAAGGTATTTTTTAGTGAATTGATACATCTGAAACTAGGTTTGTACACAGCTCGAAAGTACATTGACCCAAGGAAGAAAATGAATGCTTTTATACCTTCGATTTTTGATAAACATTTCAACTTCTTGGAGGATTTCTAAGGTTATCTTCATGATGAGTATGACCTCAGGAAAATAAATTATGAGAGGTTACCTGCCTCACTCGTGGTAGAATTTGGGATCAAAGATGATATCCCTAACACATTAGTAGATGATGGAGTGGTGTTAGATCCATCATATGAGGTGTTAAATATTGGTACCAAAAGTTTGGATCTGGTGGACTGGGATGGTGAGGATACCAGTGATATAAAGCAAATAGGGAGGCCAATTTTGGATAGAAGTATCCACTGGGCTATCCTAAGAACCAAAACTCTTCAAGGACCAACTCCTAAGAAGGGGAAGGGATACACAAGAATCAAAAGGAAATTACCTTCCAAGGAGCCCTTGGAATTCTTCCATCTTGACATTGAAGAGATCAAACTTGAAGCCTCTACCCAAGAGTCACCTAGAGTACAGGAGGAGGAGGTCCAAACAAGACCCGTTGCTTCAAAACCAATGATAGGGGAGTCATATTTTCAAGTCCCTCCTACAGAGAAACAAAGTAAAGAGATGCCTAAGGGGAATCTTCATGATATTTCTAAGTCATTAAAGGGAAAAGAAGTAGAGGTGGAGATCGATGAGGTGGAAATGGACTCTGATGAGGCTTTTTCAAAGAAGGATGCACAAGAAAATATGCCTCTAGAGGAGGAAACCGAACATGTACTAACAGAGGAAGATCAATGGACCCTGTTTAAGGAGGCAAAGAAAGCCTAAGATGCTCGAAAACATGCAAAGGCCATAGAGAAGAAAAAGACAATTGATGCTAAGGTACAAGCTGATGCCTTACTCCAACAAAAACAAGTAGAAGCAAAATGAAGAGCTGATGAAATAGAAAAGCAACAAAGACAAAAGGAGCAGGAGCTCAGGATCAAAGAAGAAAATGATAAGTTGGAGTTAATATAGAAAATTCATGATTTGGAGGAAGAAAAGGAAAAGTAGCGAAGAGATAGAGAAGTTCTTGTGGCCAAGTTGAAGCTTGCTAAAGAGGCTTATAAAGAGAAAGAGGAAGAAAAATGAGTGCAAAAGGAAAAGGATGCTAAGGAGCAGATTAAGCAACAAAAGGAAAAGGAAAATGTAGATAGATTGATGGCATTAGGGGAAGAGAGAAACCAGGAACTGGAGAAGAAGAGATTAGAAGAAGAAAGGTTGAAAAAGGAAGAATAAGAGAAGAGGACTCAAGAACAGAAGGATAGGGAGGAAGCTAAAAAGCTTTCTCAGACAAATGTGGAGCAAGAACAACAAGAGATACAAGGGGTTGATTCTCAAACTCAAGTAAATGTGAAACCACCTTCTACTACTACTATGGCTTCTTATTCAACTATAATGACCACTACTCTAGGTGCTCCCACTTGGTTAAAATTGGATCTTTAGAAGAGATCAGTGATAGCTTCACAACCTCTCAATTGGGATGCTATGATGAAGGAAGTTGAAAAGGAAAGGCCCAAGAAGAAGGCCAAAATCCTAAATTCCACTAGGCTCACCGATAGAGGAGAAATTGTTGCTGAATGTGCCATACCAATGATGGACAAGGATGTAGGAGACATGCAATTGAATGATTACCAGTTGGGAACTGTTAACTTGGGGAGACCCACTAGAGATCAATAGATGAATTTAATAGATGTGCTAGGTTCATCCACTAAATCCAGGATGATGAAAGATAAGAAGAGAAAGGATGAGCTTTAGGCTCAGTTAGATCAATTGCATTCTTTCTTGAAAAGTGTTTCTACTCCGAGGTCACAAAAATTTGCCACCATTGAAACACCAATTTTTCTTCATAAGAAAGAGGTGGATGATTTGGTATAGGTAAGGAGTAAGGAAAAGATGTTGGATAGGTGGACTGATAAGATAAATCAGGAAATAAGTGAAGTGCTGGACAACAGTTTTGAGATCCACAAAATGATGGAGGAGCTAATAGAGGAAATGACCCAGTATGTCAAAGTATCGGGAGAGCAGGAGGAGTAATACAAAGGATATAGTCAGAGGTTGAAGGAGGATAGAAAATTGTCAAAATCCACTCTTCTAGAACAATCAATACTTGAAGATGACAATAAAGATTTCTTGGAAAAGACTTCTAGTATACTTTGGTTTAGGTCTGAATTTCTATACAAGCATAAAAGTGAAGTTCAAGATTTTGTCAAGGATCTGAATGAACAGTTTGAAGAGTTGGAAGCAGTTATTGCTGTCATAGTAAATGTTAATATACTAGTAAAAGAGGGCCTACCTTTGAGCCAAATAAAGGAGAAATGGGATGATAGGTTTAAAGAGGTCATGAAAAAAGGAGATGATGGTGAAGATCTGCTGTTAGATCAGTCAATGGATATTAAAGAAGAGATAAAGGCAGCTAAGAGGGAGTTAACAAAGCTAAAAGAATGAGAGGATTTATTGCTGCGGAATTAGAAAGGATTAAGTTTGAAGAAAGTTGGGTTGATGGGCCGGATTTAGACATGCTTCAACAAGTCTTCTCCAGTTATGATGAATACATTATAGAGCAGGCTTTGCATGCATAATTGATAACCTCATGCATGCATGGTTTTCTTTTTCTCCTCTGCATGCATAACTGGCAGTTTTTGGGTGCATGACTTTCTTTTCGACTAGTTTAACTGAGTTTCCAAGATGACTTTAATCCCTAAAAAGGTGGATCGGCCTAAGATAGAAATAAATTAAGATATTTGTATATCTATAAATACCTGTGAGGTATCATATTGTAGAGGTCGGCTGATGAGAATAAGATTAGCCACCTAATAGTAGGAGATATAATTTTTCGTAGTTTTTACAGAGATACATTGTTACTTTATTTACAATTTAATATAATTATAGGTTTTTATGCAATATGGAGTTGGAATTGAGTTTTATTGGATAAGGTTGATGAATTATAGTCTATCTGTATGCCAGTGATTATGCTGAAGCATGAGTGTTTCTTATGTGATGAAAATCATTAGAAGAAACCAAATTTAAAGATTATTTCATTAGATTATCTGTGAATTGAATTTATTGAAGTCTATTGATCTATGGTCTTGGCAACAAATGGGAGTGTGTTCTTTTATCTTTGAAATATTTATGATATGTGATTGTGATGTTAAAATAAGAACCTTAGATGCATGCAATAGTATGGAATATTCTGTAAATTGCATCATGCTATGGTTTTCTTGATCTGTTGAAAGAACATTTGTTGTTGAAGATATATGTCCGGATACCAGATAAGTTTTATTCATGTTTTATTGATGTACACCCCGATCTATCTTTTTCTTTTACTTAAAAACCCCCTTTTTCATTAAAAAAATTCAAATGAATAAGTCATTGCTTGCATTCCTTATTACCAACAGAGGTCCCTTGAATATTAGAGTTGCATGGACTGATTGAGTGACTCTAGACAGTTGAGAACCAACTACCAGGACCTTGGGAGTTAGGCTACTATATTTTGTCTTTCTTTTTCAGGAGAAATAGAGTAGAGATATTCTATTTTAATGTTGTTTGTTTTATTTTCACCATCAATAGAATTGGCACTAGAAGGAGGGCCTGAAGGAACAAGCTGGGTCGCATTGGGTTGTTTTCACTAGAGAAATACAGGAGGATTCTTAGATCCTCTATTGATCCCGAACCATTACAAGAACTCCAAACCCCGATTAGACCTAGACCCCATGCTCGTAGAATATTGATACCTACATTGACACCACTGCTTACTCGAACTGGATTTCAACCAAATCCACCTACACCACCACCAGTTCAACCTACATCACAACCATTGGATCGACCAGTATTTCCACCACCTGTTAGGTCAGTATCACCACCAATTCAGCCTATACCACCACCTGCTCAACCAATCCTACCCATGGCTTATTTTTTGAATAACCCCTCTTCGTTAGGGACTATTCCAGGAGGAATCCATGATTTACCCAAGAACCCAATTTTTTTTGTGCCAAGTACATGCATGGCGAATCAAGAAGTACTGAAGAGCACATACAAGCATTCAAAGATGCTTGTACACGTGCTTAAGTCACTCATCAAGATGTGGTATGTAGATTGTTTCCTTATTGTTTAGGGGATATGGCATATAACTAGTACTTAAATCTGCCCCAGGGATCTATTTTGGGTTGGAAAAATTTAGAAAATGCTTTCATTAATCAATTCCAGGTCTATGTAGACCCTGCCATCTTGTATCACCAGTTTTCCACCATAAGAAAGGAACATCATGAGGCACTACCTCTGTTCAACACTAGGTTCTAGAGGATGTTCCGTAGACTGCAAGACTCTTACTTAGTGGCTGAGAATATTGCCATTCAGGCGTATTTAAGAGTTATTGATCTCTTAATTATCTTAGTCCTACAAAGAACTTATCAGGCCAATGAGATTGACTCCCTATCTAAGGTTTATCATATAGCTATCAAATTGCAACAACAGATAAGTCTGCAATCAAGAGGTTTAGGAGCAACTCTCCCTCCCATGAATTGTCAAATGCCTAACCCACCATTGTATAACAATGTCCCATGGATGTCTTACTCTGAGTATGGACCTATGTCTGTGTTACAAGACCCACCTACTATGACCTTTTTCAGAAATGGCATGCAAGATTCTTCCCAACAACCTCAAAATCAACAACAACAAGCAGGAGGATCAACCCATGTTCATTCCCCATCCATAGTGTAGAATGTGCAAAATGAACAAACTGTTCAACTGACTAGTGAGCTCGAAACTCTCAAGAAGACTCTATCTCAAATGTCTAATGACATGGCACAACTTAGGAAAAACCCTCCCCATAATCAAAATCAGAATTATCAGAACCAAGGAGGTTACAACAATCAGGGAAATTACTCCAATCAGAATGGGAATCAGGACACCAACCAAAACTTTTAGAATCATATTTCCTCTAACCAAAATTACCAAAATCAGAACAAAGGATATAACCAAAGGTTCAAAAACAAAAATAGGTAGTGGAATACTGGGCCTAACAATGGGGGAGTGCCCCATAATTATTAGTCAGGTGAGGAGAGATCACATACTGCTAATGTAGCTGACCTTAACTTCATGACTAATTGGTACAAATTACATGATACTGCAACACATTCAAAGGTTAATTTCCCAAAGATGGAGAAAATAGTAAAGATTGCATAGGCTGATGCCCATCCTCCACCAGGAAATTCCAATCAGGATGATGGGCCAGTAAGTACTGCTATGAATTATGAGGCTATTGAAGTGAAATACCAGTTTCCCATGCAGGGAGACAACGAGCTAGAGGAGGATGTGTATGATGCCCAAGCCTTTCAATCCAAAGGTGGCCACTTTCTGAGAAATCAAAGTAAGGGCCCATTTACTACATCTGCACCTCCAAACAATATGGTCCCACCTAACCAAAATGCAGATAATAATCCACCACCACCAAAGGGACCTTCTGACTCTCAGAATAGAGGTAATCTGCCTCCTTTTCATAAATATCAAGTAAAATGATTTAAAATTTGATTTTATTACAGAACTGCAGAGATAGAAGACATCATTGTAATTCTTTGACATCATGAAGTGGTGCCCAACTCAACATGAAGTGGTATTGAAGGCCCTAGAAGAGGCAAAATGCTTAAAAGGAAAAGGTAAAGCGACTCCCATGAAGGAAAAAAATGCAGCTATCTATAAAGGTAAGACTAGTACCCCACCTTTTCTTTTAAGTTTAAGGATTTTTGGAAAGAATTTGCATAACTATTTATTGGATTCTAGAGCATCGGGAAATGTCATGCCCTTTTCAATATGTAAGAAGTTAGGATTAAGTTCTATCCTGACCAATAAGAAAGTGATTCAGTTAGATAAAACTGAGGTCAATTTTGTAGGAGAACTAAAGAACATGCATGTGTAGGTTGGATCAGATCCAAGGTTCCAAACCTACATAGATATCCAAGTGGCTGATATACTAGAGACATATGGTATGCTCCTAAGTCGGGAGCTAATGAAAAGTATTGGGGGATATTTTTCCTTGGATTTCTCTCACATGTGGCTACCCTGGAAGGGGGTTGCAACACAGATAAGGATTGAAAGTGAACCAAGACTCAAGCATATGATTACATAATATGATGCTTCAAATGAAGTAGCATATTTTGAGACTGAGACAGGAGTTTACAAACAAGAGGAAGTCCTTACTTTATCTGTACTTAATGCTAGGGATACATTGCCCCTAGAATATGGTGACCCAATGGTCTACATCAATCGACAAGTTTTAATAAGGAAATTGCATCAAGATAAGCTGGTGTCAGGAAAAGAAATTGATTTGAGTAGTTTGTTACTCCCTAATTGGTGTAGGATTAATTATCACAAGCATTCGAAGTTAACATGCCTAGATATCTTAGGTCATGTAGACCAGCCTCAAAAAATATGTCAAGAGGAACCCTAGATCCCTATCAATTAGTTTTCTTTTAAATTCAAGGATGTCACCGTTCTCACTAGGACTAGCCTTTCTCAAGAGGAAGATTCCTCACCAGTAGAGAAGACTCATGTTCTGAACTCTAAAATACTAGAAGAGGCTGAGGTGTCTCAATTCCTATTTAATACACTTGCCCTAGATACTTTGCCAATATCCAAGGCATTGATGAAAGATGGGTTGGATTGCAATTTAACTTGAGAAGTTGTTCAGGAATTGATTTCTGAGCAAGTTGAAAACATAGAAAAATCTTTAACTGAGCTTTGTCCCAAGTCAATTTTTGATAACCAAAAAAAGCCCGAGCGGCCACACATTCCAAGTAAGTCATCCCTTGTTACCCCTAAAAAGAAAGAACTCCCAACCAAAGATCAATTGTGGACTCTTAAATTTGATGGTTCCAAATCTAAAGTAGGAAGTGGAGCAGGGATTGAACTAACCAACCTGAAAGGGAAAAATTACTTTGCATCTTATAGATTGTAGTTTGGCTATACAAACAATGTGGCTGAGTATGAAGCACTTGCTCGAGGCCTTATGTTTTCTCATAAAAATAAGGTTACTACTCTCACGATTATGGGGGATTCTGAAGTGATTGTAAAACAGGTACGTAGCTAGTATACGTGTCATAACAAAAGACTGGCTACATATAGGAATAGAGTTTGGAATTTAATTGAAGACTTTGATGCTTTTGGAATTAGTCTGATCCCTAGAGAAGCTAATCAAATTGCAAATGCACTTGCTATTGCTGCTAGCACATTGGAACCCATGCAAGATTCTGATCTAAAGAGATTTTTAGTTGAACTAATTTCAGTGCCAGTAGTCCCTAATAATGTACAAAATTTTTAGGTATTTGATGATGATCAACATATATTAGCCTTTTTGGAAAGTTTTGATGTTTTTCAAGGACAAATAATAGATGAATCTAAAAGAGATCAGGGAGATTGGGATCTTGAGAAAAGGAGTGAAGAAGGAATATTGGATTTGAAGAGTAATAACATTCCCAAAGGGATGGTAGCTTTGGAAAGAATATTTGTTTCTAACCCACAGGTTGGTCAAAGGGTGCCCTCAAAGAGTGAAGGAGAGAAATATGAATCTGTCAATCTAAATCACTTAGGCCCTGATAGGAATGTTCTCATAGGAAAGACTTGTCCTCAAGAAATTAAGGACCAAATAGTTAAGGTTTTGGAGAAAAAAATTGCAGCCATTGCTTGGAGTTATGATGATTTAAAAACCTTTGACACTTCAGTAATCACACATACCATACCTCTCAATCCAGAAGCCAAGCCCTTTCATCAGAAACAAGGCCCGATCAATGCTTTAATTGAGCCCTTGATCCAGAAAGAGGTGCAAAAACTCCTATCTGCAAGGATTATATTTTCTGTTAGACATTCTACCTGGGTGGAAAATTAGTTCCTGTACGTAAAAAGAATGGTGAGATCAGATTATGTGTTGATTTCAGGAATTTAAACAAATCCTCTGAGAAAGATAATTACCCGTTGCCCTCTCTGGATGAAATATTACAAAAGGTTAATGGATCTCAGATGATGTCATTTTTAGATGGCTATTCTGGTTACAATTAGGTTCTTGTCAGTCATGAAGATAGAATGAAGACAACTTTCACCACCAAATGGGGCACATTTACCTATCGAAGGATGCCATTCGGTCTTATCAATGTTGGAGCAACCTTTCAAAGGGCGATGAATGTAGATTTCAAAAACTTGATAGGAAAGTGTATAATCATTTATGTGGATGATTTAACCATCTTTTCTAAGAATAGAGAAGACCATGCTGCTGATTTGGAAAAGGTTCTCAAGAAATGCATAAGTTATGGTGTTTCTCTCAATCCAAAGAAGTGTATGTTTGGAGTATCTAAAGGGAAACTCTTGGGTCATATCATATCATAAGAAGGGATATCCATAGACCTTGATCGAGTGGAGGCCATCTTGAAATTGACAAGGCCAAGCAACAAGAAAGAAATGAGATCCTTCTTCGGTAGGATCAATTTTTTTAGAAATTTTATAACAAGGTTTGCAGAGATTGTCAAACCTCTAAATGAAATGATGAAGAAAGAGGAAAATATTGAGTGGAGTGATGAGGCTAAATCTGATTTCTCACAGATCAAACAGTCTATATCTGAGGCACCTATTTTGACAAGCCTAGATTATTTAAAGCCTTTTTATATATATTCTTTTGCATTTGACCATTCATGTGCAACAATGTTAACACAACAAAGAGGAGAGGGAGAAGAAAGACATATTGCCTTTATGAGCTCTCCATTTAAAAATGCAGAAGTAAGATACCCACCACTGGAAAAACAAGCCTTCACATTAGTATGAACAGTAAAGAAGTTTAGACATTACATTCTTCAAAGTCAAGTAATGACAATAGTTCCAGATCCACCTGTGAAGTCTCTTCCAATGCAAAGTGAATTAGGAGAACGAAGAGGAAAGTGGATGGAAATTCTACAAGAATTTGACTTAGAGATTCATCAGATGAAGCTTGTTCAAGGGTAGGGTTTATCAAAAGCAATGGCAGATGTGGAAAAAATATCACTTGTCAACAGTACACCGTTTAGTCATTTACTAAGGATCCCTGGTATACATACTTGATTTTCTTCCTCCTTAATAACAAATGTCTAGAAGGAATGAATTCTACTCAGAGAAGAGAATTGAGGATGAAGAGCACTCGCTACATGCTTAAAGGGGGATCCATCTACATAAATAATTTTCAAGGGATCTACTTGTGCTGTTTAGATCAACAAGAGGCCAAGCATGCTATTACTGAGTTCCATGGAAGACACAAAACATGACATGGGTTTGCAGATGCTTTGGCCCATCAGATTCTTAGATCAAGCTATTGGCCTTATGTATTTCAGGATGCACACCAACATGCCAAAACCTATCATGTATTCCAAACTTTTGCAACCAGGGAAATAAATCCTGCAATGCCTTTGCAACCAGTGTATGAGGTTAGGCCATTTTCTCAATTATATTTGGATTTTGTAGGTGTTATTAATCCCAATTATTTTGTAGGACATAAATTCATCTTGACCGCAATTGACTTTTGTATACGTTGGACTGAGGCCCAACCTTGCAAGAATAGCACCACTGAGGTGGTCATCAAGTTTTTGACTGAGAACATCACAACCAGGTTTGGAGTTCCATTTGCTCTGGTATGTGATAATGGCCCTGCTTTTTCTTCTGCTGAATTCATTCAATGGGCATATGAGCATAAAATTATTTGGAAGTATTCATCTAATTACTACCCTCAGGGAAATGGAGTGGCTAAGTCCACTAATAAAAACTTGTTGGAAGTGATAATAAAATTACTAGAAAACAATCCTAGAGACTGGAACACCCAGTTGAGATTTGCCTTATGGGCAGATCGAACCCGAATCAAAGTAGCTCTAGGAAATTCACCTTTTAAGTTAGTCTATGGCCAAGACCTTGTCTTCCCGATCCATTTACAGATAACTATTCTTAAGTTCATGCAGGAATTTTATACCAAGGATGATAGGATTGAGGTTAGATTACTTAATTTTCTTAACATGGAAGAGCAAAGGGACGCTGCTTTGTAGCAATTCTCTAAGCATCAGGTTGTCATCAAACGTTGGTTTGAAAAAAGAGCCAAGAAAAAATCCTTTAGGATATCAAATCTTGTGTTACTATGGGATGAAGCCAAAGAAAATAAAGGAGATCACAAGAAGTTTGATAGACTCTAGTTGGGTCCGCATCAAGTGGCTGAGATCTAGGTGATTTTTGTTTGCACCCCTTGAGGTGAGTTTTGTTTGCACCCCCTGAGGTGAGTTTGGAATTTTTTCTCTACTTTGTTCACAGAGTTGAACTTAGTGTAGCATTGGCATAGCATCTTGTGGCACCTTATCAAGGTTATCAAGGAGTATAACTCTTGGTATGGTTGATCACACCTTGTAGACCTAGTGTGTGTTTCTCATTTTTCCACCTTGTTATGGGAACACATTGTAAACCTAGTGTGTGTCTCTCATTTTACCTTGTCTCGGGGGCTCACCTAGTGAATATCACATATAACTAGCTCATGTGTCTCTTGGTTTGTGATTCACCTAGAAAATACTAGACTTTTCTATGGTGTGAGTCATGAAAACCTTTTAACATGGCCACATAACATAATACAATTTTCTTACCAATGGAGTTGTGTATTCCATGAGTGATATGTATGACTTCAATTCTCATGGGAGCTAACATATATTCAATGGATGACGTTTGGTATTTGAGACAATTTAATACTGAGGTCTCTTTACCTTACTGAATCAAATCCCTTTAGTACTAACCATGCATTTTTTTGTGTATTTCTCATGTGTCTTCTTTGTGTTTACTTCATGCTTGTTTTTATTTCATCACTATCCAAATGTTATGTTGTATCACGTGTTTTCATCGTGTATGCCTCATGTTTTCTAACATGTATTTTTGTGTATCTTTTATTGTTGCATATCATACATGTGTGTGTTCCTGGTGCTTATGTTGGGTTTCCATGGGATATTGGATCATAGGGGCTTGATCACCCCCTATATCCTTAGTCATCCTATATCTTCAAAATTTGGACAATCAAACCTCTCTTGACATAAATTTTCTACTTTAGTGTGAGTCAAAGAGTAAGTTCATACTCTCACTAAAGTGGGGGCTAAATGTACCATCATAAATTGTCACCCATGAAAATTTCACTTTATGTTTCTCCCCCCTTAAATTATTGGACAGGTAATTGAGTATTTAATTTCCTAAATTAAGCATTCTATAGTCCATTTTTGACAACTTTCAAGGAATTGTAATTAGGAATAAATTACATTTATCATGAAATTTCCCTCGACATTAATTCTCTTAGAAATTAGGTCCAGGGCACTCACCCTTTAGGCATGAGTGTCCTATTTTCCCTCCAAATTGAAATATTTCAGTTGTGGCAATTTAACATTTGAATTTCAATTGTCTGAAGTTGGCCATTGGGATCTAATTTTTGGGAAATTGAGTAAATGCCTATAAATTCTTAGTTGTTGCATCATTTCAAACCTAAGTGGAAAATTATTGGAAAAATTATGATCAAGAGCACTATTGAGCAAGTCAAGAGTAACATTTCAAAGCTTCATTGTAAAAACTCAAGATCCTAACATCATGTCAAAGCTCATGCAAGTTTATGCGTGTTCATATTATCATTGTTTTGTGAAGGCTAACACTTTGTAGGTCTCTAAGGCAATTCAAGAACTCAAGAAAATAAAGGAAGTAAGATCCAAGATCCTTGAAGTGATGTGTATAAATTTAGTCCTTCAAGGAAGCCATTGAAGGGTGGTGAGTTACATCATTTGTTCATTAATCATTTCCTTCATTTCTCTTATCAGTTTATCATTGAAAATTTCCATTGTCGAAGTGGAAACACTTACATGGGGTTCAAGACTGAGGCAAGCCCCTAAAATGGCCCAACATTTCTCCTCTTTGTGAATAT
This sequence comes from Sequoiadendron giganteum, assembly GCA_007115665.2. Lineage (NCBI taxonomy): Eukaryota > Viridiplantae > Streptophyta > Pinopsida > Cupressales > Cupressaceae > Sequoiadendron > Sequoiadendron giganteum. The sequence goes on along the minus strand of CM021103.1, from coordinate 134,804,598 downwards.
GTAGATATTAGGTTTGAAGAATATTGAAAGGATCTTGAAGGTAATTTGTTCATTGTTGAATTTATTATCATACATCTTGTCAAGTTATACAAAATTAGTTACAAAAATACCCAGAAGTGTTCTAACAGATCCAAAGCAAAATTTTGAAGCTCAAATCTGACATCAAAGAAGCTTGAAAATAGATCCAAAAAAGAATACAAGGACACTCATGCCATAGGTGTATATGTCCACCATTTTCTATCCCAAATTTGAATCATAGACTTGTGCACAATGTCCTACTCTTCTCATTTATATTATCATAATTTGTCTATGAACTTCTATACTTTCTATATTTGCATCAAAATAGTAAATTGCACTCTTAGCTTAGTTAGATTATTGCATTTAATAATTATGGAATTTATAGATTTTGCTAAGGGTTGGTTTACCCACCTATTAGGTTGTAAGTCAATCTCATACCTTATGAAATCCATCAAACCCTCACCACCACTCAAACCATTAAAATCTTTAATGAATGAAACACATTTAGAAAAAGTGTCTAAACCCTAGGGTCAAATCTTGGGGTTTACCTTTTTCTTTGTTTCATATAGTATTGTTGGATTGTATTCAAAATTAATTTTTGTGATTTTGGTTTTTTTTGATAACTTGATAAGGAGTTCAAGTTTCAAATTACACATGTTGTTTATCTTGTCCAATTGGCTTGATCTAGTAGTTCATAGAGTTTCTTAATAATGTCAAGAAAATTTTGTATGCAAGGTCCTAGAATTGGTCCATATCAACAATTGGGATTCCTTTATTGGTGTAATTTTATATTATATGGTGGGCCTTAACTTTTATAAAATTTAGCATGTTGGTTAAATTAACAACTATTGAAAGCATCATGGAACACTCCTAGGTCTTTATAAGAGGTAAGCCATTCATTCTTTTTCAAACTTTGGTTTGTTGTCTAATTTTCTATCACAACTTCAATTGATGACTGTGACATGCCCATTGCTCTACCTATTTTTTTACTATTTTTTACTCACTAGTGAAAGTTTATGCTACTAACATTATGAGCAATACAATTTTTTCCTTTTCATATGAATAACAAGATGCACATTTGAAACATAACCATTTCAAAATTTCACATTGCATAACAAAGAATCATTTCAATAATTCAAGTAACCATTTCTTATTATATAAGTTCATGATAATGTTTCCTATTTACAATTTCTCAAGAAGAATAGAGATACATGTTTACATTCATAACTTCTATGAGCTCAATGGTGTATATATATATAATATAATGATCTAAATGTCCCCAATATTGGTGCATACCTCTTAGATGTTCCCATCCCTGGTGCATAAATATTAGGTGTCCCCAACTGGTGCTACATCCTCAAATCTTGGTCACCAACTGTATGAGGGAGAGCATCACTCAAACACTTTTCTACCAACCACAGACTTACTACAGTCCCCCACATATCTACCTAATGACCCTACCCTTTGAAAAAGAGATTGGTTTGGTAACCCCATAATCTTGACCTTCTTGAGAATAGTGTTGTGCCATACATATCTAGAGCTACCATACATTGGCTACAACCTACACGTATGAATTCCCTATCTAGAATGCAATCATGGATCATAATGAACTAACAATGTAAACAGTGACTACTTACACTAATTTAGCCAAATAATTCAACACCCAACACTTTGAGGGAGAGTCATCTGTCCACCCAACCTTAGAATTGGTTTGGTGTTGACCATAAACATAGCACACATTCCATCTAAGGTGATAACATACCAAAATATTCAACAAGTAATTCCATTAACCAGGGATTAACCTAACCCTAGGAATATCCAAGCCTATAACAAACTGATTATCTAGGTTACACCCTTACCAATGGATTTATCTAATCCTAGGTATAACCACACTAATCATACATTCACACATACTAGTGTCTATCGGGGTTACCCCCTTTCCCATGGATTTCTCTAACCCCAAGAATAACCATGCTAACCTCTTAAGTTTAAAATAATATTTCCATAAAAGTACTATAAGATCGAAACATATTCCACATCATGTAAAATCCATATAGATTTAACAAACTAAGTATAGTTCTAATAGAATTTAAGCCACACATACTTCACATAATATAAATGTACTCCCAAATAATAGGGTTTCACTAATTCAAGACTTTAATCAAGAATCATACAAGAATATACCATTCTAGGAAATAACTAAGTTCATAAGAACACACATATCATGCATACCATAAAAGCAATCTTTTCCAAACAAAGGAATTTTAATATAAATCAAACAATTATATATATTATATATGTATATATAATTAATATATATATATTATGTCCATAATATATATATATATATAATCATAAACACATGACTTCCAATTTCATTGCTTTCCAATTGAATATTTATATAAAAATATATATTAAATAACTAATATATATACATATTCTTATATACATATATTAATATATTAGTATATACATTTCCATTAACGTAACTATATACATGTAACATTATTTCAATATCCATATTAAACACATATATTTACGTACTCATCGATCGATGTATATACACAAAGTGTATATATATATGTCGCATTTGTCCTGTTGAAATTCCCATGCATATGGATTATCCATTCATGAGCATGCATAGGTATGTCTACCTATGTATACTCACACACACATATACTCATATGTATGAGTTATCATAGACATGTATATATACATATATGCATTCTATGCATATACTTCACTGATTAACATACAAATATGAACACATGAAGAACTTATTCTCAACATAAAAACTCAATCACATACCTTCAATCAAAAAATTCATGAAACCAGATCATAATCCAAAACAAAACATTCAAAAACCTTGACGAAAGGTTACTTACCATTTCCTAAACTATCTTAATCAACTAGACAAACTAGGAAGTGTGTGTGTGTATGCTCAATTAGGCTCATTAGGGTTACCATACCAAGTTATTCTCCTGAGTGATACTCCCCCTCTCTTCTAAAGGTTTGAACCTATTCCTGCATCCAACTTAGTACATCATAAAAATAGCTAGCCAATAACAATACATTCACATGCATCATATATTTTCATCTTTAAAAAATTATAAAACATCAAATTGAATTAAACATTCATTCATAAAATTTCCATCAAGATTTATATAAAACACAATTGTAATTTTTTTTAACCCAACAAGGTAATATTAATTAGGTAACAATACAATAGGGTGTAACCTATTCCCCACCTTATGAATTATCATCCCCGATGATTATTAAGTATCAAACATTACCATAACATAATCATAAAACATGGCATCATAAAGCATCATATTTTTTCAAGAGTTTTCAAAATCTTGCATGACGAGAATTTTTTTGCTTCATTTCAACATAGTCTTCCCAAGTGGCAGAATCTTCTACATACTAATCCCATTGGACCTTGCATTGTAGAACCTCTCTGTTACATAAATGAAGCATACATGCTCCAAGCACCTTGAGAGGCTTGATTTTTACCACTCTCGAGTCTTCTACCTATAAATCATTCCAATCAATAACATGGTTATACCTTGAGATGTACTTCTATAGGAACAACACATGGAAAACATTATGCATTTTGGCAAGAGTTGGCGATAAAGGAATTATATACACAATAGGGTTGAATTCCTCGAGAACCTCAAAAGGACCTACATAAATTTCCAAACTTTATGGAAATTTTATGAGGTTTAAATCTTTACAAAACCTTCTCCCCTAGTGAGAAATGTTTGGGTACCCACTTGACATTTGCATAACTCTTCTGCCTATCATTAGCTTCTACTAGCCACTTCAATGATTCCAAATTTCTCTTCCATTTATGATAACATTTCTAGCCCAAGGCTTATCCTATCTTCTAGCTTATTCTAGCTTATAGGAGTTTGACACATTATGCCATATAATGCTTCAAACAAAGTCATCTTGATTGTAGAATGATAAGAGTTGTTGTATGCAAATTCAACCAAAGGTAGGTAATCCTCTCACTTTTATTGTTGATCCAATCAATAAATCCTCAGTAGATCCTCTAACACTTGGTTCACTCTTTCAGTTTTTCTATCCGTTTCTAGATGATATGTTGAACTTATGTTCAACTATGTTCCAAGAAAAAAAACATGGTTTTCCAAAACCTATAAGTCACACAAGCATCCCTATCTGAGATAATCTTCTCAAGAATTCCATGCAACCTAAATACCTCTTGAATAAAATTATGAGCTATAATAGGAGCTCCATCCATTAGATTCCCTGGTATAAAGTGAGCCACCGTTGTGAGCCTATCCACTACTACCATAATGGAATTGTGCTTATTCCTTGACATTGGAAGACCTTGCACAAAATCCATGCTAATTATTTTCCATTTACTTTTTGGAACTTCATGAGGATACAAAATACCTGTAGGGTGATGATGTTCTACCTTCACCCTCTAACATTCTAAACAACTTGCCGCAAATTTTGCAACGTCACCTTTCATTCCTTTCTAGAAATACAATGGCTTCACATCAACCGACATCTTATTCACTCTGGGATGTCCAAAATATGGTGCGATATGAAATTATTTCCACACTAAATTCCTTAATTCCATAGAATTAGGTGCATAGATTCTCCCTTCAAACCTTAGAAAACCATCAGGTTCAAAGTGAAATCCCTCATACCTTGGGTCTTGCAGATTATCTGTGAGTGCTTGCTTAAATTTCTCATAGTATTTGTCACCCTTGGATTCTTACAACACTCAACCCTTAAAATTGTTTTGAATTTATATTCTTATTCTTATGGATTCTTGATTTTATTTATTCATCATATTTCCGTCAATATTTATATAAAACACAATCATAAACATTTCTATTAAAGCATTTTTTACCCAATAAGGTAATAGTAACTAGGTAACAACACTACGGGGTGTAACAATGACCCAAAAGATGTGCAACAATTTATATGCATTAATACAATTGAGTGGCCTAGAATTGCATAATCTTGAATATGCGCTTTACATTTGGCATGCATGGAGAATTCCCCAAATATTAAAGAATTTAACAATTGATTGAAATAATCTACAATGACAAGCTCAATATTCATGGCTAGTGGTTTTAGTCCTTCATGACACACTACAATGGAAATATCACCCACTTAGAGCTAAAAAGTGTTATCCTATGTAGAAAATTTCAATGGAGTTGTATGAAAAAACATATACACTATCATCTAACCACCCAAAGAAGAAGTATTAGTGACAAAATTATAGAAAGATCAAATCTTCCTTTGTTGGCTTGTAGATTTCCATTTTTTATTTTGGGGGAAAATGTACAACTATGGGTGGAAAATACTTTATAAATACTAGCATGTGTGTCAATTCTTGGGTTAGGTTATTCTTTCTATATTTGAGCTATTAATCCTTATGTAATGTTTTATTCTGGGGTCAAGTAACTATTAATTGAGATTTTGATCCTAATGCTTGATCTCATCTTAAGATCCATACAAGAGAGTCTTAATGTACATGTTTCTGGAAGAGTTGTATTCATGTAATGGTTAAGTGATAGGTGAAATTAATAAGAATATAGTTATTATCTCAAAAATTCTGCCTTATTTTTATTTGTGATTAATTGTTATATGTGTATGTCTTTTTTTTATTATTTCATTGTGAGCTATTAAGATCTATTCTAGTCCTCATGATATATTCATTTGGTGTGAGCATCTTTTATGATTTATTTTATTTATACAATCTCTTATCCTTTCCTTGCATTGTATTTTAGTCTTAGCTTAGGATATATATAATGTCTACCTTATAAATATAAATGTTGACTTATTGGTCACATCCTAGTCTTTTCATTATCAATGGGTCTTGGGTGGTCCATTTTCTCATTAGAACCAACAATACTTGGCCTTAAAAAAATTAATTGGAATAACCAATGAGACTCAATCCTTTTCAAAGATATTTCATTATGCTAAGGATTAAATTGAATTAGTAAAAGCTATGCAAGGATTGGACCATTTGTATCTATTCATCGACCAACAACTATGTTTGAGGACCTCATAGTAAAACTTACCCTTAAATTACTATGACCTTAGAAAACACTACTAGATTTATTACAAGATCTAATCCAAATATCTTAGTACAACCACTCATGTTTATTCCAAGAACAAGACCTCAAACTATGCAACAAACACAAACCCACATTCAATAATCTAATCCCATAATGGCTACTTAGCCACTCCCGAGATTATTCCTAGCATAGAACAAAAGATGTCCACTTATTCCTCTAACATTTCCCACTATGTGGGAAGCCATACCAAATGTTTCATTGTGCTCTCTTAGACACTTCACAACTAAATATATAATCACCCTATAAAACTCCTTCGTGATATTATGAATAATTGTATTGTTCAAACATCAAAGAAGAAAGTATTGCAATAAGAATAATCGATACTTAATTCAAAGGAAATTCACTTGAGTAGTATTGATCCTTGGATCCTTTATCAATACCAGATTGGGATCAACTATGCCAAGAACTTATTAACAAGTTCAAAGAAAAGGGAGATTCTTCCACATTATCAGAATAGCTAACCACTATAAAGAGGGCTCCCATGGAAATGCTAGAGGACTTTAATAAAACATTTTGAAAAATCCTGACAATAAATTCCTCTAGAGGTTCATCTTCCCTCAAGAATGACATACATTTATAAATTTAAGGCCATGGATTCTAAGATTTCCATGATGGTTAAGTTAAAGGTGGAAACACTCTTTCACATGCATATGACATTACCCTTACAATTGAAAATGATCTAATCTATGTTAGAAGGTTGGCACATCATCCAACCATACCATTATTCCCCAACATAAACCCTCCATATCATTCTCTACCTATAACTCAACCACCAAGTACTCCTACCATGAATATTATCCCCACTAGGCCATCATTTAAATATATAACGATCAACCCTAAGTGAATTTGATGAAATGATAAACTTGTTAATAACTAATCTCAATGAAGTCATTATCCTTAAGAGAATCATATCTTGGTAATAAATGTTCCCAAGATAAAAAAACCATCATCCTAAAAATGGCTATATACCTTTCTAAAATGGCCAAAATGTAAACCAAAGACCATTGTACTAGCCAAAATATTGCAAGCAAACTTCACAATTAGTTGGTCCCAATTGAGCAACCATTGCAACAAATCTCATATATTATAGCCAAGGGATTAGTTGTCACCCAAAATAACTATACACAAGAGGCCACTAATTGGTGCCATCATTTCTTTACATCATACACCTTTGTTTCATGCCTTGTCGACCTTCAAATTGTTTTCTTAAATACCCAACCAAAATTCAGATAGTCATCAAGGTACTCACTTGCCTATGGTAGAGACATACATGGATCAACAATTGATAGAAAAAAAATAGTGACATTGGAATATTATGAGTTATATGTAGTAACTAAGCCCTCCACAAACATAGAAAATGAATATGTCTATACTAAGCATCAAACAAGGGCTAAAAATAAGGTAATCAAGTCCCAAATACAAAATAAGAAACCGATGTAAAAAATAAAGAAACAAATAATATCCACTATTTGGCATATTGACGACCTCCATTTTCTAGTCCATGGGTCCAAATACAACAAATCTTAATTAACTTGTAATTTCCTGACAACTAGAGCCACAAAAAAATCAAATCAAAGCAATACATCTAGTGATTGAAAGACCAAAGTGCACTAGGAACCTAATGTGATAAATTCCATATAGCATGAAGGATCATATGAAATTATGGACTAGTTGAATAATCTAGAACCAATGTACCACAATGGGTGGTGCTCTTGATTATAGAGTATATGAAATATTAAAATAACATTTGAGGGAATACAAAATGGAAAGTAGAAAAATACACTAAGTTACTAACATTCCTGAAGCAATCGAATCTCAACATATTATTTTAGTTACCCAATTTCTTAGGCCTATCATACGAACCTACTATCAAAGGATTTATGTATTTAGATGGTACCCAAGAAAAAAATATTGTCATTGTAAGATCCCACCTATTTCTCTCTATTCTTGCCCAAATGTTGAAGTGTTGCAATATATATATCAAGAGGTCCCTATTACATTTTTCATATGCCTCTCTAGAGATATATGCTAATATATGCAACTAGCTCTCACTTAATTATAACATCTTCTTAACTCCAAGACATGGGACCATTTTGAAAATTTCTTCTAAGCCACTTAATATTCACTATATCAAAACTATCTACTATACACAAAGAATCATCCCACCCTTTGTCATAGAAGAGGAATTATTCTCTACATAAATAAATGAATCCACTATGAGGTTCACACCACCAATAAAGTATTAAATGAAGAACATGACACTTGGTGGTCACTAGTTTAAGGAGAGGGGGACAATATCCATCAATTATTTAAGGAGGTTGGTCTAGGAACTTATATGATCCATGAAGAAGCTCGATTGGTCTTATAGACCATAAAAGACAAAGAGGACAATGCTAAAATAGAGAAGTTACAGTTTTTTGAAACAAACTATAAGTTAGGTGGAAACAATAGTTTGTATTTAATATCACCATAATGAGAAATATACTAGTGATACTATAGGCTAAAATTCAACTAGGCCAATAATATAGCAAAATATGAAGATTTGGTGTAAGGTTTGACCTTCACAAAAAAATGATAGGATAGTGTGTAATATTTAATTTTAATCCTATTACATTATTTGTATATATTTACAAACATCTTGGGATGGGTACTTGACACCCATGTAGATGGTTGAGATATAATATTTTATTAATATTTTCCTATGACTTGGAATGTTAGTTGTAATGGCATTCATGAAGGAGGTCGAGCTGGCAGTGGTGGTTATAAAGCTATCTTTAGAAAATTTCTCAACTTGAGTGCTAAAATTGAGTAGTGGAGCATATTTCATTTTTTTTTGGGTCTCATATGGTTTGGATGACACATTTGGATACCTAACTTGGATACGATCCATTATAGAGGAGTTAGAAGTTAGAAATGTTATCTATGATTAGTATAGAGGTTTCTATTGATATGCATGAATCATTAGGAGTTAATATTTCTATGCTTAGAAGATCCTCTTCATTTTGGATGTGAAATTTTGTATATTTTACCATAGCTTGATGGTACATTATTTTGGGAAACTATTTATGGTATTCCTCTCCCATTTTTCTATAAATTAGAGGCATGAGCTAGTAGTTTCATGAGTTATTTTATTGTACACAACTTTTGTTAGAATGCTACTAGATTGAAAGGATTTATAACATTGCATATATGATTTATTATTGAAGATTAACACATTCTTGAGTCTCTCTTTGATGACGAAGTTTCTTATTAAAAGGGTTTCTCTACATAAATCCATTGTTATATGTTTCCATATTGTTGTTTGCTTATTTTTATATTGGTGATATAAGCTTATATATTTATTCTTTAATTGGTAATCCACTATTAAGGAATTAAGTTTAGATTTATACACATGAAAAAAAATCATTACAAGCTTTCTTCACTTTATTTATCAAAAAAATAAAGTTGTTAAGTTGTTAGCAATTTATGAAGACATGCAAACATCATGTATGGGATCTACTTGAGTATTTTGAAATGATCAATTTTCAATCCATTCCATAGAGTAATAAAATTTTAAATTAGATATAATGGATTTGATTGGTTCTTGATTTGACCCCATCACACACCTCTTAAAAAATTAGGACAATTTCAATTCGTTGATCAAACCCATCATGCCTAACAATCAATATCATTGGATGGTGTTCTAAAATTATGAACAAATTGAAAACCTCCTCCAACATTCAAATGAGTTCATTAAGGAGCTAAATCCAAAGATTGAAGAAGTCTATGGAGATAAAATAATGTAGTTTAAAGGAAATAGGCTTCCTAGATGGATGGCCAATCTAGAAGGAATATTTGGTATGAATGATTCCAAAAGAGATAAGAGAAAGAAAAATGTGGATAAAAAGGATTGTAGGGGTATAAAGATATCTCCTAAAATAATTGTAAACCTATGCAAGGTTTATTTTGGAGAAGAGAAGAAACATTTTATTAACCTCTTTACCACATATGACTAGGTCATGATCCGAGAATATGAAAGATGAAAATGATACAATAGGAATGTTATGTGGCACATGATAAATATGGTTGTAAATCAAATTGTCAAGACAAAAGTAAAAGGATAGTTGATCCAAAGATTGAGATAGTCATAAAATAAGATCTTAGAAGTTGGTAAAATCCAAAATTAATGACCCATTCAATCATTCAAAATGGTCATCCAAGTTTGTACTTATTAAAAAGGAAAAAAAGAAAATATCAAACTGTTTTGACTTTAGGGATCTGAACAAGGATCATTACATGTTACCATTAATGGATCAAATCTAGTAAATGATGGTTAGTTTTAAATAATTTTTATATTATATAACTCCTTATGATTCAATTAAAATTCTAATAATTGAAGAATACCAACACAAAATGGGCCACCTTTACTTATCGAAAAATTCCTTTTGGAATATATAATTTTGGAGAAAAATTTCATTAAGAAATGGATATTAAATTCAAGAATATAATTAAAGAAATCATAATAATATACCTTAATGGCATCATCATTTTCTGTAGAAAATGGGAGGACTATCTTCATTTGGAGGTCTTTCAAAGATGTCATGAATTTGGATTTTCCCTCAACCCAAATAAGTGCATAGTTGGGAACTCTCAAGGAAAATTTCTTGGATACATGGTCTTCAAGATGGCATTACAATTGACCCTTACATATTCTAGCCCATCCTTGATATTTCACTCTCTTGACACATAAAGAGTTTACTTGATATCTTTTTGGAAATATAAATTTTGTCAAGAAATTCATATTTTATTGTGCATGTATCATCTACCCAATCACCTTAATGCTAAAAGATGATTAGTAGTTCATGTGTATTGAGGAGGCATAATAGGCCTTTAAAAAAATCAAACATGTCATTGCAAAGGCATAATTGCTCATGAACCCAAACCTCTATAAGGATTTCATTCTACATGCATATGGAGGAAAAGAAAGCATAATTTTTAATATTGACTTTAATAGAGGTAGGTGACCACCCTCTTGCATTCTTTAGCTAGGCACTAAAATATTCTTAGGAAAATAATTTTGTAGAGAAACAAGCCTATGCTCTACTAAAAGGTCAAAATAAATTTAGGTATCTAATATCTTCTAACAAAATTCATGTCTGTGGTCATCCACTTTGGTATAAGAGAATACATTTCAGGCAAAGAAATCAATAAAAAAAGATCTAGATGGATCACTAAGATCTTAGAGTATAACATTGACATCAAACCTTATAATCTAGTAATAGTAATAACATTATATGAAAATTTAGCAAAAGACATCTTAACTGCTAAGGAATAAAAATTGAAAAAATTCCAAGATGAGCAAGAGAATTACTTAGTGAATGAGGAGCACCACCAACTAGACTTGGTTAGAGAAAATGCTAGATACCTTAAAATAGGGAAATATTTATAATTATAGATACCTAAAATTGGTCTAGGCCTGCGAACACCACATTTGACATAATTATATATTCATCCATGGTCATGATTAAATAATTTTTATTATTTAATTAACCTTTCTACAACATATTTCCTCTATTAATTAAATATCCCTTTTTAATTAATTCATTAATTCATCATTAATCTTTATTCAACTTGATTAATTAAATAAATCATATTTGTTTAATTATGTCCCTAACTAATTAATTCTTCTTTCTTAATTAAATATGTATTATTTAATTAAACCCTCTTTTTATCATAATTTTCCAACTATATTTAAATATCTTTATTTAATTATTCATTTAACTCCCTTTTCAACTATAATTAAATATTTATTATTTAATTATTCAATTCCACCCTTTTCGAAAGTCAAATTAAATAAATTATCTTTATCTATTTAATTAAATCTTTTATTTTCGAATCTTGAATTAAATTAACATTTAATTCACATTTAATTCATTTGTGTCACATTCTTCTGTCAATTAGTTATCTAATCGTCCACTTACCTTCTGACTTGAGATCTATTTTTAGTTCTCCAATTATCTCTGAATTCAACTGCTGATCATCTCTGCAGGAAGACTCTCCGTCACAACTAGTCGATTAACTAGTTCTAACTCATATGCATGTATGTATTTATTAATTAAATATCTTTTATTTATTTAATTAATTTAATTATGCATTCGAATTCCTCATCTTCAAGTTCTGACTTTTTTCTTTGACATTCAAAGTCTATTTCTTCTATTTTCGAAGATTCTTAACTGAATATTAAGATCTTGTTCTATTTTTAGTCTTTCCTGACTCATGTTGTAACTCATGTTCTATCTGAGACAAAACTCACATCGCATGACATTCATCAATCTTATCCGTCGATCTCTCTTTCAATCAGAGCCGATCGTTCGAAAACACAAAATCTATAAAATGGCCTATCATTATCATTATTCCTCCTCCCAAAATCACATACTTTTGAGAAGAGAGACTATTCTTCGATATTTTTCTTAGACACTCGACAAAGCTATACTTGCATTCAAACACTGAAATCTGAGGGCAAGAATACTGAAAAGGCAAAATGGAGAAGAGCAATCAAGATAATTCGAAGGGATGAATGCATATTCGGTGAGATCATTTTAGTTTTATTAGTTTAGTTTATTTCCTCATTCTTTGTTGTTAGATTTTAGATTATTATTCTATATTAGGATTTAACATTGTTATTCTAGCTTTGCAGAAAATCTATGATGTTACATTTGGTGAACCTGACGTGAACCTGACATATTCAACCATAACTTTCAAACGGCTATAGATTTTTTCACGAAATATTTTTTGCAAGTAGAAAACATTATCAAGAGCTTGCATGAAAAAAATCAGATTTTTTGGTGATGTTTTGAATTTTTTATAATTTTTTTGTTATTTTTCATAAAATATCAATTTTGAGAGAAAATTGTCGAATTTTTTGGATATGTTTAAATTTCTGGAAAGAGATCTAAATTTGAATAGGGGTCTCTTCTTTAGGTTTTAAATTTGAATAAATTTTTTTTATTCAAACAACAGATCTTTGAAAATTAAGGTTTCACAAATATTTATTTGAATCTCACAAATTGTTGCAGATCTATTCATGATTTGTTTTTTGCAGATTTGGAATTATGTCAGGAACCTTCACTGAAAAAAAATATTTTTTGGATGTGTTTTGAATTTTTAATAATTTTTTATGATTTTTCATAAAAAAATAATTTCAGGTGCAAAACATACAATCTTTCAGATTTATTTACATTTTTGGAAAGCTCTTGAAATTTTAGTATGGGTCTGTTCTCTGTAAATTTATTTTTACTGTCAAAAATATTTACAAAAATCAGATTTGTCTTGACTAGCTATTAGGGTTTTGGCTTTGTTGGGTTTATGAATGTGCAGAAAAAAAAAAAAAAACTTCAAAGCACACATTGGATCAAGTGGACAAAAAAATTGGAGCTAAATAAATTCTAGGTGCACACATTCCATCTTTCATCTCTAATCATTGTCGTTTTTGTCTTGTTTTGTTTGCGATTGTGTTAAGGTGGAATAACATAGTGTTTGCAGGATGAAGCATAGAAGACAATAACAAAACCAAAGACAATATTTTATGCAGGACGAAAGACAAAGACAAGACCAATGAACTACTGATAAATTTGCATGCAGGACCTAATGCCTTGGTGTTTTTTTATTTAGCAAGCTTTTGTTTGGTAGATAGATAATCGTCATGTGGGTTAAAAAGACTTTTTTGATTGATAGATAGACAATTGTCATTTGGATTAAAAAGAACCACTATCTTTTGTGTTTGGTTCTTTGCACGTATTTATCACCCTTACGATTCAGTAATCGAAGTATCCTCTCCCCTTGCACAGTCATGCGATCCTGGGTGTAAGAGAAATGGTTACTGACTCTAGAACTTGGGCCTGTCTTGGTGGGAAAAAGTACTCACCCCAAGACGACTCAGACTGGTAGCACGCTAAAGCCAAGTGACTTCCACTCGGTATATAAAAGTGGATTCTTGGAGAAAGCCCACGAATCACGCACACTATTCCGATGAGATGGACAAAAATGGACTCTCACCAACGTTGGATAGTGTCCCACAAATGGAATGCCCTTATCAAACACCTTGTTGTAGAGTAACCAAAATCCTACCTACTTGTTGGCATAGCAGGGTTGGCCCTGTGAAGCCATCTTACATTCTTATGGTTTATGTGTGGAAATGAAATGTATGCCATGGGAGTTTCATGGATATAGTAGCTTGGCTACCCCGTATAAGTGAGTGCCATGGAGGGGAGCCAGTGGGGTCAAGCTACTAGTCATTCGCCATAAATATGCGTAGTTGGAGAAATCCAAGTAAGAACTCAACAAGTATTGTCCACAAAGCCTAGGTTGTAAATGTTTTTTGGTCTTAACAGTTCTATCATCACAAACTGAAAATACATTGATTTTTGTGCTTGTTTTTATTGTATTCGTCAAAAAAATTGATAAACAAATGGATTCAGTTGGAAAACAATCTTCAGAAAAATGCAACTGTCACAAGATTCGCAACTGTCAATTTAAGCATCACATTTGTCCTAGCGAGTCGCAATTGTTAGGGGAAACGCCACATGTGTCTATCAAAAAAGTCCACTTTTACATAGTCCAAGTATTACGAGCTACAACTATCAAATTTGGAGTCGCATGTGTATATGCAAGCCGCATCTGTAAAAGAAAAAACCGCATGTGTCTGTCAACAAGTTTAGGTTCACAAAGTCGTTATTTCGAGTCACAAATGTTACCGTGAGCCACATCTATCAAAACATAAATTGCATCCATCACAATTCCCAATTACCAGTCGACATTGGAAACCTGTTTTTAGTCAAATCACCATATGCACATTATTAAACCGCATCTATCAAAATTAGAACCACAACTGATAGGTGAATTGCATTTGGCTATCAACAGAAAACTTAGCAAACTACAAATCGAGTCTGAAACATAACTATCATTTTTGCTTTTGTTTCTTAAGAACAACCTTGGACAAAAACTGGAAAATTTTTCTCAAAAAACCTTGCATTATTAAGTGTCATATACGTCTTAGTCATAGTCATCCTAAGTTGCATGCATATAGATACTTCCTAAGAAATTGCATATTGTAGAATAGATAACTTTCCTCGTCATTGGATACGTTCATCTCCTGATTTGTCACAATCATTGAACCTAGTCACTTTAGTCCTATTTGTGAATATTTGCAGCTCAACAATCTAGTTTGGGAAATTCATCTTTTCAACCATCTTTATCCTACAATCAGGTTCCTTGATCAAATTCAAATCCTTGCATGCATTTATTCCATAGGTGGTAGGTTATACCCATCTTAGAATCATTTACCATCATATTCTACTCAAAATTTTGCATATTGTTCATCCTATCATACGTCATCTTAGTATATGTCATTTTAGAAATCATTTTCCCAAGATCCTTTATTGTCAGAAAATCCAAAAACATAGACATAGGACATATCAATTTTTAGACATAGTCTGGAGAAATCCAAGTAAGAACTCAACAAGTATTGTCCTAAAAGCCTAGGTTGTAAATTTTTTTCAAGTCTTAATAATCCTTTCATCACAAAAACTGAAAATACATTGATTGTTGTGTTTGTTCTCTGCTGTATTCATCAAAAAATTGATCAAACAAACAAAGTTAGTCAATTTTTTTTGGGAAAAATTCAACTTTCAAAAATTGAGTCACAGCTGTCAGTTTAAGCACCACATCTGTCTTAGTGAGTCACATTTGTTAGGGGAAAATTCGCATGTGTTTGTCAAAAACATTCATTTTCCATAGTCTGGATATTACGAGCCACAATTGTCATATTTTGAGTCGCATGTGTGCATGCAAGCCGCATATGTCAATTTTCAAGCCACAAGAGTCTATCAGAAAATTCAGGTTTATAGAGTCCATATTTAGAACTGCATGCGTATTGGAAAACCACATTTGTCATAGAAAACACTACATCTGTCAGAAAACTGCATCTTTCAAAAATTTCAAACTCTGTCAGTGTCCGAAATGAGGTTTTAGTCAAAACACTGCATGCACAATTGGTAAACCGCATCTGTTAGGTGAACCGCATTTGACTATGAATAGAAAACTTCAAAAACTGCAAACTGAGTCTAAAGCATAACTGTCATTCTATTTTCAGTTTCTTAAGATCAACCTTGGACATAAACTGGAAAAATTTGCTCAAAAACCTTGCACCATTAGGTGTCATATACGTCTTAGTCATAGTCATCCTAAGTTGCATGCATATAGATTCTTCTTAGGAAACTGCATATCATTGAATAGGTAACTTTCCTCATCATTGGATACATTCATGTTCCGATTTGTCACAATCATTGAACCTAGTCACTTAAGTCCTTTTATGAATCTTTCTAGCTCAACAGTCTAGTTTGGGAAATTCACCTTGTCAACTGTCCTTGTCCTACAAATCAGGTTACTTGGTTAAACACAAATCCTTGCATGCATTTATTCCATAGGTGGTAGGTTATACCCATCTCAGACTCATTTATCATCTTAGTCTGCTCAACATTTTGCATATCGTACATCTTAGAGCATGTCATTCTAGTATACGCCATTGTCATAACATCCGTCATATTCAAAAATTCCAAAAAAAACATAGACTAGAAATCATATCATTTAGAGACATAATTCCATATCATTTGCATTACCATCCATCACCATGTCTTCCATTGACCTTGATATGATTGCTAGTCAAGTTGAATACCAATTACTTTGCATGGGTCAATACCAAAAAGCCATAGACTTCAAAAGAAAATTTATACAATCCAAATGCCAATCAACCTCAACCCATGGTCAACTACCCACATATCCATCTTATCAACAACCCATAAACACTAGTCTTCCATCCATCCACCCTCATTATCAAGATTCCCCTAACACCATCCATGACACTAAGTCACAACAAAATTTCATTAGTCATACCCACCCTAACCTTGAGAAGGGAAATCAACCATCCATCAATCCAGTCCAAGTCTCCACATCATATCCTTGTCATTCATCTTATCCTAATCCTTTATCCATGTCCCATTCTAGTCCTTCATCTCATCCTAATCCTCCATTCATGTCATATCCTAGTCCTCCATCCATGTCATATCCTGGTCCTTCATCCACGCCATATCCTGGTCATGCATTCATGTCCTATCCTAGCCCATCATCCCTCAACCCATTCCAAGCCTCCACATCCCATCCTAGTCCATCATCCACTAATCCATTCCTACTCACTCCATCCCAACCTACATTTAGTCATGAGAATGTATTTATTCATGGTCTCCAAAATCACATCCCATTGCCTACACTTGAGGATACATGTCAAAAAGAAAGTCCAAAGCATGACATCATGGCTTCACCTTCATGTCAAGATCAACGAAGTCCATCCCATGACCCTATCTTTAGGTCTTTTCAAGAAGTTCTCCTAGAAAATCATGGCAGCCAAAATACATTTATCCTTGATCAAGATTTCATTCCCAATAAAGTCATCCAAGACAAACCTATATTTGACCAAGACACTACCATTGATCAAGAAATCCAAAATGATCCGCTCATCGACCTTTATGCCATTCATGATCAAACGTTTGAGGTTGATCCTACCCAAACTTTGAACACCGCCATTTCCCAAAATGAGACACTTTCCTCCTTTGGAAACATAGATGATCTTCCTCCAAAATGAGAGTCTTCTACACTAGACATATTTTCAAATGATCAAGCTATAGCTAAATTCACTGGACTCCATGATAATGACCATAAGGATAGTTTCTACATCGACATGGAAGCACCGATATCTTTTGAAGAACAGTCAAAATCTAATGTTTCAAAAAATCAAACCAAAGATGTTAATCAGAAATACATCCAACATGTTAATGAAGCTATAACATCTTATCAGATAGGATCATCTATATTTGTCAGAGCAGGATTTCTTTCAGAAGAGAAGATTCCAAGTAACAGTGTCTACATACACAATGATGGGCTAACATCTTGTGTTCAAAACAAAAAATACCCCATTGCAAACAAAATCTATCAGAACATGCAGTATCAAGGCAAAGGAATAGGCCTACACGAGCAAGGAATTCGAGAACCAATACAACTTCAAGAAAATCCTAGACATCAGGGTCTTGGTTATTCATTATTCGAAGAATCCAATGATGTTAGTGATACCTCCTTGATGTTGGGGGCAACTTTATCTGATATAAACATCAAAATGGAGGCCATGAGTAGTTCTTAAGATTTCTGCCAAAACTCCTTCCATCAACACCATAAACCGTCATTCCAACATGAATAAACCTTCCATTTGGAACCAACAAAAAGAAAAAAATTATTACAAATCCAAAGTTCAAAGTCAAATGTCAAAGACCATCAAAGCAATCAAAAATCTGAGTGGACAAATGAAGTTAAAATGGATCCCAAAGACAAATGGATCAAGCAAAGAAAATATTTCAAATCCAAAATTCAATAAAAATGTGGAGCCACAAGAAAAGAGGACTCCCACATACAATAAATGTCCACCTCCTTCAAAATGGTCATCAAATAAGACATATAAAAGTGCTGGTTCCAAACGCTATCCCAATCAAAATTCCAAACTTTTCCATCCAACATCCCAAGTTTGGAAAATAAAAAGTGATTCATCTAAACTTCTGAACAATCCCCCTACATCTACCATCATCCGTCATAATCCAACACCTCGTCTAAAGTCCAAATATCCCATGTCACAAATCCATCGCATCTTGGCAGCAACTCTTTATTGTAAGGACTCTCATGGCACTCTATCACGATGTGCATATTCTGATAAGGCCAACTCTAGTATCACAAAGGATCACAATGACATCGATTAATTGTATGCAAGTGCTATGATCCTAACAAGACAACTACTACATAAAAGGTCATTATTGGCATATCATGGCTCTAGTCTCTACATTAGCACCATCAATGGATTCAACACAATCACTGATCATCTAAAGTATCGAGACAATCTTGAAAAAAATGTTACCGTGATGAAAACTTGACAAATAGGCATCATGGTGACACCACAAAAATAAAAAAATGACAAAAATAGTAAAGAGAAAAAATTCGTCCAATGGTGAAAACCTGGCAAACAGGTGCTTTGGATAAGTACCATGATGAAAACCTAGCAAAAAGGCGTCATATGTAAAATAAATTACCTATGTGGATCATTACACTTGGAGGCAAGTCATCTCATCTCCCATGCCCTTCACATGACATTTCCTTAGGACCTTTCCATCTATCCATTTAAACCCTATCATTCCCATCCATTTTTCCACCCACCTTGATCTTGATAAGGACTAGGGTACAAACATAAATCATGCTTTGGGAAATTTTTTGACATGACTATCCTTTGGTCATACACTATCCATGAAACATCATGGAATTACCTTCATAGCTTCATTATCCCTATGATATATTGTCCTTGGAGACCAAATGATAATTATCCCATCCATAATCCTCGTGTCTCCTATCTTTTACCAACAACACCCATCATCTTTTTATACATATCATCCATCTTGGTTTTCCTTGTCTATGCTCTAAAGATCCCTCTTCATTGCATCTAGTCCTCATCAAGTCATTCCAAATGCAACAATATGGCAACCTGAAGCATTATCCAAAACATTCCTTGACTTTGACCCTAGCCCTTCTATAGACTATTATCCTCTTGTCATATCATTGTCATCTTCATGTTGTTTAGAGATGTGTCCTTCCCATGTCAAACAACGTTGTTGTCATCATCACCTATCAATTGGTATTCAGCTTGGC
This sequence comes from Sequoiadendron giganteum, assembly GCA_007115665.2. Taxonomy (NCBI): domain Eukaryota; kingdom Viridiplantae; phylum Streptophyta; class Pinopsida; order Cupressales; family Cupressaceae; genus Sequoiadendron; species Sequoiadendron giganteum. Next base: position 134,784,688 of record CM021103.1, on the reverse strand, counting down.
TAGCAACAAGATCATGGTTGTTCTTATATTCTTGTGTGTAGGAATCATTTATATGCATTTGTCACAACCCACCATCAAAAATGTCTTGAAAAATCCAAAAAAAATCACAATAGTCAAAAAATCCCAAAAACAGAGTCAAGTCAATCATGTCAAGTCAGTCATGTCAGGTCAATCATGTCAAGTCGATCATGTTCAGTTAGTCGTAGACATAGTCAAACTACATTGCCTTTGCGACTGGGACGTAGGCAAGGCCATCAATTGATGTGCCCCCAAGGCATTAGGTCTATCAGTCTAGGTTTGTCATGTATCACACACATTAAAATCATGATGCTTTGTATATTCAAAGTTATTGGTCATGTTGAACTACGAGGTTTCTGCGTGTACAACGTAGGCAAGGCTAATAAATTGATGAGCTCCCAAGACCACACTAGGTCAGTCCAATAGGGTTCATTCACATTCAATCACTATGACACACGTTGCATATCATAGTTTAGGGAATCATTTCATGTCATACACTGTCTACACATACACACACTTTTATCAGTCAAAGAATCAAAAAAAGTCATGCAACAACAAGGCAAAACATCTCAAATAGTCGTCAAGTCAATATCAAACACATTGTCAAAGCGATCAACCTATGTCTTACGCAAGATATGTCTTTCTTGTCAACAGATGTCATCACATTGTCATAGTCTCATGTAGCTTGTCACATCAACGTCATCAAACTCCAACGTCTTATATGACACATGTCTTACTAAAACCAGGCTTTGTCATGCCTTATACAGAAGTCACCAAGTCAAAACTAGACTCAACGTCTTATGCGGTATGTGTCATTCTCTCACATTACGCTATGTCAAACATCAACATCAAACAATATCACAAGATCAAGTTTTGGTGAATACATTTATTTGGCTTTATGACTTTATATCTTATTTTGTCTTATCTTTTTAACGATTTGTGCAAGATCCTGTTACTAGCTTTCTCAAGGATGTCCCTTGAAGGATTTAGAGAAGTAACGATGTCTCAGGACTCTTTTTCTTTGGCTGTTGTTTGTCAACTGTCTTTTTAACATTGGTTTTTGAGTCATGTTACTAGTTTCCTCAAGGATGTCCTATCAAGGATTTAGAGGAGCAATGACGTCTCATGACCCGTCTTTTATTTGTCTGATGTTTGTAGTTTGTCTTGACCAAATGACTGGGGCATCATCTCCTTAGTCTGAGTTAAGATACTCCTTGTCTACGACTGTCTGTTTTTCACAGATGGATGACTTTGTACACTATGATCTATCTCATATCATAGTGTGTACTATCCATCTGTGTCATGTCCCGCCCAATGATGATAACAAGCAAGTATAGTGTATTTGGCAATATATCAAAGATTATGTCTTTTTCTCAATTAATCAAACTTAATTGTTTCTTACTAACATTCTGCAATCATCCATGCTAACATTTCTTCTTTTCTGCATCTTCACCGCCATTATCTATCCATTTCGAGAGCACACTCATGTTCTTCAAACCTAACTATCCTCTCGAGGGGGCATACCACTACCTCCTCATCATTCTCCCTTTCATTGGAGCATACCCTAACCTGTTTCACGTTGAGGCATGGCCGGGGCATATTTTCTTTGACACAACGTCGTACCAACATTGTATCAAAGAGTTGCAAACTGTAGATACCTAAAATTGGTCTAGGCCTGCGAACACCACATTTGACATAATTTTATATTCATCCATGGTCATGATTAAATAATGTTTATTATTTAATTAACCTTTCTAACACATATTTCTTCTATTAATTAAATATCCCTTTTTATTTAATTCATTAATTCATCATTAATCTTTATTCAACTTGATTAATTAAATAAATCATATTTGTTTAATTATGTCCCTAACTAATTAATTCTTCTTTCTTAATTAAATATGTATTATTTAATTAAACCCTCTTTTTATCATAATTTTCCAACTATATTTAAATATCTTTATTTAATTATTCATTTAACTCCCTTTTCAACTATAATTAAATATTTATTATTTAATTATTCAATTCAACCCTTTTCGAAAGTCAAATTAAATAAATTATCTTTATTTATTTAATTAAATCTTTTATTTTCGAATCTTGAATTAAATTAACATTTAATTCACATTTAATTCATTTGTGTCACATTCTTCTGTCAATCAGTTATCTAATCGTCCGCTTACCTTCTGACTTGAGATCTATTTTTAGTTCTCCAGTTATCTCTGAATTCAATTGCTGATCATCTCTGCAGGAAGACTCTCCGTCACAACTAGTCGATTAACTAGTTCTAACTCATATGCATGTATGCATTTATTAATTAAATATCTTTTATTTAATTAATTAATTTAATTATGCATTCGAATTCCTCATCTTCGAGTTCTGGCTTGGTCTTTGACATTCAAAGTCTATTTCTTCTATTTTCGAAGATTCTTAATTGAAGATTAAGATCTTGTTCTATTTTTAGTCTTTCCTGACTCATGTTCTAACTCACGTTCTATCTGAGACATAACTCACATTGCATGGCATTCATCAATCTCATCCGTCGATCTCTCTTTCAATCTGAGCCGATCGTTCAAAAACACAAAATCTATAAAATGGCCTATCATTATCATTATTCCTCCTCCCGAAATCACATACTTTTGAGAAGAGAGACTATTCTTCGATATTTTGCTTAGACACTCAACAAAGCTATACTTGCATTCAAACACTGAAATCTGAGGGAAAGAATACTGAAAAGGAAAAATGGAGAAGAGCAATCAAGATAATTCGAAGGGATGAATGCACATTCAGTGAGATCATTTTGGTTTTATTAGTTTAGTTTATTTCCTCGTTCTTTGTTGTTAGATTTTAGATTATTATTCTAGATTAGGATTTAACATTGTTATTCTAGCTTTGTAGAAAATCTATGATGTTACAATAATAATTAAATGATAGCAAGAAAAGAGCATATAGGTTGCAAATAATTCCCTATATTTTTATTGAAGATATATCCTATTCAAATTAAATTTTGACATAGTGCTATTGAGATGCATAAAAGGAGAAAGGATTCCAGATCTCCTTGAGAAATTCCATCAATGCCCTTTAGGAGAGAATTATTGTGTTTAAATGAAAAACACTAAGATTATGAGATATAGATATTACTAGCCACAATTGTCCACTAATGCCCATAAGTAGGTAATAAATTTCCCAATCTACTAATTTTATATTGGAAAAGTGAGAAGACTGCTTCTTCCCCTAAATCCCATAGCTACAAACCAACCATTTTCATAATGGGGCTTACAATTCATGAGTGATAAAACCAACATATAACATAAATTAATTCATCTTGACTACAATAGATTAATTCATTAGATGGATAGAGATTATGGCACTAAAGAATGCAACAAAGGCTATCATTATTTATTTCTTAAAGGGAATCATATTGAGATTTGAGCAACTAGAGACAATCATTATATATAATTCTAAAGCATTAATGAGATCAAGTTTCACTCAATTTATCAATAAGAACATGTACCTAAGTGCATACTAAAACTATTATCCTCGAGGAAGAAAATTAGTAGAATCCATAGATAAGAAATTGAAGAGAACCATCAAGAGGATTTGAATCAATGTCAAGAGGTAATAGCATGAGAATTTGAAGAGATCCTTATAGGTAGATAGGATAAAACCAAAGTAAATATTAGAGTATCTCCTTTTACTCTAGTCTATAGAAAAGAGGCAAAAATACTAAATTCACTTGAAATTCTAGCTTTAAAGGTGACCTATTAACTTGAGATTGATGAATATGGTGTAATAAATGCTAGTTTAACTAAGTTACTTCAATGAGAAGGGAAAATAACGACATAGATTATTATTTATCATTAAGTATTACACTTTAATTGATTAATTCTTGTATTGATAAGGTGGTGTCCAAGGATGCATATATAAGGATTTTAGGTATCATAATTCAGACTAGATTTTATCAAAATAAGAAATGCTTATACTGAAAAGGAATGTTAACTAGAAAACACCCAAATATTATAATCTACAAAAGCATAATCTACATAAAATTACATATTGTAATTTATAGAAAGCTAATTGAAATTCTACTTCAAAAAAATAAATCTTCTTAATTGCTAATTGGTTGAAAATAAAATCTAACTATTTGACTCTTTCCTTGCTTTTCTACAAAATGTGAAGCTAACCACGATTCAATTTTGATTAACACAAAAATAACATGGGGTGTAGAATATAACAAAAATCTATAACTAAGGAATACACCTCTTTTACACACATACAATCTTACAAAAGAGCATAACAAATATAATATCAAATACACTAAACTTACAGGTTATATAATGAGTAAGATCACAACTATGTAGACATAAGCTTAATGAAAAGATAAACTACTTGTCTCTACCATACACTCCAATTCCTTGGTTGAGTGGCCAACTCGATAGAGGTTTGAATTCGTTTACTCATGAAGTAATTAATAGCATGCAAATATGCTTCTCAAAACATGAATAAAATATTTTCAGCTGAGATTTCTATATTATTTCATGCATCAAAGATGTCAAAAATCAAATTTTAAGTTATTTGTGTTGAATAACAAAAAGATATATATAAATTGCATCCTACTTCCTAGACTATGACATCATGGCAACATATATTGATGCCATTATAAGTTTGCTATATAGATTTATAAATAAAAGTCTAAGCCATATTAAATGAAAGTAGTTTAACTACTTGAGAAAACGATCATAAAATATGAGTGTTTTATTCTTCTTAATTTCTTAATAACTAGAAGTTTGGTGGCAATTCACAACTCTAGGCAAAAAAGAAACACCTATCTCAAAAAATATTCTCAAGGAAACCTAGTCTGCAATGGTTTTAGAGATGTTTCAAGAAATTTAGAGCTCTACAAATGTGGCATTTTAAAACTCCTTTTTTTTTCTTGAACATGACTTGTTACAAACACACATATTTTGACCCACAAATATCATAATTAAAATATTCTTTAACACAAAAAGAGCAACAAGTATACATACATTAATATTAACTAAGATTATAACTAATTTATTACATAATCTCGTTAATTTAAGCATGATAAAGGTATATGGAAGGCGATGGGTGGTTAAAAATAGATAATTTGGTTTTAATATCAAGGTGAATGCTCATACCTCATCTATCCCATAAACCAATGGTTAAGCAAGTTTAGGGGAAGCTTTGAGTCAAAATTATAATTAATATAGAAAATAAGGTGATTAATTGGTGTTAATTAGATAATAATAAAAATGCATGTGAAATATTATTACGTTGCCTTCTTTGTACATAAGACAAAGGGAAGGTGGCACAATATTATTAATAGTTAATTATTATGGGAACAAATAGATCATGTTTAATTAATAAATTATTTATTAATCATTGCATTCCTAATTAGTACTTAATGTACATACTTTCTAGTCCTTTGTGAGAGATCAAATTCACTTGCTAAAGGTTTGACGTGTTTGGTAATGAAAATCCTTGTACACCTATTAGTCCTTTGTGAGAGATAACTTTAGGATGTATTGAATTTTGAAGTTTCCCATTTGAATGTCATTTGATAACTTTAGGATGTATTGAATTTAGATTTGTATAAGTCCCAACTCTGAAATTATCCTTTTATTATTATAATTGAAAAATAATTTTTGGAGCATTATTAGAGTGGTGCTCTAGGGTGGCATGAGTGAAATTTTAGAGCATAATTAAAAAGGATGATTCTACAAATATATGAGTGAACTTCCATAACATCATTTAAACGAAAGAATAAACAAAATTTTAAATCATTATTGAAAAGATGCTTCCAAAGGAAACAAGGAATAACCTTCCAGAGCATCATTGAAAGGATGTGTAGCTTAGGAAAATAAGAATTAAGATTATTCAACACAATAAATAAACTTGATTTTCTTAATCTAATGATAGAGAACAAAGAAGTGCATGAAAGTAAGAAGTAAAGAATGATTTAACCATAATATTCATGCCTCCATTGAATGAAATCCATCATCCTTCTCCATTTTTCTTTGAAGCTCCAAGTGCCCTCAATATTGCAAATGCAACTAAAGCCTATGACTAGTGACTAGCAAAATATCAAAGATTAACTATTATCTCAACAACACGATAGCCTATGAATTCAAGGTTTTCTAAGATGATAAACGACAATGGTATTTATAGAGGGAAATGTGGAAAATGGACAGTTGAGATTGAAAAGACATTAATTTGATTAATGGCTGAAATTAGACGAGACAAGATCAGATAAGATTAAGAGTGAAGAAGAAAGAGGAAATTGAACAAGTTTTCGATAAAATCAATTAGCTTGGAGAGGAAGGAAAACTTAATTAAATAATAAAAACACTATTTAATTAGAAGAGGAAAGAAAGCATAATTAAATAATATAAAATATATTTAATTAGAAAAGGAAAGAAAGCATAATTAAATAATATAAAAAATATTTAATTTGAAAAGGAAAGAAAGCATAATTAAATAATAGAAACATTATTTAATTAGAAGAGGAAAATGCGAGTTATCTTTTTATTTTTGATTTAATTTAAAAAGCAAGGAAACAAATAAGTCATTTTATTAAATAAAAATTTAATTAATTCGTGACATAAAAGCTAATAGTGAATAATAAAATAATTAATATAATTATTCAATTATAGTGGAAAGTGGAAATAATTAAATAAATAAAGTTTATTTAATTATAGAGGAAAGACATTAGCGATGTAATTGAATAAATATAATTTAATTAATTAATCAAGATTAATGGAGAAATGAATTAAATGAACTAATTAACTAATTAAGGATTATTTAATTAATAACAAAAGTATGACCCGAGATAATGGAAAATTGGTGTTAGTATGCTTAGGACATTTTTCAATGTCTACAATTGCCCCTATTTGATACAATGCAGTTTATTGCATTGTGTCAAAGAAAAAGATACATGTCTCAGTGTAAGGAAGAATGACAAGGAGGTAGTGGTATGCCCCCTCGAGAGGATAGGCGGGCTCAAAGAACACGAGTGTGCTCTCGAAAGAAATGAGAGGACTGGAAGATGAAGGACAAGGGAATAGGGGAAAATAGATAAGGATGATGAAGATGCAAAATAGAAGAAATGTGAGAGTGGAAAAGATGAACGTTAGCATAAAAGACATGGATGTTAGCATGGAAGACATGGATGTTGAGATAATTCTAGTTGAGATAGTTTGTAGATATATATTTTTCTATACAAGGCTTGTGCATTTAATCATCATTGGGCGGTAAAACATGACAAATGGACAACAAAAACCATGGTATGACATAGACCAAGATGTGCAAGGTCATCTATTTGTAAAATAGACAATCACAAACAAGGAATGTGCTAACTCATACTAAAGGTCATGTTGCCCCAATCTTTTTGTCAAGCCAAATCACAAACAATAATTAAATAAAAGACAAGTCATGAGACATCCTTGCTCCTCTAAATCCTTTGTGGGACATCCTTGAGGTAGTTAGTAACACGACCAAAGAAAATCCAAAAGATAAGACAAAATAGTCCAACAAGATCAATAATCATTCAAATTATTTGTCAAGAAGTGTTTGCTAGTGTGTTAAGGGATGAAGTGAGTGACAGGTGGACTATTTTGACAAGGCCTAGTTTCAGGAGAAGAAACATGTCGTATAAGGCATTTAGTCTGGTTTCAATCATGCAACTACTTGTATAAGGCAAATGATAAAGTGTGATAGTGACAAGGTTTGGTTTCAAGAAGGACACATCCTGTATAAGACCATTGGTTTTGATCAATTTGACTAGTGTGATTGATTTGACTTGGAAACTTGTTGGCTTGCTTGTCTTGTTGATTTAGGATTTGTGTTTGGAGTTCAAATTATGATGTCGTGTCTGATTTATTTTGACTGACCCGATTAACCCTAAAATAATGACCTAGGGGGCCTTGGGGGCACATCGACAGATGGCCTTGCCTATGTAGCAATGTGCAAAGACCTCATAGTTCGACATGACCGTTGACTTTATTTCAATGACAAAGGACCGAATCATGATTTTATTAGAAAACACCTAAAGGACTGACTTAATGCCTTGTGGAAACATTGAAAGATGGCATTGCCTACGTCCAGTCACAAAGGTAATGTAGTTCGACAATGACAAAGAATGGCATGACTAACTTTGACTCTATTTTTGGGATTTTTGAAAGTTATTTGAATGTTTTTGGGTTTTTCACATATATATATTTTTTTGTTGTATTTTTCAAATGTTATGGAGAAGTGTGGATTCTGATACACTATAAGGACCATGAAAAATGCATATGAATGATGCCTACAATCAAGAAAGCCATCATGCACAAGAATCCTAGGACAAACATGATCTTTCCCCTAGTCAAGATGAATACCAGTTTATAAGTGATGATGATAATGATGACGCTGTTTGACATGGGAAGGACACATCCTGAAACAATGTAAGGATGAAGATAATGCGACTAAAGGATCAAGGTTTGCAACAAGCAAGAAACAAAGCCAAGGAATGTTTTGGATGATGCGTTAGGATGCCTAGTAATATTGTATGGATTAGGTTAGTTGCATTTGGAATGACGTGTTTAGGAATAGATGGGATGATGGAGGATCCTTAGATCATTGACAAGGGAAAACCAAGACATGTGATAGGTATGAAAAGATGATGGGTGGATTTGGTAAAAGATAGGAGACATGAGGATTACGGGCTAGAAGAATTAGCATTTGGTCTCCAAGGACAATGCTGCATAGGGATGATTTATTTTATTTGAGGTGTGGGTGTGGATAATTCTATGAAGGAAATGAAATTATAATTCATGGATAGTGTATGACCAAAGGTTAGACATGTCAAGATTTTTCCCAAAACATGATTTATGTTTGTACCCTAGTTCTTATCAAGATCAAAGTAGGTGGAAAAATGGATGGAAATGATATGGGTTAAATGGACAGATGGAAATGTCACGAGGAAGGAATGGGAGATGAGATGACTTGCCCCAAGTATAATTGTCCACATAGATAATTGATTCTATGCATGATGTCTGTTTGCCAGCTTTTCATCACAGTACTTATCCAAAGCGCCATAAAAATGGTTTTCACTATTGGATGAATTTTTTTCTCTTTGCTATTTTTTTTTTCTATTACCAAGATGCCTATTTGCTAGGTTTTCATCAAGGTAACGATTTTTTCCAGGACTTCTCATATTTTTGTATTTTTTCAGGACCTTTTCTCATTTTTTTTGTATTTTTTTCAGGACTTGACATTTCTAGATGGCCTTGCTATTTTAGATGATCACTAAATATTATGAATACATTGATGGTTCTGATGTAGAGACTAGTTCCATGATATGCCAATAATGACCTTTATGAAGTAGTTTCATTGTTAGGATCATAACACTTGCATACAATTTATTGATGTCATTGTGATCATTGTTGATACTAGATCTAGTTAGCCTTATTAGAATATGCACATCATGATAGAGTGACATGAAAGTCCTTACAATAAAGAGTTGTTGCCAAGATGTGACATATTCTTGAGGTATGTCTTTCAGAATGATGGATGATGGTAGATGTGGAAGGATTGTTTTGACGTTTGGATGAATCACTTTTTATTTTCCAAATTTGGGATGTTGGATGACAAAGTTTGGAATTTTGATTGGGATAGAATTTAGAACCAACACTTTTATATTCCTTTCTTGATGAACATTTTGATGGAGGTGGACATTTTTTATATGTGGGAGTTCTCTTTTCTCGTGGATCCACATTTTTATTGACTTTTAGATTTCAAATATTTTCTTTGCTTGATCCATTTTTCTTTGGGATCCATTTTAACTTTATTTGTCCACTTGGATTTTTGATTGATTCAATGGTATTTGGCATTTGATTTTGAACTTTGGATTTGTAATAATTTTCTTTTTGTTGGTTCCAAATGGAAGGTTTATTCATGTTGGAATGACAATGGAAGGAGTGTTGGCAACAACCTTATGGTAAGAACTACTCATGACACCTATTTTGATTTTTGTATTAGATAAAGTTATTGGCAACACAAGGACGAACAACTAAGAGGGGGAAGGGTGAATCAGTTGTCACAAAATTTCAAACTTATTAAACTAATTAACCCCTATTCTCATATCTGATTAATAACCATGAAAGCATAAATCAACAACACATCATAAACACACATAACACTAAGATTTTTTTATGTGGAAACCTTGTTAGGGGAAGAACCATGGTGGAGGTCAGTCCACAAGTTTATACCTTGTTAAAAGTATAATAAGAATACATGGGGAATGCACACACATTCAAACACTCTTCCTAGAGCTCACTGCTCAAATACAAAGGAAGAATCACTATTTTGAACTGAGAAAGTAGCATCTGCTAATGCCTGATTGTAGTTTCGGTTAAGCCCATGAACACTTCTTCACTCTTCTTCACACTCCAATTTTCCTTAGAAAGATATAAACCTTATTCACACATAACACTCACATACTTCACATCCTCCATGTCTCAAATGAGATAAAGAATCACTCATATATATGTGCAACAAGGAATTACATCGTTACATGTCAACTTCAACAAAATAATGAAATGAATACAAACTATCAGCCCAAAATAATAAAGATTATTAATGCGAATCAAACAAAGTCATCCATAACATAGTAGAGACCCAAAAAATATCCTTGAACACAAAACACCTTCAAAAATTATTTCTCAAAGATCCACAACACGCTACAATCACCCTGTCATCCATGAACATGAAAAACATGAACACACAAGAGAAAATCATGGATCGTGAGCACAACGATCAATGTAGACGCGTAACACAGATATAACATACAAAAAAACTATAGGAGAATTCACAACAACTCAAATTACTAGAATCACATTATCTTCTTCTAGGAACACCGGCTATAGTAACAAAATAACTGTCGGAACACAAAAACTCATAACTTGCTCAAATCTCCATGCCCAGCTCTAAAAATTTCAATGGATAAACTAGATAGGCTTGTGAAAAAACCCTTTAATGCACAAATTATCACTATCAATATACTAAAATTTCCATCATACTAATCTTCAATGCTTCACAAACAACCTACAACATATTTTATTACAATTTTCTCAATATCCTTGACATATACAGTCTTAAAGACATTAATGCTAATAGTGTTGACATCAATGACAACCACATATCAGAAACACAACCAGAACATCCAAAAATCTCCCCCTTTGGCATTAATGGCAACACATGATGTGAAAAAACACCATCAATGCAACTAACTCCAACACTTACTCCCCCTTAGGTTCTGACTCTTCTCTCATGAATTCTTCTCCCAGTTTTTCACATTGCTCTTCTCCCCCTTAATTCTTCCAAAGTTTTTCACATGAATCTTCTTCTTTGAATCAATGACAAAGATACACACAATCTCTAAACCACATATCTAAATAATCTGACTACTCCCCTTGAGTAGCAACCATGACAACATCAATCCAGATGAAGATATAACTATGAAATGCACAAAATAATGCAAGACGATGCATCTTAGTTTTGATTAGGAGGGGTAATCATCCCTAAATTCCCTCCGAGATACTTGAAAGTATCCTTAGGAAAAGGCTTAGTAAAGATGTCTACAATATGTTCCTTAGTGGGCACATACTCCAATCTGACTTCCTTATCACTCACCTTGTCTCTCAAAAATTAGTACTTGATAGATATATGCTTGGTCCTTGAATGTAGCACCGGATTCTTAGAAATTTTAATTGCACTTGAATTATCACAGAATATAGCAATAGGTTAATCATACAGAACTCTGATATCTTTTAACATCTGCTTCATCCACAATACTTGAGTACAATTTTTAGCAACAACAATGTATTCTACCTCTGCAATAGACAAAGAAACAAAATTCTACTTTTTACTTAACCATGAAATCAACTTCTTTCCCAAGAAAAATGTGCCACCACTAGTAATTTTCCTATCATTCGCATCTCCTTCCCAATCAACATTAGTAAAGGCACTCAAATTAAGATCATCATCTTTAGGATAATATAGGCCAAAATCAATTGTTCCTTTCAAGTATCTAAAAATTATCTTCACAACAGTCAGATGAAATTCCTTAGGATCGACTTGAAATCTTGCAAGAATTCATACAAAATTCATGATATTAGGTCTAGTTTGAGTCAAATAAAGCAATCCACCAATCATTAATTTTTATCTAGTTTGATTTACCTTTGGAGAATCATCATCTATTGTCAACTTGCATCCAATCACCATGGGTGTACCGATTGGATTTGAATCTTTCATACCAAACTTCTTTAGAAATTCTCTCACATACTTGGACTGAGATATAAAGATCCCTTTATCTAATTGAGTAATTTGCAATCCCAAAAATAATTTCATCTATCCAATCATTGACATTTCAAACTCATTCTACATCTCATCAACAAAATTCATGCACAAACCATCATCTCCTCCAAAAATGATATCATCAACAAATAATTCCACAAACAAATCTTTATCATCATCAATCTTGAAATACAAATTACTATCAACAGTACCTTTGTTAAATCAAGATTCAACAAGTACTTGTCCAATCTGACATACCAAGCTCTAGGGGCTTGCTTGAGTACATACACTACTTTATTCAACCGAAAAACCATATCTCCTTGATCGGTCAATTGAAACCCATCAGGTTGCTCAATATACACCTCTTCTTCCAATTCTCCATTTAGAAATACTAACTTGACATCCATTTGATAAAATTTGTAGTTTTTGTAAGTAGCATAAGAAAGAAACACTCACTACTTCAATTCTAGAAACATGGGAAAAATTCTCTTCAAAGTCAATTCCTTCCATCTGAGAATATCCTTTACACACCAATCTTGCTTTGTATCTGATAACTTCACCTTGTTCATTTAGCTTGTTTCTAAAGACCCATTTAGTTATGATTACATTTTTGTACTTAGGTCTAGGAACAAGATTCCATGTATTATTCTTCTTAATTTTTTGTAGTTCTTATTTAATTGCTTGAATCCAATCTTCATCTTTGCATTCTTCATTGAAATTACTTGGCTCAATCTTTGAAATCAAACAATATTCTTTTGTAATTCTTCTCCTAGTTTGGACACCTTTGTTCTTATCACCTATAATCTAATTTTCTTAATGATTTAATCTCACATACCTTGGAGTCTTAGGATGTTCTTGAACTTCAAGATCTTGTGATCTCTCTTTTGTACTTTTACTATTTTCTCCTTCCTCTTGATCTTCTTGATTCATTAGAGCGATCTAGACTTGATTTGAAGTCTAACCTTTTTTTGTACTATCATTCTAATAATTAGAATCATATCCACAAGTTTTGGATGGTCTAGCAATGTATTCATCAACCTTAACATTTGCAATTTCAACCATTTTCCTTAATCTCTTGTTGTAGCACTGGTAGGCCTTACTCGTATTAGAATAACCAAGAAATATTGCTTCATCACTTCTAGCATGAAAATTTCCTATATCTTTGTCTCTTCTGATATAGCATTTACTCCTAAATATTTTGAAATATCTAATAGTAGGCTTATGACCAATCCATAGCTCAAAAGGGGTCTTACCAATATCACCTTTGACTTGTACTCGATTGAGGATATAAATAGTATTACTCACAACTTCTCTCCAATAGATATGGAGAAAATTTCCTTCCAACATCACAGTCCTAGTAGCATCTAGAACTGTCATGTTCTTCCTTTCCACAAATCCATTTTGCTGAGGGGTTCACGGTGCAGATAATTGTCTCTTTATCCCATGTTCTTCAAAAAAAGAATTAAAATGACTGGAAGTGAATTAACCACCTATATTTGATCTCAGAAACTTAATCTTCAGATCTGTCTCTCTCAACCATAACCTTAAAGATCTTGAACTTCTCTAGAGCTTTATATTTCTCCCTTAAGAAAGTAAACCACATTATCCTAGAGGAATCATCAATAAGCAACATGAAATACCTGTAGCCTTGTAAACTTCTGATTCTAGTAGGACCACACAAGTCGGTGTGCACAAGCTCCAACAATTCATTTGAACAATGCTATTTACTCCGAAATGAAATTATAGTTTTCTTTCCTAATTGACATTCCTTGCATATGGAATTAGTAGGCTTTACCAACTTAGGAAGATATCTCACTGCCTGAGTAGAACTTATCTTGATAATATTGTCAAAGTTTACACGACACATTCTCCTATGCCACAACAAAATTTCATCAACTTGAGCAATCAGACAATTTTTACTAGCAACATTTAGGTGAAAGATGTTACCTTTTGTTTTTGTACCAGAAGCAATCACATTTCTAGAACTTCCCAATATTCTACACTTTCCATCCTTGAATTGAAGATTATATCCCTTGTCAACCATCTATCCAACACTCAAAGGATTATGCTTCAAACCTTCCACATAAAGAACATCATCAATATTATTCTTACCATCAAAAGAAATACATCCTCTACCAAGGATTATACCACCATTCTTATCACCAAATATTACAACACCACCATCGTACTTCTCCAGACTTACAAATTTTATTTTATCACCTGTCATGTGATGCGAGAATCCACTATCAATTACCCATTCATCCTTCTCTTCAACTCGAGTAGCTAGGGCTTTCTCCACATTTGTACAACTAGTAGATTCAGTAGACATAGGATTATTTTCCTTGATAGTAATAAACAAAAACTCATCCTCACTTACATTCCCTTTGTTAGATTCATCATCTGTCACACCTTCATCAACAACATAATAACACTTCCTTTGAAATCTAGGCTTGTTATGTCTTGTATTAGGAACTCTTTTTGGACACCTTGATGCAAAATGACCTATCTTATTGCAAGAAAAACATTTAATAGGCAAATTCCCTTTATAATTGTCTTCTCCTCTGGCCTCCCTTTTGACAATAAGTGCTTCAAGCTCATTTAGTTCTCTTTCTTCTTCTTCAATCTATCTCATTTCTTCCTCATACTTGAATGCCTTTCTAGAAAAAATTTCACCTAGATCATATCTCTGCTTGTCTCTCCTAGAAGTAGTAGCTTTAAATGTAGATTCTAACTTAGGAAGGGCATCACTGAATGCACTCAACTCAAAAGTAGTAAGTTTACCAATCAACATATCTTTGGTTACATTTGTCACAATTCAGAGCTCATCAATAGTTGTAGCTTTGATTTTGTATGTAGTAGGAAAGGATCTAAGCACTTTAGCAACAATCTCTGATTTTTCCAACTGTCCACCAACACATCTGATACCACACAAAAGTTCATTTACTCCTTACACAAAAGTAGTAATGTTCTTATCATCACCCATTTTCAACATTTCATATTTCCATTTTAGACTTTGTAGCTTATCAATCTTCACATTAGCATCACCTTCATACAAGGTTTCCAACTTTTTCCAAATCTCATAAGTAGTCTTCAGATCCATAACATTTGTCATTTAAAATTAGTCAAATCACTCAAAAATTCTTCCTTAGCCCTGATATTATATTCAACATCCCTAATATCAACAATAGTAGTAGGACCATTATGAGGAATAACATAACTATTACTTGTAATGTTCCAATAGGATTCACTAATGCATCTCAGATGACACTCCATTCGAGTCTTCCACAAAATAATTTGTTCCATCAAATCTTAGACTATCCTTCTTATATGTCACCATCCTAGATCACCTCAAACTATTAAAATTCTTCCAAGGAACCTGCTTTAATACCAATTGTTGGAAACACAAGGGCAGACAACTGAGAGGGGGGGTGAATTATTTGTCACAAAATTTCAAAATTATTAAAATTATTAACCCCTATTCTCAGATCTGATTAATAACCATGAAAGCATAAATCAACAACATATCATAAACACACAAAGCACCAAGATTTTTCTATGTGGAAACCCTGTTAGGGGAAAAACCGTGGTGGAGGTTAGTCCACAAGTTTATACCCTGTGAAAAGTATATGAAGAATAAATGGGGAATGCAAATGCATTCAAGCACACTACCTAGAGCTCACTGCTCAAATACAAAGGAAGACTCACTATCTTACAAAAACATTCAGATTACAACAATCCACATTTTGAATTGAGAATGTAGCATCTGCTAATGCCTGATTACAGTTTCGGTTAAGCCCATGAAAACTTCTTCACTCTTCTTCATTCTTCTTGACACTCTGCTTTGCCTTCAAAATATATGAACCTTATTTTCACATAACACTTGCATAATTCACATCCTCCATATCTCAAATGAGATAAACAATTGCTCATATATATCCGCAACAAGGAATTACATTGTTACATGTCGACTTCAACAAAATAATGAAACAAATACAAACTATTGACCCAAAACAATAAATTTTATTAATGCAAATCAACCAAAGTGATCCATAACATTATCGAGACCCAAAACAATATCCTTGAACATAAAAAACCTTCAAAGATTATTCGTTGAAGATCCACAATATGCTACAATCACCCTGTCGGCCATGAACATGAAAAACACAAACACACAAGAGAAAATAATTGATCACAAGCACAATAATCAATGTGGACATGCAACAAAGATAGAAAATGATCTAGAAACATCCACAAACGCCATAGGAGCATTAAAAAAAATTCAGATTGCTAGAATCCAATTATCTTCTTCCAGTAACACCAATTACAGTAATAAAATAACTGTCAGAACACAAAAACTCATAACTTGCTCAAATCTCTATACACACCTCTAAAAATTTCAATGGATAAACTAGATAGGCTTGTGAAAAAACCCTTTAATGCGCAACTTCTCACCATAAATATATTGAACTTTCCATCATACTGATCTTCACTACTTCACAGGCAACCTGCAACTTATTTTATTATAATTTTCTCAATATCCTCAACATATACAGTTTTAAAGACATTAATGATAATAGTGTTGACATTAATGACAACCACATATCAACAAAACAACCACAACATCTAATAAAATATTACCCCAATATTGTGGAGGTATCACTAAGATCATTTGATTTTCCGATTGAAGGGTAGCCAACACCTTGATGTTTAGGATTTTCCTAAAACTGTATTGGTTCTCGAATTCCTTGATCATGTACGCCTAATCCTTTTCCTTGATATTGCATGCTCTAACATATTCTGTTTGCGATTGGGTATTTTTTGTTATTTTGGTAACAAGATGCAATCCCATCATTATGTATGTGGAGATCATTACTCAATATTTTCTTATTTGAAAGAAATCTTGCTCTGACAAAGATAAATGATGCTAGCTGATAAGATGTCGTAGCTTTGTTGACATGTTGGATATATTTCTAATTAACATCTTTGGTCTGATTTTGTGAAACATTAGAATTTGATAGTTCTTCAAAAGATAGCGGTGCTTCCAAGTCGATGCAGAAACCTTCCTTATGGTCATTATCATAGATTCCAGTGAATTCAACTATAGCTTGAGCATTTGCAAATACGTCTAGAGTAGGAGACTCTTGTTCTAGAGGAAGATCATCTATGTGTCCTGTGGAGGCAAGTATCTCATTTTTGGAAATGGTGGTGTTTAGAGTTTGGGTAGGATTAACCTCAAATGTTTGATCATGAATAGCATAAAGGTCGATGAGTGGAGGGTCTTGGATTTATTGATCAACGGTAGTGTCTTGGTCAAAGATGGGTTTGTCTTGGACAACATGATTGGGAATAGGATCTTGATCAAGGATAGGTGTATTTTAGAGGCCATGATTATCTAGAAGGACTTATTGAATGGAATTAAGGATGGGGTCATGTGATGCAATACTTTGATCTTGACATGAATGTGAAATTATGATGTCATGCCTTGGTTTTTACTCTTAACATTTATCCTCAAGTTTTGGCAATGGTATGTGTTTTTGGAGACTATAAAAAAAAAGTATTTTCATGACTAAATGTAGCTTGGGATGGAGTGAATATGAATGGGTTACTGGATGATGGACTAGGATAGGATATGGAGGCTTGGAATGGGTTAAAGGATGATGGAATAGGATAGGACGTAGAGGCTTGGAATGGAATAGTGGAAGGTAAGGTTGGTTTCCCTTGTCAAGGTTAGGATAAGGGTGATTAATGGATATTTGTTGTGGATTAATGTAATGGATTGTGCTAAGGGACTCTTGATAGTGAGGGTAGAAGGATGAAGGGCTAGAGTTTATGGGTTGTTGGTAAGAGGGATAAATGGATGGATGACTATGGGTTGTGGGTGCTTGGAATTTGGATTCAAGGTATTGTCTTTTAAAGTCTATGGCTTGTTAGGCTTGACCAATGCAAAGTAATTGGTATTTATTGTGCAGTTTTTGCACACATGCCCCACTGAAAGTAGGGGCCCTCTTTCTTGCTCTTTTGATTTTCTCTTTTGGTGTCTTGGCCTTTCTATTTTGGGGGTTTCTTTCTTGGGCATGTGCTTTGATGTTAATCTTACCTGTTGGGGTAGTCCATTTATGATTCATATTGAAAAATATTAAGTTCTGGGTTTTTCACTATTTTCGGGAAAATCCACCTTGGGCGAAATTTCCCGGTTTTCTTTCAACGCTTGGTGGTAGTTGCTTTTTGTTGAAGTTCAAGGATTTTGTTCATCCACGAAAATCCATTGTGGCCGGATTTCTCTGGGGTCCGTTGCTTTGTCGGATTCCCGAGTTTGGTTTAATTTGTCTTTTCGATTGCATTAATGCTCGATTGCACGACTTCTTGGGTAGTGTTATATTGGTTTATGAGAAGTTTTATGTCATTTAAGTTTTATCTTTTGCTTCCTATTGGTTTGGAGTGCTTGAACCTGAGGTGTTGTTGCTGGATTATGCATTTGGGAGTGGATTCAATTGTTGTAGTTGGAATTCTTGAACGCTATTTGCATTCTGTTTGAGCTTTGGGATTTCTTACCAGCTTCCTTTATTTCAATTTCTCTATCCCCATGGTATGTACACGAATGCTGTCTCTCTCTTTTGATGGATTGCTTTACTTTGTGCGATTTCATGCTATTCGTTGCTTTTGCCTTTTCCTATTGAGTGCGTATGCTTCTTGGGTGTTTTGGGTTTGTTCGGATGTTCATGTCATGCCAATTTGGCATTTTGTATTTCAAAGCTTGAGTGATTTCTTATTTTATTCGAGTGCCTCTTCTGTGCGATTGTTTTGATCTTATCTTTCAATTTTATCTTGGGTAGCTTGCTTGTATTTTCCATGAATTTCTATCCCTGTGGGCAAGCAAGTTGTGCTTAAGTCTATTCTATGCATTCATGGTGGTAGGTTTAGGGTTTCAACCTAGGGCATGGCCAATCCATCTCATTTTACTATAAGGTAGGTTTTAAATTCAAGGATGATACATTGGAGGTCTAGGTCAAGCTGGTGTTAAGCTCTAGGTCCTCAAATTTGAGATCATTCGATCAATTTGAGTGACGTCGAGAGAAAACGTAGGTATTAGGGCTTTAAGTGTCTTTGCAAAATTCCCTATTTGTCGAAATTCCCTGATTTTCCCATTTCCTCTTTGTTCTTCTTAGTGTGCTTTGTTTTGAATTTTTACCTATCTCGTGGATTTTTGCTACCTCCAGAATTCCCCGGTTTGTTCATTGTTGGGTCGTTTTCCCGAAATTGGGCTTAAGTGCTAAAGTTGAATTGACTTCATTGAAATCCGTGCCCTTAGGATTTTCCCAAATGTTTTGCACCTCCTTCATTTTCTTGGAATATTGAAACTGTTGCTATTCTCGGGGATTTCCGTCTAAGGCAGATCTTTTTCAAGGTTTTGTTGAGAATGAAGAATTTGGTGGTTGCATGAGGATTTTCTTGTTGATTATGCATTTGATGATTAGATGAACTTATGCTAGTGTGTATAAAATGATTCCTTGGTTAAATTGATGGATTAAATGATTATGTGGATATTTGTATGCCCGTTTCATTGGATTTTTCCTGGTCTGGATTTCCCTGTAATTCCTCTCTAGTCTGGATTTCGTGAGGGGGGATAAAACCCAAACTTTGAGATGGTTGATTTGATATGGATTTTGGGCACTTTTCTTATCATGGATCTTATTTTTGTGTCTTTATTATTTGTAGGCAGGATCAGGTCAGGCTATTGTTGGGTAAGGCAAAGGGAAGGTGATGGATCCAAGTGCTAAAGGTTCAACTATCTCTGAGGCAGAGAGTAAATATGGATATCAAGAGTAGAATCCCAGATAACAAGATGAATTCCATTTGGTCTGGGATCACTAATATGAATGTTGGAATGTGGGACTATGAAGAGTTTAAGGCAGGGATGGCAACATAAAATCTTCCTTTGTTGGCCAGAAGGACATTGTGGTCTGGGTTGGCACATGTGGGTGGATTTCCTTCTACGGTCCACTGTTATGAGTTGGTGCTTGAGTGTGCGAGGCATTACGATAGGGGTACATAAAGGATAATTGGTCCTCAAGGAAGGATTATAGTGAACTTTGACCCTATATCCATAGTTTAGACCTTTGACATGCCTAATCAGTCCCATGTTGTGGCTTTTGATATGGATTCAACCAAGAAATATTATGTGAAGAATGTTGTCAAGTCCCAACAGGTTACTAACTCTTGGTTGGAGAAACCCAAGTCTCACTTCTCCAAGCTACCTAAGCATCTAGTCAGACTCAAATTCAAGAGAGAGTATTGTGATGCTATTACACTCCTCAGTAGGTTGGTAGGATTGAAAAGTGTAGGGGTATTTGAGAGCTGGATGTTTAATGTTATTGCTCAGTTGGAGCAAGGTATAGATTACCACTAGGCATGCGTTATAAATCCTCTAATATATGAACAAATGTGCAATGTACTACAGACAAAGACCTTCAGTGTGACTTCCTATTTTGTGTATACACTTGCAAGGTTTCACCCATATAAGCGACTGAGCACCAGAGGTGTGTTTGGGTAGGATGTAATCTATGAAGTGTATCCACAACTATACTTGGGTGGAGGAAGCTATAGGAGGGTGAATGATGCATTCACCATGTACATCACTAGGTTACTGCAGTGTGCTGAGCATGTTGAGATTTCAGACAAGGCTAAGGAATTGATCAAAAGGGTTGGAGCTTGGTTCATTCAGTTCCATACCTTTTCCTACATAAGAATTGATGGCTTTCAAAGGGCTCCCTACAGACTTCCAAGATACCCAACATGCCATGTTATATTGCTAGAGGTCAAAATGAAAATATAAGACTTTGATGTGATTGATAAGGGGGAGAAACATAAGACACAATTTGCTAATGACTTCCCACTGAAGATAGGCACTAATGAGGTAATCCCTTCTATCCAGTCAACCCATGCTTCTGAAGAAGAGATGAGCACTCTTGGTCTCTCCTTCCATTCCAAAAGGGCCAGGTTTGATATAACTGGTGGGGCACAAAAGAAGACTATCAAAGAGTATAGCCACAAGGATAACATTAAGGACTATTGGGCTAACCTTGGTGATGAGTTTGAAGTTAGAAAGAAGAAGTTCTCCAAGCTTCTAATGAACTTAGTGCGGTTGTATAACGTAAAGGAAATTCCTGATCAAGTTGAAGAGGATGGGAATTTGATTCACGACCATATCTTTGAGGCTGTGAAGGACAAGCCAGTTGGAGAGGTTGACTGGATAGAGGAGGAAAAGATAGAATTGGAGCAGATTATGACTCCAATAATTAAGTACACCAAGTTGTGGCTTAAGCATAAGATGTTAGAATTGGAGGGTGAAGATGTACAATGTACCTATGACTTAATGGGAGACTTGGAGTCTCACTTTTCTTCTGAAGAGTCACATGAACAAGTTCCCAAAGGTAAAGCCAAGGTGGGCTCTCCTTTCAAAATCAAGATTAAAGATGTTCATACAAAAGAGGTAGTGGAAGCAGGGAAGAAAAGAAGGCCCATTGCCAAGAAGAGAATGCATGTCTCAAAGAGAAAAGGGGCTGAGAAAGATGAAGAAGAAAAAGAAGAGGTGGATGCCACTATTCCTTTACCTAAGAAAAGGAGACTTGTGACTTTTTCACAAAAGGAAAAGGAAACTTCTAGGACAGATAAGGAGGTTGAGTTACCTATGGTGGAGGTGGAGAGCTCAAGGGAGAAGACACAGGTGTATATATGGAGGTCAAGGACTCCTTCCCCAAAGGATGCTGCACCAAAAGGAGGTGTTCCTATGACTTCTCTTGTCACTGAACATGAGGGCATTCCCCTTTCTCAAGAGACTAACAGTGTCCCAGAAAAACCAAAGGATGTTAAAGATCATAAAGCCCTGGGAGAGGAAGAATTCCAGGAGGGTGATCTTTACAATACTGAAGCAGAATCTGATAAAGTAATATAGTCTCCTTTAGCGGCTTATGCCAATTTTCCTGTAGAGGTACATGAGGATAAATCCCCTCAAAATGAGGAGATACCAACCAATTTTCCCTCACCACTATAGGAAGAAGGGGAGGAGCAATGTAAAGAAAAGGAGGATTCATCTAGGGAGATCCCTCATGAGCCAAGCATTGAGAAGGATGCACCTAGTGTTCAATAGGAACATGATAGGCAAGATAGGGTGCAGTCAGAATCCATTATTCTAGGGTGGCTAGATAAAGAGTTGAAGAGTAAATTGATTATAGTGGAAGACAATCCTCCCAATTGGGATGAACTATTGGCTAACATTAGAAAATGAAAGACAAAGAAGAAAGCTAGAGTCCTTTCCATAATTGAAAGAGATGGAGCAAATGATAAGGTTGTCCATATTGCTACTCTTTCTCCTGATAAGGATAGAGATGGGGTGACTGCAAAAGATTATCATGTGCATACCATCAATTTATGGCATGCCTCTAGGGAACAATAAATTGAGGAGTATGAAGGCTCCAGTGTTGTAATCATTGAAAAATTGAGGAAGGAGGTGGAAACTAAGTGTGAGTTGGAGAAGGAAAATGAGAGACTAAAGAGGTACTTGCAGGAGTTGATGAAACCCTTGCAGTCCATTAATTCTTCCTCCTTTGCTGCAAGTTTCTTCCCTCAGGAAACAATATCAGATCTTGAAATAATGAAGGACACTACACATGCTACAGTTGGTTGGTTGAAGGGAATGCAGACCAAGGAAGATGGTTCCATCAAGGACATCTTGTCAACTATAGGGGATGCATTGAGATCAATGGATTGGCTTAAAACTGTGCTAGCCCAGGATAAGGAGGATGTGGATCTCCTACTGCAGAAAACAAAGACAATCATGGAGCATGCCGAGGATCAACTAGTGAAGGATGGAATTGTTCCTTTCTTAAGGGTTGCAGAGCCTTGGGATTGGTTTGAGATTTTTCAAATGAGGTAGAGGGCTTTGAAGAAGATACACAAATAGGGGACGCAGATTGAGGACACTTTGACTGGTATTCATGATAAGTGCATCTCCTTCTTTGAAATCATGACAGGGAGAAAAATAAATTTTCTCCGAAACATCTCAATTTGGAGCAGTTAAGGAGGTGGTGGCGAGATGTCTACTCTCTAATCAATGAGGGTCCTATTACTAAACATCAGCTAGATGATGCTGCAACTTAAATTGCAATCATTGAAAGGTATCGAATGAATAGGTATGATTGGGATAATTCAGTGAAGCAATTAAGAGATGACATCAAGTCTCTTGAGAGGAAGATTAGGGTTGTGCCTATGCCACCTAATGCTGAATTGCACAAAGTGTTACTGGCAGTGCATGGTGAGGTGGAGCATGCTAAGGACAAAGAGGGGAAGTAGTTAATGCAGGGATACATAAGAATTTGTGGTTTCCATTATTTTATCTTATACCTCCACATGCATTGGATCAAGTTCTTGGAGACCTAGGCCAGCTTGAATGAAATTGGTGCAAATAACACATTTCATGTTATTTTTTTTGAATATCTCTTGGTTGACTTATTGTGTGGCGTTTATCATTGTAAACCCTATTTGGGATGACCTATCCTTGGGGGTTATCTATAAATTTGGCATGATGCCTCATTTGTAAGGGGTAATAGTAGTAGAAAAATTTAGAATAATTTCACATTTCAATGAATTGTAAGAGCATGAATTAGGGTTAGAGTTTATCCTTAAGCAAGTGCTGTAACAAAAGACTAGAATTGTTGCCACTTTGGGTGATTTAATATAAGAAAGGAGATTGTGATTTGGTATCTTTCTTACGTTGAGTTTTATCTGGCATGGTTCTTGATATTCTATCTTTAAAATTGCTTAAGTGATCAGATGTCAGATGGTTTTATAATGTTTAGGGTTTTATGCTTGAAGTGTTTGCAATAATTTCTAGTCCATACTTTTTGCAGTTAGCTAATTGTTAGCTATTTTGCAAAGTTAGCCTAGACTTATAACCATGCTCAGTTCAATTATGAATGTTTATTCATTTCAATTGCAATAGGGTTGTCTTGAATGAATATACATCATTTCAAAATCTTTAACACCTTAGAAGATTGCACTATTTTTGTAAGATTTAAAATTTATCTGGGTTGAACAGGAATTAGTTTTGGGGGGATTGGTCCATTTCAAGTATCTTATCTTTTGCATTGTCAATCTTAGGGTTAGAATTAGTCTTAGAAGTATGTCTCAAACCTTTATCTTTTGCTATTTATTTATTATCTGGGTTAAATTTAAGATTTAAAGTATCAACATATTGCTAGATCAGATAAATTCGAGTTTAGTATTTTTTTGTAGTAAGGTCCCTTTGTGATTACCAACATTTTCATATTATCTCTGAGTTGTTTTATTTGCATTGTTAAGACCTGAAATTAGAGATGTTGGGTTTATCTCTTTATCCATAGAGATTAACCTTTCAAGAGAGATAGGATATCATATTCTGGCTGAGTTGTTGTTGTGTAGAAAACACCATCAACATATTTGCGCTAGAAGGAGGGCCCTAAATAAGGAAGATGGATTGATTTCTATCTTCCATTTCTCTTGAGAGGTTCAAAAGAAGAACTACATCTACTCTAGAAGAGGAATTTCAATAATTTCAAGGCCCTATAAGGTCAAGAAGGACCAGAAGAGGGGGAGAATCATCATCCGCTCAACCACTTCCATCATCCCCATCATTGTCATCATCATCCTCATCTAAAGTGATTCCTATTCCGCGGCCCCAACCAACCATAAATTGGCCATTACCACCCCCACCTCCACTAATGGCTTTCCTCGCCAACAACCCATCTCCCCCATGGACCAGCGAATGGAAGATGAACATGTGGCAGGTTGACAATAGTTTGATTGGCTAAAGGAAAATGTAGTAAAAGTAGTTATCACATGACTTGTGTGACTGGTAGGATGAACTTGATTATGGCAAAGAATTGAATGCCTGGGTGGCTCAATGCAAAAGAGATATGCAGATCAAATCGATTGTGTGATTGGATGATCAATGCATGAACCTAATGTCTACAAATTGGTTGAGACATTGAATGTGATGTATGACTTTGTCAGTCAAATACAATATTTTATGTAAACCAAAAGGTGACGGTTTAAAGGCAAGTCGATGTAATAGATTATAGGCGATTAATTGATTGTATACATTGAGAGAAGTATTGTAACAATGAAGAATAATAATCAGAGTGCTGCTGTGAGATGATCAGAGAGTAAAGACTACATAATTTGTATGTAATCTATTGTTGCTGTAATACAAATTGTTTTTACTTGGTGTGGTGGGTTTTTTACCTAAAAAGGTTTTCCCACATAAATTCTTGTGTCATCTATGAATGCTTAATATTCGGTTGTCTCTTTTATGCTACATGTATTCATCTCAGTATTTTTAGAAGCTATTTGAACTCATTTTTTCTCTTCTCCTTTGTTGTATTAGTGTTAAGGGAATGCATTCTGCACTGTTGGGTCATTAGATCCATCCCTATTTTCCCTTCAAGTGGTATCAGAGCCTGGTCAGTTGTGTTATCATTGAGAGAAAAAGGTCAGTTTTTTGTGCTAATACTATTTTAGTGGGAGTCTTGCATTGTTAAAACTTGTTTCTATTCGAGATGGCGAGTACATCAGGTAGAGTAGATATTCAAAAGTTTAATGGAAGCAAATTTGAGTTATGGAAACTCAAAATGGAAGACTTGCTTGTGGATAGATACCTCTAGATTGCAGTGCTTGGAACTATGCCACAAAGTATGAAGCAAGAGGATTGGGACCTTGCTGATAGAAAAGCAAGAGGTCTGATAAGACTGAGTCTAGCCGATTCTGTACTCCTAAATGTCCATGAGGAGACGTATGTAGCTTCATTGTGGAAGAAGGTTGGTGATATTTATCAAGGAAAGTTTCTGGTAAATAAGTTATTCTTGAGGAAGAATTTGTACTCCTTGAAAATGGAAGAAGGTGCATCTGTTGCAAACCATCTGAACTTGTTGAATATGAGTGTTACTTACCTCGTGTCTATAGGTGTAAAGACTAAGGAGGAGGATCATTGCATGATCCTGTTGTGTTCATTACTTGACATTTGGGATCATCTGGTGATGGATATTGGAAGCCTGACCACTGCATTCAAGATGGATGACATGGTTGTTTCACTTCTATCTGAAGAAATGCAAAGGAAGTCTTCTAAGATGGCCAAAGAGGCTCTTGCTGTTCAAGGTAGACCAAAGGATAAAGACAAGAAGAAAGATAGGAAGTCAAAATCCAAATCTGTAGGGAGATCAAAATATCCTAGTAAAAAGTCCAAGGTGAGATGTTGGAACTATGGGCAACCTGGTCATATCCAGAAGGATTGTAAGGATAAGAAGAAGAAGAATGCTTCAGACAATGAATCTTCTCAAAGTGATGCAAACACCTTCATTGCAATAGCCTTAAAAACTCAGGCATCAGATGATGTCTGGCTGGTTGACTTAGGTGTGTCCTTTCACATGACGTCCAATAGAGAATGGTTCTCTAAATACAAGAAGTATGATGGTGGAAAGGTGTACTTGGAAAGTGATTCAACATTGGAGATATTTGGTAGAGGAAGAGTAAGAATTCAATTTCCTGATGGGAGAGTCAAAGGTATTGGTGGTGTACTACATATACCAAGTCTGGCTCAAAATATTCTTTCTATCAGTAAGTTAAATGATGCTAGTGTAGAAGTTTATTTCTCTAGTAGAGGATGTAAAATGTCTAGAGGTGCAATGGTTCTGGCTAAGGGTGTTCGTACTGACACTATGTACAAGTTGGATGCACGTCATGTTCAATGTAATAGTGCCTCTATAAAGTCAAGCAAAGCTAGTCCTGTAGAGGAAGATGAAGACTCTTCTCTATTTGCAAATGATCTGGAGGTAAAACTCCCAGTAGAGAAGACTATGTTGTGGCATCATAGACTAGGTCACATAGGTGAGAAAGGTTACAAAACTTAAAGAATAAAAATCTTGTAGAAGGGCTAGATGATTGTAATATTAAGTTTTATTTTTGCAAACACTATATTTATGGAAAACAACACCGTGTTTCATTTTAATCGAGTCCTCATAAATTTTATGGCATACTGGATTATGTTCATTCTGATGTGTTTGGTCCTGTTAATGTTCCTTCATTATTGAAGTCTAGATATTATGTTTGTTTTATTGATGACTGTTTGAGAAAGGAATTCGTATACTTTCTTAAAAGTAAATCATAAGTATTCAGTCGGTTTAAAGAATTTAAATCTTTGGTAGAGAATCAGACTGGAGGGAGAATTAAATGTTTGAGGACAAACAATGGCAGTGAGTTTTGTTCTGCAGATTTCAAAAGGTATTGGACTGATCATATAATTAAAAGGCATAAAACAATGCCTTATACTCCACAACAGAATGGAGTTGCCGAAAGATTGAACATGACACTGATGGAAAAGGCAAGGAGTATGTTGAGTGGTTCTGGTTTGGAGCAAAAGTTCTAGACTGAGGCTATGGCTACAAAATGTTATCTGGTAAACCAATCTCCTTGATCTGCTCTTGTTGATAAGACACCTTTGGAAGCATGGTCTGGTAAGAAGCCCTCTCTGAGGCATATTCATGTCTTTGGCTGTGAGACATATGTTTATGTGCCAAATGAAAAGAGATCGAAATTTGATAACAAGGCTGTCAAGTGTATTCTCATTGGCTATGGTGTTGGTGTGAAGGGATACAAACTTTGGCACCCTATTACTGAGAAGGTTCTGTACAATAGAAGCATGATATTTCATGAGATGAAACCTTCAATAAGTGATCAACAACTTGAGATAGATCAGAGTGACAAGAAAAATGATGCAGTTGAGATTCCCCAAACTTCGCAAAGGGAAGAGCTTCATGGTGTACCTGATATTGAGGAGATTTCAAGTAGCTCTGAAAGTTTTGATGATGAAGAACCATAACCTTAGCCTATAAGAAGGTCTACATGAGAAAATTGACAACATGAGAGGTATGGTTTGTCACTATTAAATTTGTACTGTGCCTAAGACTATAAAAGAAGCAATCAATATGTCTAATTCAAATTCTTTGCTGGAAGCCATGAATGAAGAAATTGATTCATTGAAGAAGAATGAAGCCTGGGGTTCGGTACCACTGCCTAAAGAGTGAAAGCCTGTTGGCTATAAGTGGATATTCAAAAAGAAGATAGGCCTTGATGGTAGTGTTGATAAGTATAAGGCATGATTGGTTGCAAAGGGATTTTCCCAAATTGAGGGAATTGATTATGGAGAGATTTTTCCCCCTGTAGCAAAGCTGACATCCATCAAATTTTTGTTATCATTGGCAACTGTGTGTGACTTTAAAATTGAGAAGATGGATGTGAAGACAACGTTTCTTCATGGTGAGCTGGAAGAAGAAATTTATATGTCCTAGTCTAAGCATTTTGTTGTGAAAGGTAAACAAAATCTGGTCTATAACTTAAATAAATCTCTATATGGTTTGAAGCAGTCTCCTAGAATGTGGTACCAGAAATTTGACACATTTGTGTTTCCTATGGGATTTGTAAGATCAAAATTTGATCATTGTGTTTTTTATAAATCTGAAAATGATTGTGTGCTTGTTATTACACTGTACGTGGATGATATGTTATTCATAGGAAATAACAAGACTATGATTTTTGATCTTAAATCTCAGCTGTCTGCAAAGTTTGAAATAAAAATATTGGTGCAACTAGGTATATTTTGGGAATGGAGATAACCAGGGACAGAAGGAGCAAAGCTTTGGGTAAGTCAGAGTAAGTATGTGAACATAGTTTTGGAGAGATTTGGGATGAATGATTACAAGCAGCTAGTTTTTCTAGTCATGCAGGGAACAAAACTATCTATTGAAGATTGTCCAAAATATGCTACTGAGATGGAGGACATGACCAGTGTGCCCTATGCAAGTGTTGTTGGAAGTTTTATGTATGCAATGGTTTGTAAAAGACTAGACATTGCCCAAGCAGTGGGAGTTCTAAGCTGTTTTATGGAAAATATGGGAAGATCACATTGGGATGCTATGAAGAGAGTGTTCAAGTATTTGAAAGGGACTTCAGATTATGCTTTGTGTTACCATGGTAGTTTGGTTGCATCACAAAGGACTCTCAACATTTAGGGATATGTTGATTTTGATTGGGCAGGGGACATTGATAGAAGAAGATCCACCAGTGGATATACGTTCATGCTTAATGGTGGAGCAATCAGTTGGATGAGCAAGCGATAGGGTGTAGTTGTTTTATCCACTACAAAGGTAGAGTACATGGCTGAAACTCATGCCTACAACGAAGAAGTTCGGTTGAGGCATTTGTGTTCAGACATTGGTTTTAATGCAGGGAAAATAACTATTTTCTATGACAGTTAGAGTGCCATTTGTTTGGAAAAGAATCCGAATTTCCAAGCCAAGACGAAGGACATTGATGTGCAGTTTAACTTTGTGAGGGACATGGTGGAAAATGGAAGGGTCTGTCTTGAAAAGGTTGACACTTTGAAGAATGTTGCAGATGCATTGAAAAAGTCGATGAGCATAGAAAAGTTCATATGGTATGAAGAATCGATGGGCCTTGGGGCCTATTGATTTTTTATAAGTCTGGAGGAAGCAGGAAGTCTTTGCCAAGTGGGAGCTTGTTGAGAAAGTATGTCTCAATCTCCAGTTTGAAGCCTCAAAAATTAAAGACTTGGCGAAAAAATTGTTTCTTTTAAGCCTTAACTGCTTTACCGCTGCTGTGTCATCATCCCCTGGCGGTTACTACCTTATCGCGCGTGGTAAGGCCAATTGCAGCCTGCACTGGCGATAACCACCTTACCATGCATGGTAAGGCTGCTAGCGGCCTGGCTCAGTGGTTACTACCATACCATAGGCGGTGGTCCCCCTCACCGCAGTGAGACCACCAATGATGGGCTTGGTGATTACTGCCATACCTTAGGTGATGGTTCCTCTCACCACAGTGTCTACAGTGAGATCGATAGTGATCGGCCTGGCAGTTACCACCCTACTGCGGGGTGGCCTAGTGGCCCTTGTGGTATGACCGCTAGTGGTTTTCTTAGCGGCTACCACCACACCACGGGTCGACTTGAACCGGGCAATAGTAGCGTGGGGATGGTGGGTCTGGCCTTGGTGATGACTTGGGTGAGCTTAGATGAGCTCACTTTCGTATCATGAGGCGAGTCGATGAGCTCGGTGGTAGTGCGGTAAGAGCTTGGACGAGCTCGAAGCTCGGTCAACTGAGTTGGACCAGATGGTCGAGGCGACCAACGAATGATAGATGGACACGTGGTAGGTTGACAATATTTTGATTGGCTAAAGGCAAATATAGTAAACATAGTTATTGCATGACTTGTGCAGCTAGTAGGATGAACCCGATTATGGCAAGGAATTGAATGCCTGGGTGGCTCGACGCAAAAGAGATCTATAGATCAGATCAATTGCATGATTGGGTGATCAGTGCATGAACCTAATGTCTGTAAATTGGTTGAGACATTGAATGTGATGTATGACTCTATTAGTTGAATACAATATTTTATGTAAACCAAAAGGTGACGGTTTAAAGGGAAGTCAATGTAATAGATTGTAGGAAATTCATTGATTGTATACTTTGAGAGAAGTATTGTAACAGTGAAGAATAATAATCAGAGTGCCGCTGTGAGCTGCTCAAAGAGTAAAGACTAAAGAATTTTGTATGTTTTTTTATCGCTGTAATACAAATTGTCTTTCCTTGGTGTGGTGGGTTTTTAACCTGAAAAGGTTTTCCCACGTAAATAATTGTGTCATCTGTGAATGCTTAATATTATGTTATCTCTTTTATGCTGCATGTATTCATCTCAGTAGTTTTAGAAGCTATTTGAACTCATTTTTTCTCTTCTCCTATGTTGTCTTAGTGTTAAGGGAATGTATTCCGCACTGTTGGGTCATTAGATCCATTCCTATTTTCCCTTCAATGCCTTTTGCTATTTGTAAAGCATTGGGTATTACTCCTATTGCCTCCCAAAAGAAGGTCACTCAATTGGACAAGAAAAAGGTAAGTGTAGTAGGAGAATTGAACATGATCCCCATGCAACTTGCATTAGATCCTAGGGTGTAGGAGGTGATCAACATTCAGGTTTTTGATATTCCTAATACTTATGGTTTGATTCTGGGTCGGACATCACCGAGGCATTGAATAGGTATACATCTACAAACCATTCTCACATGTGGCTACCATGGAAAGGAGTTCCAAATTAGATCAGAATTGAAAGAGATCCCAAAATGAAGTATTTAATCACGAAATACTAGAATACTTCAAATGAGGTATTAATATCAGAGGTTAGCATGGGGAATTATGTGTTGGCTACATCAACCCTAGAGAATGAAGATGTATTTATGTTGTAAGACCCCTTAGATGAATTCATATAAGAGATCAGTGGTTCTGGAATATTGAGTGAACAAATAGATGAAACGAATGACCAAGAGGATAGGCAACTTAGTGTGCTAGATGAATTTCATGAATTCATCTAGAGGTGTATGGAGAACTAGATCTAGCTGGGAGGAAGTATGAAGTTTGAAGAACTGTTGCTCCCTAATTGGTATAGAGTCCATGATGCTCCTCACTCTAAGCTAGAATGTGACTTATGTCAGACTTCTGTGGAGCAGGTACAAAAATGCATTAACCCGGTCCCAATTGTTAGGCTCAATATACAAGAGGAGTTAAATAATGATAAGGTTAAAGGCCCAATGCTTCCTGAAGAGCCTCCTAGCTGTAGTAAGAATAAAGATAACTCAAATCGGTTGGCGACTATCGGTTGTTGGATGTTAAGATTCGATGGATCCAAATCTAAGCTAGCTACTAGAGCAGGGTTTGATTTGATCAGTCCTAAAGGTAAGAGTTATTTTTTTGCTCATAGATTCCAATTTCAATGCACTAATAATGTCACATAATATGAAGCTTTGATCCATGGGTTGTTAATGGCATCAAGGAAGAAAGTTAAGATATTACAAGTTTTTGGAGACTCTGAGTTGGTATCAAATAGGTGAGTAAACAATATTCATGCCGTGATAGAAGGATGACTAATTATAAGCATAGAGTGTGGGATCTTATTTAAGGATTCGATGCTTTCAACATACATTTGATCCCTTGAAGTAAGACAAGTTGCAGACTCTCTGGCATAGGCTGCTAGTACATTACAACCTTTATCACTTTCAGGATTGAAGAATTTTATAGTTGAACTCTCTCTAGTACCTTCAGTACCGGACAACATTACCAACTTTAAGGTATTTGAAGATGATAAGTATTTTTTGGACTTTATTACAAGCTGCGATTTGTTTTCTTCTCAAGTCATTGATGAGATAGAGCCTCAAGAGGTAGAAATGGACTTAGGAGGAGTTATCAACTTAAGGACCAATACTATCCCAAGAGGTATGGTGCAACTTGAATGAATTTTTGATTTGGATAAGATAAGAGATCAAGAACAATAAGGAAAAGGGGAGTATCTCAGTAGCCAATGTGAAACATACAATATGGGGACACCGGATGACATGAAGAATGTTTTTATTAGTAAGGTATGTACTCTAGAGGAAAGAAAATGGATTATTAATTCCTTGCACACGTATCATGATGTGATAGCCTAGAGTTATGAAGATTTAAAGACATATGATACTTCAATCATTACACACACCATTCCCTTGAAGTCATATGTCAAACCATTCAGACAAAGATAGAGACCAATCAATGCTCTATTAGAACCCATCATTCAGAAGGAAATGCAGAAGTTACTTTCAACACAAATTATATTTCCAGTAAGGCATTCAAATTGGGTAGCGAATTTGGTTCCAATAAGATTTTTTTTTGGATAAATCAGACTATGTGTAGACTTTAGGAATCTGAACAAAGCATCGAAAAAAGATAACTATCTAATTCCTTCACTGGATGAAGTACTTCAGATTGTCAATGGATCTCAGATGATGTCCTTTTTGTATGGGTATTCTAGATACAACCAAGTTACGGTACAATATGAAGACAGGCACAAAACTGCCTTCACTACAAAATGGGGAACTTTTTCTTACAAAAGAATGCCTTTCAGATTAATCAATGCAAGAGCTACATTCTAGAGAGATATGGATATAGATTTTAAGGACATAATTGGTAAGTGCACCATTATTTATATAGATGATTTGATAGTTTTCTCTAAGAAATGAGGTAATAATATATCATATCTATGCAAAGTATTCCAAAGGTGCAGAGAGTTTGGCATTTCACTTAACCCAAGGAAGTGCATTTTTGGAGTCACATAAGGAAAATTAGTAGGACATATTATTTCAGAATAGGGTATCTCTATTGATCCTAAATGAGTACAGGCTATCTTGAAGATTCAGCCTCCTGCAAGTAAGAAAGAAATGAAGTCATTCTTTGGGAAGATTAACTTTGTTAGAAAATTTATCACTAGATTTGTAGAGATAGTAAAGCCATTGAATGCTATGTTGAAGCAAGAGGCAAGAATGGAATGCAGAAGCTAAGGAGGCATTTATAGAGATTAAGAGAGCTATTGCTGAGATTCCAATGTTGGTGAGTCCAGATTATGTTAAGCCCTTTTACATATATTCATTCAATTCTGACCACTCTTGTGCTGGAATGTTAACCCAAAAGTTTGATCAAGGCGATGAGTATCCTATAGCCTTCATGAGTACTCCTTTAAAAGATGCATAATTGAGATATCACAATGTTGAAAAGTAGGCCTATGCTTTGGTCAGAGCAATGAAAAATTAAAGACACTATATTCTAAAGAAGAAAGTTTTTGCCATAGTGCCTGATTCTGCGGTGAAGCTGCTACTAATGCAGAATGATCCAGGTGAATGAAGATCCAAATGGGTGACTATGTTGCAGGAATATGATATGGAGATTCAACCCATGAAATTAGTGAGAGGATAGGGACTGACAAAGACAATGGCTAAGATAGGTTCTGATCTCATAACTCAACAATATCATCTCCAAGAGGTATCTTCGGGAGACTGATATGATGAAATCATTTATTATTTACTGAACCAACAATGTCCTGATCACCTTAGGGCTGTTCAAAGGTGAGCCCTATGCCTAAATAGTGGAACTTTTATGATGAAAGGAGCTATCCTGTATAAGAAAAATCATGAGGGTGTGTACTTAATATTTTTGGGGAAGGAAGAAGCTACTAGAGTAGTGATTGAATTCCATGAAATATATGGCATAGGCCATGGTTCTACATCATCCACTACCATTCAAATCCTAAGGGAAAACTATTATTGGCCTAATTTGTCTAAAAATGCATGCCAACATGTGAGGAATTGTCATGTATGTCAAACTATAGTAAGGAAAGACATGCAACCCTTCCACTTCAGCCGGTCATAAAGGTAAAACCATTCGCCCAGTGGGGAATGGAATTCATAGGTCTAATTAATCCTCCCTCTTCTATGGGCCACAGGTACTTTCTCACCATAATTGATTATTTTACTAGATGGACCGAAGCTCTTTCCTATAAACAATGCACTTCTGATGTGGTAATTAATTTCCTTGAGTCAGGTATTGTTAATCATTTTGGTTGTCCTTTATCTTTAGTTTGTGATAACGGTCCTGCATTTGTATCTCTAAAATTTTTTAATTGGGCTCTTGATCGCAGAATTTTCATTACATTTGCATCCAATTACTACCCTCAGGGTAATGGTCTAGGTGATTCTTCAAATAATAATCTCTTGATAGTCATCTGTAAGTTGCTAGAACAAAATACTAAGGATTGGCACACCCAACTTCAATTTTCTCTCTGGATAGACCGTACTAGACAAAAGGAATCTATAGGAACCTCTCCTTATCACTTAGTGTATGGTTTGGAACATGTATTATCCATACAGTTGAAGATCCATACCCTGAAGTTCATTAATGAATACTACAATGAGGAGGATAAGTGTGAAGCTCGTCTGGCTGAGTTGTTACACCTTGAAGAGAAGAGAGATGAAGCCCTAGAAAACTCTGCTAAACATCAGGACGTAGTGAAAATATGGTTTGATAGGAGAGCTAAGGTGAAAGCCTTTATAATCTCTAACTTAGTTCTCTACTGGGATAAGGCCCATGACTGTAAGGGAGAGCATGGTAAATTTGATAAACTCTTGCTTGGCCCTTACCAAATTTTAGAAATTCTGAAAGATAATGCTTTTCGCTTGAAAGCCCTCATCGGTGAGGATATCCCATTGCCTGTCAATGGGCAGTATTTGAAGCATAAATTCCAATCTTGAGCTATTTACAAATCTCTCTTGTACATAGTTAGAGTAGGTTTGCTTTTTGCTTTTCTTTGCTTGTTTTCTTTGGTTAGTGTATGTTTTCTTTTTTCTTTGTTTCGCTTTCCGTTTTGTTTTTTAATTTTGGTTTCTTTCTTTCTTGGGGCTATTGCATCTGCATAATAGGCTGTTCGCCTGGGGTTGTTTTAGAAGTTTCTTTTATGAGCTTTAATCAATTTTTTTAGAGTCAAGTGGTGGAATTCCTTTATCTAATGCCCCTTGTACTTAGAATTAGAGTCACTTGTTTTGGATGAAATTTGCAATATATTTGGATCTCACACTTTCACATCAAATTTAAAGATTCTGGAATTGCATACGGTTCCTATGTAATTTGGCTTGGTGAAAAATATTTTATTCCACTTTAGTGCCATTGTGTTCCTCATCCCTGAGTGTAAGTTTCATTACTTATGAGGTGAAAGAAAGGTTTATGTAAAATGTTTAAAAAGAAAAGAAAAGAGAAAAGAAAGTATTGAAAATCAAAACAATCCTCACCTTATCAGGGGTATCCTAGTATCTCTACCAAGGCTATAGATGCCTAGCTGACAGTAGACCTATGCTTGGGAGGGTTATAGCGATAACCTCACCGGGGCTATGAACGCTTGACTGACAATGAGGCCCTATCCAGGTTGCTTTTGAAGTTAGAACTTTTATGTAGCCTGGTCAAAATTTCTCTCATTCCCATTGCACCTAAGGAATAGGAAATAAATGCAAATACACACAGTTGGACCCAAGTATAGGAAAAGGTCTTCTTGCTTGTGGTTTCTGACTTTTTTTTCATAGGTGTCCTGATGTAAGGACTGAAACCAAATATTCTAGGTTCTTGATTCCGGTTTGTTCTTGAAATGCTCTAGAGTATTTTCCCAATAAAGTCGCCATTTGTTGTGTAGTTTTTGCACACACACCCCACTGAAAGTAGGGACCCTCTTTCTTGCTTTTTTGATTTTATCTTTTGGTGTCTTGGCCTTTCTATTTTGGGGTTCTGCTTGCTTGGGGATGTGCTTTGACGTTCATCTTTCCTGTTGGGGTAGTCCATTTATGATTCAAATTGAAAAATCTTAAGTTCTGGGTTCATTTCGGGTTTTTCACTATTTTTGAGAAAATCCACCCTGGACAGACTTTCTCGATTTTCTTTCGGTACCCAGTGATAGCTGCTTTTTGTTGAAGTCTAGGGATTTTGGTCATCTGCGAAAATCCATTATGGCCAGATTTCTCTAGGGTCCGTTGCTTTGTCAGATTTCTGGGTTTGGTTTAATCTATCTTGTCGATTGCACGAATTCTTAGACAGTTTTATATTGGTTTATGGGAAGTTTTATGCCATTTAAGTTTTATCTTTTGCTTCCTATTGGTTTGGAGTGCTTGAACTTGAGGTTTTGTTGCTGGATTGTGTGTTTGGGAGTGCATTCGATTGTTGCAGTTGGAATTCTTGAATACTATTTGCATTCTTTTTGAGCTTTGGGGTTTCTTGCCAGCTTCCTTTGTTTCGATTTCTCTATCCCCATGGTATGTACATGAATGTTGTCTCTCTCTTTTGATGGATTGCTTTACTTTGTGTGCTTTCATGCTATTCATTTCTTTTGCCTTTTCCTATTGAGTGCGTATGATTCTTGGGTGTTTTGGGTTTGTTTGGAGGTTCATGTCATGCCAATCTGGCGTTTTGTATTTCGAAGCTTGAGGGATTTCCCATTTTATTCGAGTGCCTCTTTTGTGTGATTTTTTTGAGCTTATCTTTCAATTTTATCTCGGGTAGCTTGCTTGTATTTTCCATGAAATTTCTATCCCTATGGGCAAGCAAGTTGTGCCTGAGTCTATTCTATGCATTCATGACGGTAGGTTTAGGGTTTCAACCTAGGGCATGACCAATCCTTCTTGTTTTACTGTAAGGTAGGTTTTGAATTCAAGGATGATACATTGGAGGTCTAGGTCAAGCTAGTGTCAAGCTCTAGGTCCTCAAATTTTTGATCACTTGATCAATTTGAGTGACTTCGAGAGAAAATGTAGGTATTTGGGCTTTCAGTGTCTTCACAAAATTCCCTATCTGCCGAAATTCCCCGTTTTTCCCATTTCCTCTTTGTTCTTCACAACGTGCTTTGTTTCAAATTTTTACCCATCTCGTGGATTTCCGCTGCCTCCAGATTTCCTCGGTTTGTTCATTGCTGGTTCATTTTCCCAAAATTGGGCTTAAGTAGTAAAGTTGCATTGAATTCACTGAAATCCATGCCCTCAAGATTTTCCTTAATGTTCTACACCTCCTTCATTTTCTCAGAATATTGAAACTGTTACTATTCTCGAGGATTTCCATCTAAGGCATATTTTTTTTGAGGTTTTGTTGAGAATGAAGAATTTGGTGGTTGCATGAGGATTTTCTTATTGATTATGCATTTGATGATTAAATGAACTTATGCTAGGGTGTATCAAATGATTCCTTGGTTAAATTGAATGATTAAATGATAATGTGGATATTTGTATGCTTGTTTTGCTGGATTCCACCTGGTCCGGATTTCCCCAAAATTCCTCTTCAGTCTGGATTCCATGAGGGGGGATAAAACCCAAACTTTGAGATGGTTAATTTGATATGGATTTTGGGCACTTTTCTTATCATGTATCTTATTTTTGTGTCTTTATTTTTTGTAGGTAGAATTGGATCAGGCTGTTTCTGGGCAAGGCAAAGGGAAGGTGATGGATCAGAGTGCTAAAGGTTCATCTATCTCCAAGGCAAAGAGAGTAAAGATGGATATTAAGAGTAGAATCCTAGATAGCAAGATGAATTCCATCTAGTCTGGGATCACTGATACAAATGTTGGAATGTGGGACTATGAAGAGTTTAAGGCAAGGATGAAAACACGAAATCTTCCTTTGTTGGCTAGAAGGACATTGGAGTCTAGGTTGGCACATGTAGCTGGATTCCCTTCTACGGTCCAGTGTTATGAGTTGGTGCTTGAGTGTGCTAGGAATTATGACAGGGGTACATAAAGAATAATTGGTCCTCAAGGAAGGATTGTAGCGAAATTCAACCCTGTATCCATAGCTCAGACATTTGACATGCCTGATTGGTCCCATGTTGTGGCTTTTGATATGGATTCAACCAAGAAATATAATGAGGAGAATGTTGTCAAGTCCCAACAGGTTATTAAATCTTGTTTGGAGAAACCCAAGTCTCACTTCTCCAAGCTGCCTAAGCAGCTGGTCAAACTAAAATTTAGGAGAGAGTATTGTGATGCTATTACACTCCTCAATAAGGTGGTAGGATTGAAAAGTGCAGGGGTATTTGAGAGTTGGATGTTTAATGTTATTGTTCAGATGGAGCAAGGTATAAATTACCCTTGGATAGGCATTATAAGTGTAGTAATACATGAGAAAATGTGCAATGTCTTGCAGATAAAGACCTTCACTATGACTTCCATTTTGGTGTATGCACTTGCAAGGTTTCACCCATACAAGGGACTAAGCACCAGAGGTGTGTTTGGGTAGGATGAAATCTATGAAGTGTATCCATTACTACACTTGGGTGGAGGAAGCTATAGGAGGGTGAATGATGCATTTACCATGTACATCACTAGGTTACTACAGGGTGCTGAGCATGTTCAAATTTTGGACAAGGCTAAGGAATTGATCAAAAGGTTTTGAGCTTGGTTCATTCAGTTCCCTACCTTTTCCTACATAAGAATTGATGGTTGTCAGAGGGCTCCCTACAGACTTCCAAGATACCTAACATACCATGTTATATTGTTGGATGCCACAAGGTGAATATGTGACTTCGATGTGATTGTGAAGGGGGAGAAACATAATACAAGATTTGGTAATGACTTCCCACTGAAGATAGGTACTAATGAGGTATGCCCTTCTATCCAGTCAACCCATGCTTCTGAAGAAGAGATGATCACTCTTGGTCTCTCTTTCCATTCCAAAAGGGCCAAGATTGATATAAATGGTGAGGCACAAAAGAAGACTAGCAAAGAGTATAGCCACAAGGATAACATAGAGGAATATTGGGATAACCTTGGTGATGAGTTTGAAGTTAGAAAGAAGAAGTTCTCCAAGCTGCCAGTGAACTTAGTGCGGTTGTATAACATAAAGGCACTTCCTAATCAAGTTTAAGTGGATGGGAATTTGATTCAAGGCCATATGTTTGAGGCTGTGAATGACAAGCCAATTGGAGAGGTTGACTGGATGGAGGAGGAAAAGACAAAATTTAAGTAGATTATAACTCCACTAATTAAGTACACCAAGTTGTGGCTTAAGCACAAGATGTTAGAATTGGAGGGTGAAGGTGTAAAATGTACCTATGACTGAATGGGAGACTTGGAGTCTCACTCTGCTTCTGAAGAGTCACATGAACATGATCCCAAAGGTAAAGCCAAGGTGGGCTTTCCTTTCAAAATCAAGATTAAATATGTTCATACAAAAGAGGTAGTGGAAGCAGGGAAGCAAAGAAGGCTCATTTCCAAGAAGAGAAGGCATGTCTCAAAGAGAAAAGGGGTTGAGAAAGATGAAGAAGAAAAAGAAGAGGTGGATGCCACTTTTCCTTTACATAAGAAAAGGAGACTTGTGAAATTGTCACAAAAGGAAAAGGAAACTTCCAGGATAGATAAGGAGGTTGAGCCACCTATGGTGGAGGTGGAGAGCTCAGGGGAGAAGACATAGGTGTATCTGAGGAGGTCAAGGACTCCTTCCCCAAAGGATGCTGCACCAAAAGGAGGTGTTCGTGTGACTACTCCTATCATTGAACATGAGGGCATTCTAATTTCTCAAGAGACTAGAAGTGTGTCAGAAGAACCAAAGGATGTTGAAGATCCTAAAGACCTAGGAGAGGAAGAATTCCAAGAGGGTGATCTTTACAATACTGAAGTAGAAATTGATAAAGCAATATAGTCTCCTTTGGTGGCTTATGTCAGTTTGCTTACAAAGGTAGATGAGGATAAATTCCCTAAAAAGGAGGAGATACCAGCCAAGATTCCCTCACCAGTAGAAGATGAAGGGGAGGAGCAATGCATAGAAAAGGAGGATTCAACTAGGGAGATCCCTAATGAGCCAAGCATTGAGAAGGATGCACCCAGTGTTCAAAAGGAACAAGATAGGCAAGATAGGGTGGCTGGATAAAGAGTTAAAGAGAAAACCTATTATAGTGGAAGAAAATCCTCCCAATTGGGATTACCTACTGGCTAACATTAGAAAAGGAAAGACAAAGAAGAAAGCCAGAGTCATTTCTAGAATTGAAAGAGATGGAGCAAATAACAGGGTTGTCCATATTGCTACTGCTGCTCCTGATAAGGATAGAGATGGGGTGACTGCAAAATATTATCATGTGGAGACCATCAATTTAGGGCATGCCTCCATGGAACAAGACATTGAGGAGTATGAAGGCTATAGTGTTGTAATCATTGGTAGATTGAGGAAGGAGGTGAAAACTAAGCGTGAGTTGGAGAAGGAAAATGAGAGACTAAAGAGGTACTTGCAAGAGTTGATGAAACCCTTGCAGTCCATCAGTTCTTCCTCCTTTGCTGCCATTTTCTTACCTCAAAAAAAAAATATCAAAGCTTGAAAAAATGAAGGACACTACACATGCTACAACCGGTTGGTTGCAGGGAGTGCAGACCAAGGGATATGGTGCCATCAAGGACTTATTGTCAAGTGTAGGGGATGCAATGAGATCAATGGATTGGCTTAAAAATGTGGTAGCCTAGGATAAGGAGGATGTGGATCTCCTTCTGAAAAAAAAAAAGACAATCATGGAGCATACCAAGGATCAACTGGTGATGGATGGAATTCTTCCTTTCTCAAGGGTTGTAGAGCCTTGGGAGTGGTTTGAGCTTTTGTAGATGAGGAAAAGGGCTTTAAAGAAGATACACAAACATGGGAAGCAGATTGTGGACACTTTGACTGGTATTCATGATAAGTGCATCTCCTTCTTTGAAATAATGACACAAATAAAGAAGTTTTCTCCGAAACATCTCAGTTTGGAGCAGTTAAGGAGGTGGTGGAAGGATGTCTACTCTCCAATCAATGAGGGTCCTATTAATGAACATTGACTAGATGATGCTACAACTTACATTGTAGTCATTGAAAGGTATCAAACGTATAGGGATGATTGGGATAATACAGTGAAGCAGTTAAGAGAGGACATCAAGTCTCTTGAGAGGAAGATTAGGGTTGTGCCTATGCCACCTATTGCCGAATTGGAAAAAATGTTACTGGTAGTGCATGGTGACATGGAGCGTGCCAAGGACGAAGAGGGGAATTAGTTAATGCAGGGCTACATCATAATTTTTGCTTCCCATTATTTTCTCTTATACCTCCACATGCATTGGATTGAGTTCTTGGAGACCCTAGCTGACTTGGATGAAATTGGTGCAAATTGCACATTTGATATATATTTTTTTGAATATCTCTTGGCCAACATATTGTGTGGTGTTTATTATTGTAAACCCTATTTGGGCCGACCTATCTTGGGGGTTCTCTATAAATTTGGCATGATGCCTCATTTGTAAGGGGTAATAGTAGTAGAAAAAGTTAGAGTAATTTCACATTTGAGCGAATTGTAAGAGCAGGAATTAGGGTGAGAGTTTATCCTCAAGCAAGTGCTGTAACAGAAGACTGGAATTGTTGCCACTTTGGGTGATTTAATATAAGAAAGGATATAGTGATTTGGTATCTTTCTTGTGTTGAGTTTTATTTGGCATGGTTCTTGATATTCTATCTTTAAAATTGCTTAAGTGATAAGATGTTAGATGGTTTGATAATGTTTAGGGTTTTATGCTTGAAGTGTTTGCAACAATTTCTAGTTCATATTTTTTGCAGTTAGTTGATTGTTATTTGCTTTGCAAAGTTAGCCTGGACTTATTACTGTACTTAGTTCAATTATGAATGTTTATTCATTTCAATTGCAATAGGGTTGTCTTGAATGAATATACATGATTTGAAAATCTTTAACACCTTAGAATATTGCACTGTTTTTGTAAGATTACAAATTTATCTGGGTTGAACATGAAGTAGTTTTTGGGGGACTGGTCCATTTCAAGTATCTTATCTTTTGCATTGTCAATCTTAGGGTTATAATTAGTCTTAGAAGTATCTCTCAAACCTTTATCTTTTGATATTTCTTTATTATCTGGGTTAAATTTAAGATTCAAAGTATCAACATATTGCTAGATCTGATAAATTCGAGTTTATTATTTGCTTATAGTAATGTCCCTTTGTGATTACTAACATTTTCACATTATCTTTGAGTTGTTTTATTTGCATTGTCAAGACCTTACATTAGAGACCTTGGGGTTATTTATTTATCCATAGAATTTAACCTTTCAAGAGAGATAGGATATCATATTTTGTCTGAGTTGTTGCTGTGCAGAAAACACCATCAACAGTATTCAACTTGACTAGCAAGCATATCAAGGTGAATTAAAGACATGGTCGTGGATGGTATGAAGCCTAAGAGATTCCAATGCAATGGAAGGTATGCACCTATGCTATAGTTTTTTGGGATATAAGGATGCACCTAAGAAAAAATTTAAGGAATGGTAGAATGATAATTATCCTATGACCAAAGGAAATGAGACTAAGCTATGTTTTTTGTGATTTTTTGGATATAAGGGTGCAAGATGATCATGTAAGGATGATAATGAAGTTAAAGGATGAGATTAAATGAGACTAATGGATGCAAAGGATACTAAAGGTAGACCAAGATAGTGGAGACTAAACGATACTAAACAAATGATCAAAGGTAGTGGTGCAACTAAGGTTAAAATGAAATTAAGCTATGTTTTTGTATTTTTAAGATATAAGGATGTAAAGTGCAAAGTGTAGTTTAGGTCAAAGATTAAGGATTGATAATGAGGCTAGAGAGATGAATCTTTAAGATTTAGGACAAAAGGTGGAAACCAAGCTAATGTAGGTTCAAGATAACAAGTTCAAATGTCATTGACCTTTGTTATGATCAAGATGATGGATTTGATAGGGCGAGTCTAAACTAGGACACAAGTTTGAGAC
This sequence comes from Sequoiadendron giganteum, assembly GCA_007115665.2. Taxonomy (NCBI): domain Eukaryota; kingdom Viridiplantae; phylum Streptophyta; class Pinopsida; order Cupressales; family Cupressaceae; genus Sequoiadendron; species Sequoiadendron giganteum. Next base: position 134,741,084 of record CM021103.1, on the reverse strand, counting down.
CCAAATTTTTGACCAAGATGATAAAGACAAAGTTTGATAAATTAAAAGATGAAGGTCAATGGAAAGTTGGATAAGTAACCAAGGACTGTCCAAAGGTTTGATAATTTTCCTATGTCTGAAATCTAGAATGTATGTGCAACCTAAGACCTAATGTTGATTATGAAAGGAAAAGGTGACCTAAGGTGCAATCTAAAATGTAATGTGAACCTAAATGAGGATGATGGAATGGATGGGTAAAAATGATAACAAGATCTTTTTCAAGATGAATTGGTTCAATTTTGGATAATGATTTTTGAAATTTTGGTAGTTAGGTAGTTGTGGCTCTATTTTAAGTAGTTGTGGTTCACAAAATTTTGGTTTTACAATTTTGATGTTTTGACTTGGTTTTTGAGTGAATTTTGATTGTTTTTGATGAATTTTGATTGGAAAATACAAAAGATAGTCACAAGCACTTGTTTTGGTCTGGTTTGGATGTGAAATTTTTTAAAAATAAAGCACACATAAAACAATAAAAAATCCTATGGTTGGTAGAGAAAATATTTGTTGGGTTCCCACTTGGATTTCTCTAGTCATGCCTATTTAGAGAAGATGACCTAGGAAATGTTAGGAAAAATTTGACTGTAGAAAAAACTTTTCTTAATGTAAAAACTAAGAGGAGAAAGAGATATGCCTTTTAAAATTTTCAATTATAGTTAACTAAGATGCATACTAAAGAAATAATGGAATTGAGAAACACATTCAAACATAATTGACACCAGATTCATGTGGGAAAACCCTTATGGGTGAAAAATCACCACACCAAAGATACAAAAGAATTTACATACAAGTTTTAGTCTCTCCTTCACAAGTGACAATTAATACAACAAAAGATTTCCCTGATCAACCTTATACCGAATAACACTGTTACAATGCTTCTCATCTCAACATACAATGATATTCAAAAACTAATCACACATCGATCATACATACATTGAACCTCTAACAGTTTGTGTTCATTGCAATGTATAGCAAAAAAAAGATCGATTCGTTCTCTACACAATCGGTTCGATTAAACTTCCCTTGCAGACTAACCGTCAAAACTTCTCAAAAATCTAAATAGCCTCTATCCAAGTCAGCAACCTCCAATGAATGACGTACACATCAATAGTCACTAGGTTCATGCATTTCCCCCTTCATATTCTACTTTTCGTGGCCAGGGTCCACCAAGACACGTGTACACTACTTGTAAAGTTTCAGAGAATCAAAAGGGAATCTACAATATTCCCAATAAGTCTCCCCGAAA
>CM021103.1:134559818-134735733 GCA_007115665.2 Sequoiadendron giganteum | reverse complement strand
GGTCTATGTTTTGGCTGGTTACGGTATTGCGGTAACTGTCACTGCTCTTGCTAACTGCCACCTTCATTGCCTCTGCCATCCATCTAGCCGCTTTCGCCAATCGCTACCTATTTACCGCGGCCACCACGGTTTGTGGTTTGACCGTGCGTGGTACCACAGTATTCGACCTTGCATCTACCCTCGCCGTCTGTTGACCACTACCGTGGCCACTGCGGTCTATGCTTAGACCATGTGTAGTAGCACAGTAGACATATACGCTAGCCTGCTAACCGCCACCGCCATACTGCAGACCCCTTTGTGGGGGCCGCGGTAAAGTGGTGAGGGCACAAAATGTGATTTTTAAGGAAGCGGTAAGGGTATCAAACATATATAAAAGGAAAGGATGATTTCTAATGGAAGGATAGTGAAAAATAGGTATAAATAAATAAAATTCCTTAGGGTAATGATGGATTTTTATGAAAAATAAAAAGGATAATCCTAGGAATTCTAGTGGAAAATTCTAGTTCTAACAGTGGCTCCGTCTGGGGATGAATGATTGTGAGATCATTGCAAGGATCCATAATTCTATGGTAGAGAAGACCAAGCAAAAGATGTGAAAATGAAAGCCATTGGAGATGGAGGGAATGAAAAGGATCCTAAGCTACTGTACATGAAAAATTATTTTTTCAACCAGGGAACTTCTGAGAATGTCCATGTACTGGAAACTGAAATCCTCAAAATTATTGTGCATGGAAGTGAATGATTAAAGAGGTTTGTTAGGAATTGTCCATGCACTGGAAATCCCTAATCCTTTGTACCTACCATGGTTCCAAAATTTAAACCATAAAGGATGGCCCCAAGCCACCCAAAAGAGAAATCTGTATTTTCCTCTGGCATAGACCTTATTCTGTTTAGAGCCCATCAGGTTTCTTTTGAAACTATCCATTCTACTTGCCCTGCAACATGTATTGTTATTAAAAGACTTCAAAAAAGCATTGTATTCAGCCTGATTCATATTCCTTTCATCACTCTGTATTTCATCATTCTCATTATCACATGGAAAAAATTTACCACCTTCAACATACAAAGTGTATCCACTTTCAACAAAACATTTATAGGCATGCTCACTGTCATATGTTGCTGAATGATCAGGCAGTTGTGCTGGGACCTAAAAATCTGAATATTCCTTATGGCAACTAGAAAATTCAATCTCAACAACATCCTTTAAAACAATCAAATCAAGGCCACTCTCTATTTCTTTCTTATTCTCAGTTGGTACTGACACACATTTTTGATTCATATAGTCATCCTTATACATAATTGAGTCAACAATTGTTGGACATTCATCATCAATGTTATGTAAACCAATATTTTCTTCATGCATGAAAAAATTATCTAAATCACATACCTCCTTTTGGACACAAATGGATTCATGATCAACTTCAGTTATTTCTTCATCAATCTGAGAGATGCACATGGGGTCACATGAATTGTTACTTTCACTGTCAGAAAAAATGTAGGCTGGATCCAAAACTTGGGAATCATCTTTATGTGTGTACTTCTGGTATTCCAAAGTTAACAAATCTGAAACTTGCTCATTGTTGAGTGAACCCGTCTCTGCTTCCATATCCTCAACCATGTTTCCAACCTATTGGTCTTCATAGGAACTGAAACTATCCTCTTGTTGCAAGTCAAGATCCTCATGCTGGTCCTCATAGTTATTAGTTATAAGTGAATATGCCATATGTTCCTTTTCAAGTGGACTTGCTTCTTCATTGACCTCTTCTTGATCTTTATAAGGACTACAATAGTCATCTTGTTGTAGATCAAAATTCACCATTTCATCTTCAAAATTTGAATATTCAATGGATCCCTCATAACATACACTGTCACAATTTGATATGCAAGAGATATCTTCTATATCTTCATCCTCTTGGCCCTCATAAAAGCTTTCTCCCATGAATTTTTCTTTATCATTAATTGTGTCATCATGGTATTGATCTGAAAATGAAGGTGCAATTTGATCATCTTTGCTTGCTTTATCACCAATATACTCCTTATGAAGTGTATCTTCAAGAACATCTTCATCATTATAGTCCTCATCCAATATGTATGATTGGCCACTCATATCATCATCTTCTTCTTCCTCACATAGATTAACATCATTTTCACTTGCATATGTATCCTCTATTGGTTTCTTTATTTGATCATTCATAATATCATTATTAGATTCATTATCCATGGAATCAATAAATTTAGTTGTTGTATCCACGACATACAGTTGTGATGTTTCTGACCCATACATTGATTTAGGATCCCATGTAATTACAAATTGTGCAACAAATATGGGCTTTGCAGGCCTATGATGAGGAGGTAATAGCATATAGATGTCTACCATCTTGTTGTATAGAGATATTTCATCCTCTCCTTCATATCTCCTTATGTCAAAAAATGTATCTAAGGGGGAAATTCCATATTTTGATTCTATAATGAAGTCTTGGTTTTGACTATGTACATCATCATCTTCTTCTTGATCATCATCTTTTTCCCCATACTGGCTCAAGAATATTTCTTTCAGATCCTCCCATGAAGATATACTTTGCATAGGAAAACTTATAAACCATTCCCTTGCACTATCCCTCATAGATCTTGAAAAACATTTCATAATGACATCCTATGGATAAACTTGAAACCTGACAATGACATTCTAGAATTGTTCTATATGCTCATAAGCTGATTCATTCCACTCAACATGAAATTTAGGGGTCTGCACAAACAATTATGTCTCATCGTAGGGGTAAGGATTTGGGTAGCCTTGGATATTACTAAAGTTAAATGGTTTATCAATAATTGAGACAAAATTTGGAGGGCCATATGGGTTTTGGTAGATCATTGATCTTGTTTCAGGAAATGGAAAATGATTCATTTGAGGTAATGGCTATTGTGTATAAGTGTTCTGCTCTGAATAGCACATATTACCTTCATTGTCAAATTTAAGTCCCTCTTGCAACATTTGTTGTTTCAATTGTAGGTTTTTTTGTTCCCAATATAACACTTGTTCCATTTCTTCTAATTTTTTCTTTGTTTGGTGTCTTCTTTGTTCTTCTACCATCTTGACAAAATATTACTGCTCCACAATATCTATGCATTATCAAATCAAAATAGAGTCGCCACCTACTTTTCAAAAAAGTAGGAAAATGAAATAGATTATGATATTTCTTTGGTTTTCCCCCAGCGGAATCTCCAAACAAAATGTGAAATCTTTGTTGACTCTATAAATGGAAAGACTAAAAATATTCCTGAGTAATCCCCAACAGAGTCGCCATTTTGTTGGGTCTCAAAAATGCTGGTTTAAACCATGAGAGGTTGCCAAGCTCTCACAATGCTTTTGGCCAACTAACAAGGTCAATTGATGTGATTGTACCTTCTACTCTTCAGGCTCTGTAAAACCTAGGTGGGTGCACCTATCTGTATGTTGCAGATTTAAGTTGGGTTTTTGGTTGATCAATCTATCCACAATGGCAAAGGTGGTGGATAGATGAAAATATCTATAACTACTCCTACTCCTACTACACAATTGAAAGGTTTTTTGAATAAGTTGTTTGATATGGGTTTGTATCTCTGGGTTGTGGTAGATCAGTGCCTTCTATCCATATGGGCAATGGAGTCAAAATGATAAGTGTTTCTTCCTATTGGCTTAACTCTAGTTGTTAGGCACTCTGAAAATTCTATGGCTTGCATAAAAATTCACTAAGTCTATGCCTTGCATAAACAGTGCTAGAATGTTTCTCTATCAGGTTCTTCTTTAACTATCCAAAAGGAAAAACTCAAAACCACTGTGATTTATCAAGAGAGTTTAATCCTGACTTGTAGACACTAGTTTAATTAAATCACACAAAATGAGAATGCATTTTGATAAACCAGGTATATACTTGATATGTTGATTTAAATGATTAAAAGATCCAAGTTGGAGACAACCAAAATAAAGAATATGAAATTTTATTTATCACAACAACTGAACACCAAAAGAATTTTAGCAATTTAACATATTTTCTCCATTGATTTTGCTTCAAGAAAACTCTATCATTATTTACATTCCAGTCCCTTCATGGGAAAATTCTAATTTCTATAGTCTACTACTGCTATCTATATTTTCCTCACTTTATACCTTTTCGCTTTTACTTTTTGTTTCCCATGGCTTTTAACACTTTACCGCTCTACTACGGTCATGCTATTCATACCCTGCGGTATGGTGGTATTTTGAATTTCAACGGTCTTCATAGTCATTTACCGCACTGATCCCCGTGACAGTTATCTTCATATTTACTGTGCTACCGTGACCTTTGACTTTCTTACCCATGGTATTGTGGTGTTTGACTGCCATTTTAACCTTCCATTCTTACCGCCTTATCGGGGACTATATCTTTTCTATGCACGGTACTGCGGTAGCCGCTAACCGTTCACCACACTACCACAGTCACTGGCTTAACTGCCAGTGGTACCGCGGTAGCCATCACTAACCATTGTCTTTGCTGCTAACTATTACCACGGTCACCACGGTCTATGTTTTGGCTAGTTACGATATTGCAGTAACCATCACTGCTGCCTGCTAACTGCCACCTTCGTTGCCTCTGCCATCCACCTAGCCGCTTTCACCAACCGCTACCTATTTACCGTGGCCACCGTGGTATTCAACCTTGCATCTACCCTCGCCATTTGTTTTCCGCTATCGCGGCCATCGTGGTCTATGCTTAGACTGTGTGTGGTAGCGCAGTAGACATATACGCTAGCCTGCTAACCGCCACCGCCATACCGCAGGCCCCTTTGTGGGAGGCCGTGTTAAAGCGGTAAGGGCATAAAATGTGATTTTTAAGGAAGCAGTAAGGGTATCAAACATATATAAATGGAAAGGATGATTTCTAATGGAAGGATAGTGAAAAATAGGTATAAATAAATAAAATTCCTTAGGGTAATGATGGATTTTTATGAAAAAAAAGGGATAATCCTAGGAATTCTAATGGAAAATTCTAGTTCTAACAAAACTATTGCATTGAACAACCAGTGCGTCCAACTTGTATAGAGTACCATTTTGAGAACCCCTAGAAAACACCATCAAGCCTCTAGTCATTTTACAACCATTTCTTGAGAATGAGACTTGCACTCCAACATCGTTCAACTTTCTTACAAAAAGTAAATTTCGAGCTAGACCTGGTATATGCATTACACCATCAATTCCCTTAATTCTACCATCAGGAAACTGAATTCTGACTCTTCCATGACCAAATATCTTCAGAGATGAATCACTTTCCAAATACACCTTTCCACCATCATATTATCCATACTTTGTAAACCAGTCTCTATGAGATGTCATATGGAAAGATGCTCTAGAATCAATCAACCAGACATCATCTGATGCCTGAGTTGCCAAGGCTGCAATAAAGGCATCTACATCGCTCTGAGAAGAATCATTATGAGAAGAATTCTTCTTCTTTTTCTCCTCTTTGTAATCCCTTCGGACATGACCAGGCTACCCACAATTCCAACACTTCACCTTGGACTTCTTTCCAAGAGACTTTGATCTCCCTTCTGATTTTGATTTGGATTTCTTGTCCTTCTTCTTGCCTTTTTATTTCAATCTACCTCAAACAACTAGAACCTCCTTCACCATCTCAGAATACTTCCTTCTCATCTCTTCTGATAACAAAGAAGTAACCGCATCTTCCATCTTGAAAGTGGTTTTCGTGCTCCTAATCACCATCACCAAGTGATCCCACAAATCTGGCAAAGAACACAACAAGAGCATATAGCGATCTTCTTCATCAATATTCACATCTAAAGAGGTTAACTAAGAAATCAAAATGTTAAAGGTATTAAAATGATCAAAAAGAAATGTTCCTCCCTCCATTTTCAAAGAGTACAACTTCTTCCTCAAAACAAATTATTCACCAAGGACTTGCCCTAATAAATATCTCCCAGTATTTTCCATAAATAAGATTTGGTCTTCTCTTCATGAATATTCAAAAGAATTGAATTTTCCAAACAAAGTCTTATCAACCCTTTTTCTTTTTGATCTGCAAGGTCCCAATCCTCTTGCTTCATTCCTATAGGTTTTGTTCTAGACATAACAACCTAGATATCATGGTCAACCAATAGATCTTCCATTTTGAGTTTCCATAGCTCAAAATTGCTGGCATTGAATTTCTCAATATCAATTCTTCCAGATGTACTTGTCATTTCCATCTCAATCTATAATTGGAAAAATTCAATACCTCTACAAAAATTCCACTTAACAAAAATTGACACAAAAAATCCAACCTACCCACAAGGATAACACAACTGGCTAGACTCTGATACCACTTGTTAGGAAAAATTCGATTGCGGAACAAAATTTTCCTAATGTCAAAACTAAGAGGAGAAAGAGATATGCCTTTTAAACTTTGCAATTACAATTCACTAAGATGCCAATTACAGTTCACTAAGATGCATACTAAAGCAATAATAGAATTGAGAAACACATTCAAATGCAATTGACACCAGATTTACGTGGGAAAACCTTTATGGGAGAAAAACCCACCACACCAAAGAAGAACTCTTGTATTACAACAAAAGAATTTACATACAAGTTTTAGTCTCTCCTTCATAGGTGACAATTACTACAACAAATCTAACAATTCCTATTCATTACAATGTATAGAAATAGAAAGATCGATTCGTTCTCTGCACAACTAGTTCGATTCAACTTCCCCTGAAGACTAACCATTGTAACTTCTCAGGAATCCAAATGGCCTTTGTCCAAGTCACCAACCTCCACTAAATGACGTACACATAAAAAATCACCAAGTTTGTGCATTTCCCCATTCATATTTTTCTTGTTGTGGCCAGGGTCCACCAAGACACGCATACACTGCTTGTGAAGTTTCAGATAATCAAAAGGGAATCTACAATCCCAATAAGTCTCCCCAAAAAGAATTAACACAATGACACGTGTTCGAAGCTTGCACACCCCCTCATGAGTAATTTTGGACCCACCACAAGAGGCACAAGACTAGCGAGCATCATTGATTAAGCTGACAAGTGTCAAACACTCAGTCAATTCTGCGTACTTCACAAGAGTTTGTCGGTCCTCACCACAAAGGAGCATGAAATAGAATGAGCACCATTGGATTAAACACATCGAAACTGTAGATCAGGATCACCTTAATCGATACACTTTTCTATGGTCCCCACTGCCATCAAAATCTAAGTTGCTTCCATTTGACATTGATCCATCAACATAGCCCGATGAAAATTTCCACCGATAGCCCCAAGTTACATTGATCCAGTGTTTATCGCATATCAACATATCAGTGAGACAACAAATTGTCACTCACTGATATGCGATCATTCTACTGATGAAGCCAAGGTTCATCGCGCTACCACCAAGGAGAAGGTAGGACTCCATGGTATAGGGAAAAAGGCATGAACAAAAGGTAAAAATGTCAAGTCCTTAATAGAGGTTCAAGCCAGCAAGTTGAGGCACAGTTTCCAACAGGAACTTGGTAGCACTGGCTCCCCTCCACGGTACTCACTTCTCAGACATACCAATTTCCAAATTCCCTAATACCACAAAGATCTCAAGAAATTTTCCATCTCTACAATGAATCGTGAAAGTGTGGGATGACTTCAGAGGTCCAACCTCCTACACCAACAAATAGAAGGATTTTGTCTTTCTACATAAAGGTTTCTAGTAAGGGCATCCGATTTAGTGGATATTATGATAAAATCCCATAAGGGGTCTCCCAACCCTTAGAACAAGGTATTTTCACATTATAAAGATATTTGGGGAGAGATATCACGTAACACTTCCCATTGATTGCAAACTTTCCTTGCAATCACAAATTTATATAATGGTTCAGAAGAGCTTGGATTTAGCCCATTACCGCTTGGGTCATTCCCACTTTTTGAAGCGGGGTGGTAGGCCTTCTAACAATGGGTAAACAAAAGAAAATTGATTTTTTTTTTTTTGATCTCCAAGATCATAGAAAGGCGTGAGGAGAGTGCATACACAAAGCTCTCACTTCACACTAAAAAGATTGTTCATTTTAATGCCCAAATCCAAAATGTGTGGGTGGAAAATCAATGATTCCTAAGTGATTTTGATTCTCCAGATCATTGTGAGGTGCAAGAGAAGTGCATATACACTAAGAAATAACTACCCTACCAAAAAACACACCAAAAACTTGTAAATTTTAACCCAACTTATTATGAAGCAAACAAGGTTCTTTGTAGCCCAATGCTATGAAAAATGCAAGTACATTTTAACCTTGATGAGTGTAGATGTAAGTTGTGTTCTTTTTAAACCCAATGAATGGAAATGCAATTCATTTTAATCCATGAATTTGAAATGAAATTTATAGTTGTTATTTATTTGTTGCTTAAAAACAAGGTTCTTGTTATGAAACAAACAAGGTTTTTTTAGCCCAATGCTATGAAAAGTGTAAGTACATTTTAGCCTTGATGAGTGTAGATGCAAGTTGTGTTCTTTTTAAACCCAATGAATGTAAATATTGTGCATTTTAACCCATGAATGTGAAATGCAATTTATTGTTCATTTTATCCTTCATGATTGATGATGCATGTTTATTTTAACCTTTATGCATGTAATGCAAGTTTTTAGTTGTTTTCAAAATAAAATGAGATATTAATGATAAAAAAAACTAAGTAAATGAAATGATAGGGCAACAAATGATTATGTTTCAAAAGAAACAAATTTTAGAACTCCCTCCAAGTTGTGCTACATGCCGAAAACAAGAGATTAGTAACCAAACAAAACTTTGATGATAACAACAAATTGAAACAACGATAAATTTCTCAAAACTGTTTGAATGCATGGAAAGCTGAGACTCAAACCTTCAAAAACTAGAAAGTATTTTTCCAATATTCTGCACAAAAAATTTGTTATAGGCAAAATAAAATGCGGGTTTTAATAGCTAAAATTAAAAAGCAGCGAATACTAAAATGACCATAAATTTCTCAAATCTTAACAAAATTTTAAATCGTTTGAAGTTTCAGAAAGCTAAAAGTGAGGCCTACAAAAACTAGACAATTTTTAAAAATATTTTATGCACCCATTTTTCTGTGCTCAAAAGAAGATGACGATATTTTGTGCAAATTATTGGTTGTAACTTGCAAAACAACAAAAGAAAACAAGAAAATGAATGGATTTATCTATAAAATTATAAGATTCACACCAGATTCACCAAATATAGCTTAGGAAAATCAGAATTAAGATTATTCAACATAATAAATTAACTTGATATTCCTAATCTAATGATAGAGAACAAAAAAGTGCATGAAAGTAAGAAATAAAGAACGATTTCACCATAATCTTCATGCCTCCATTGAATGAGATCCATCATCCTTCTCCATTTTTCTTTGAAGCTCCAACTAACCTCAGTATTGAAGATGAAACTAAAGCCTATGACTAGTGACTAGCAAAATATCAAGATTAACTATTATCTCAACAACAAGATAACCTATGAATTCAATATTTTCTAAGATTCTAAGATGATAAATGATGATGGTATTTATAGAGGGAAAATGGAAAATGAACAGTCGAGATTGAAGAGACATTAATTCAATCAATGGCCAAAATTAGATGAGACGAGATCAGATAAGATTGAGAGTGAAGAAGAAAGAAGAAATTGAATGAGTTTTCAACAAAATCAATTAGTTCGAAGAGGAAGGAAAGCATAATTAAATAATAAAAACATTATTTGATTAGAAGAGGAAAGAAAGCATAATTAAATAATAGAAAAAATATTTAATTAGAAGAGGAAAAAAAGCATAATTAAATAATAGAAACATTATTTAATTAGAAGAGGAAAAGGCAAGTTATCTTTTTCTTTTTGATTTAGTTTAAAAAGTGATGAAAAAGATAATTCATTTAATTAAATAAAAATCTAATTAATTCGTGACATAAAAGCTAACAATGATTAATTAATTAATTAATATAATTATTCAATTATAGTGAAAAGTGAAAATAATTAATTAAATAAAGCTTATTTAATTATAGAGGAAAGACATTAGTGATGTAACTGAATAAATATAATTTATTTAATTAATCAAGATTAATGGAGAAATGAATTCAATGAACTAATTAAATAATTTAGGATTATTTAATTAATAGCAGAAGCATGACCCTAGATAATGGAAAAATGGTGTTAGTATGCTTAGGAAATTTTTCAATGTCTACAAGATGCTTTTGAAGAAAACAATGAACAACTTTATGGAACACCATTGAAAGGATTCTTCGAGACAAAACATGAATAACCTTCTAGAGAATCATTGAAAGGATGCTTCTAGAGGAAACAATGAACAAATTTCCAGAGCATCCTTACAAGGATGCTTCAAGAAGAAACAAAAATAACCTTTTGGAACATCATTGACAATATTATTTTGAAAAAAATAATGAACAACCTTTTAGAGCATCATTGGAAGGATGCTTCTAGAAGAAAAAATGAACTATGGAAGTAACACAAATATTTTAAGAAACATAAAATTCTGAAGAAATATTAAATGCAAAAGAAGCATTAACAACAAAATAAATATTAACTATATATATATATATTTGAGGAATACTTACCTATTCTTTACTGGCAAAGGGAAGAATCTCTTTACACACCAAAGGTCATCTTGTTGTTTAATTGTTTGAATGAACTCTTCCCCCATTGGTTTTTGGTATAAATGAAGCCTATGGCCATTCACTAGGATTTTTTGTGTATCACTATCAATTGTCTTTAATCTAATAAACTTACTATCAAATACTTCCTCCACTTCATAAGGTTCTAGCCATCACATCTAAAGATTTTTGTTCTAGCCTTTATATCTTGAATCAAATTGTAGTGCCCACTCTCCTTTTTGGACTTATTTTCTTTGATGTAATGGTCATGCCACATTTTTCTTTGTTGTTGCATCAATTAAATTTGTCGTATAACTTCCAATCCTAATTCATCTAGTTCATTCATTGGAATGTGCATTCAAGTTGGGCCTTGCTCAAATTTTGAATGACATCCATGGATGTTCTCAATGTCTAAAGTTCAAAATCAATTGGGAGAATATATTTCTTCCCAAAAACTAATTTTTAAGGGGAAAAACCCATAGTTTATTTTCAAGTAGATTTGTATGCCCAAACAACTTTAATCTTTTATGGTGGATGAAACTATTTTTGTGAGGATGTTTTCTAGCTCTTTGTTAGTTACTTCTACTTGACCATTTTATTGAATATGGCATGATGTTGATTTTTATGACTTACTTTAAAATGGTTAATGAAAGAGAAAACAACTTCCAACATAAATTAGGGGCCTTGGTAAGTCACAATAGATATGGGTACTCCAAATCTGAAGAATATTCTATTATAAAGGAAATATGCCACTTTATTTTCCCTTATTGTCTTTGATTCTTAAACTTTTTCCTATTTTATGAGGTAGTATGTACACACAAGTATGTACTCATTCCCCTAAGATAGTGGATCAATAGGGCCTATAAAATTTGGTCCCCTATTTTCAAATGATTTTAAGACCACTTGAGGATGTATAGGAATTTCACTAGATGTTAGTATTCCCATTCTTTAGCACACATCACATTGTCAAGTGTATCTCTTAATGTATTTATGCATTGAAGGCCAATAGGATCTAGCACCAAAGATCTTGTGAAAGGTACTTTTTGTTAAATAGTGTCATCTAGATGGATCATTGTGGTAAACTCTGATGATGCTATAAGTTTCATCAACTCTTACACACCTTCATAAAATCAGGTTAGAATAATATTTAAATAGGAAACTATTAGTAAATGCAAAATTATTTCTCTCCCTTACTAATATATTTCTTTTTTTTAGAAAAGTTAGGGGGGAATGCCACTATGACTAAATAATTGGCTACATAAAAAAATTAGGGGGTATATTTATATATGAAAAAGAATTGCTCATCTAGAAACTCATCTTTAACTAATTCAAATCCTTCTTGTTCATGTTGTATTTTAGATAAAAACTCCACTACTATGTTGTATTTTATAGATTTATCTATAATGGTTATGTTGAATTCCCACAGAATTATTAGCCATCTAATTATTCATTCACTTATAGTAGATTTATTCATTAATTATTTTTTAGTTGAATGATCTATGTATATAGTCACCTTATAAACTATGATGTAATGATTGTTTTTTGAGGGTATGTGGAACAAATAGGAGCTCTCTCTATAGTTGTGTAGTTCCTTTGTGTGGGATTCAAAAATTTTCTATTGAAGTAAATGGTGTAATTCCCTCCATTTTCATATTCTTATCCAAGTACTTCACGATGGCATCATTTTAGGGATTTGTGTATATGTAGAATGGAATTTCCCAATTGGGCCCACACAATACTGGGATAGATATTAAATTTTCTTTGATGACTTCAAACAAGGCTTGGCCTTCAAATTCTAAGATAAATCAACACCCTTTTGAAGTAGGGAAAGCATAGGCACTGTAATTTTGTTAAAATTCTCTATAAATCTAAATTAATACCCAACACGATTGAGAAATATACACACAATAGTTTTTATTTTTGGAGCTTCCAACCTTTGAATTACCTCTATATTTTTAGGTTCAACCTTTATGTATTTAGTTTAAATATGATGTCCCAACATAATTCCTTATTGAACCATGATAAGACATTTATTATGACTAAGTGATAGGTGATGTTCTTCAAATTATTGAAGGAATTCATCTAAGTTATTTAGTGCATTTTTAAAGTTATTTTCATATATCGAGAAGTCATCCATGTAAAATTCTGCATAATAATTTACTAGTTGAACATAGATAACCAATAATTCCCTCTAAAATATTGTAGGGGCATTACACAAACCAAATGAGAGAAATATATCTGTGAAATTTCCCCATGGGAATGTAAAATTTGTCTTTTCCTAATCTTATAAAGCAACATTTATCTAGTTATACCCACTAAATCTATCCAATAATAAAAATGAGGTCTTCCCAAATAGGTTATCTAGGACTTGGTCAATAAATGGTAGAAGAAAATAATCTTTGTAAGTTGTCTTATTAAATTATCTAGTCCATAAAAACTCTCTATTTTCCTCATTTATTTGGAATGATCACTAAGCGGGAGACCCATTGTTTGTTAGAGATTAAAAAAATAAATCCTTCTTGTAAAATATTTTTAGTCTGCATCTTGATTATTTCCCTAAGTGTGGGGTTAAGTCTATGTTGAGGCTAGAAAATTGATATGACTGGATTAGTGTAAACATGATGTGTACAAATACTCAAATGTATTAATCTCATGTATTTTTAATCCCAAGAAAATACTTTGTATTGGTTTATTAGAACATTGAATAACTTTAATTCTTGTTGTCATGCAAGCCATCTATTGATATTTAAGGGTTTTCCTAGTAATATTATGATTTGTTTAGTCTTTGGATGACTAGAAGTGATCACATAGGTTTCGATAATTACCATGTTAAGCGAGCAATAGTTGTTGTGAGTATGAAGGTGTTGTCATTGATGTCAATATGAAGTCTACTGACTAGTATTTTCATTGATTTCAATATGAAGTCTACTAACTGGTGTTGTCATTGATGTCAACTATGTGTTAAGGAAGTTTTTGCATGATGAAGTTGTTAAGGATATTGAGAAAATTGTGAAAAGAGGAGAACAAGTTGTTATAGGTTGTGCATGTGTAGTTGATACTTTGAGGAAGTATTGTGAGTACATGGAGCTATATTTTTGTTTCAATGTTTGAAGATGAGTTGGAATGAATTAATGAGTTGAGATGATGTCTCTGATACTTGGTTTCCAAGTGCTTTTGAGAAAATTTGATAGATAGAGTAAATTGTGTTGTCCAAGTGTTTAGAATATACTTTGGTATTGTGCTATGCATTTCTTCTGTGTTGAGGCTATGCTTGTGTGGATTTGACAGGTTATTCAATGGCATCAACGATTGCTATATTTAGAATTTGGGTTCCTAGATAATTGTACTTGTGAGATATTTTCACCAGTGTGTGAACCAATTTTTCAATGATGTTTTTTGTGGCCTAGGAGAAATGTATTTGCTCCATGTTTCTTTGCTGTTTGGCTTCAGGTTGTGCAGATTTGAGAAGTTTCTTATAATTTTTATATCTTTTAGATTTCAATATTATTTTATTTGGTGTAGTTCAAAGTGAGTTTCATATGTCAGTGTGTGAATAAGGTTTATTAGTTGTTCTAAGTTGAAGTATTTGTATGATGCAATCTTGGATGAAGTGTTTGATGAATCTTAAGAAATTTTTGGTTTATTATAGATTGTGTTCAAGTGAATTATGTTGTCTAAAAGTTTTGGCTTGATATAAGGAAGCATGTACTTAATGTTTTATGGTGTTTAACATGGGTGTTGGCTGACCTTGTGTTAACACTACATGAAAGGCTTGTGAAAGAAAGTTGAGGTGTGTTTGGATCTATTTGGGTCCTACTTAAGGATTTATATAGGTCACCTTCATTCCTATCTACCACGAGAATGTTTAGGTGCCAACCTAGTTTGAATTTGTAAGTGTAACAAATAGTTGTCAACCTTAGAGAAGGATTTTGAGGATGAGGTTGATATAAATAAGTGTAATGGTGTTGTGAGATGTAAGAGAGAATCAAGATAGATGAGAGATCGATGTGAGTGATGTGTTTAAAGTGAATTTGAACAGAGAAGTGAAAATCTTAGTGTTAGAGTTCTTGAAGGTAGTAAGCTGAAGGCATCTAAAATATTTCATGCAAGACTATGAAAGTGTGTGAGAAATTGTGGTGGATTCCTTTTTGCATTGAGAATTATTCTCTATGTAAAATTTCTCTTCTATCTTCTTGTAATTATTTCTGTGGTAGTGAGACTTTTTGGACACCGTGTCCTATTCTAGCAGTGAGCCCTTTTGTACCAATTTTTCTATTACTTATATTGTGAGCTAATCCTCACCATTGTTTTTCCCTCATTGGGTTTTCCACATAAATCAGGTGTTCTCTTGTGTATGGTGTTGTTATTTCAGTTTTCTATTATTTGATTTTCATGTTTAAACATTATAACAAAATAAGGGTTTAATGAATGCATGCAGATCTAATTATTGTTAAGGGTTTTGGTGTTTTTATTAGATACAAATGATTTCCCCCCCTCTAAGTTGTCTTGTTCATTCAAAAATTGGTATCAAAGAAAGGTTTCTTGGAAAAGAGATTAACCACTTGAGGTAGATCTGAGATAGTGAACAAGGTTTCTTTGGAATGCCCTAGATTCGATGGAACAAATTATGCATTTTTGGAAGATAAATATGGAAGGATATCTAGCGGCTCATGGATATGAAATTGAAATGGTAGTAAAGAATCGATATGTTATACCTCAAAATAGTTCAAGTACAAATGCAAAGATCAAGGTGCATGGGATCGATGCTAAGACAAGAATTATTATTGTGAATAGTCTTTCAAATACTAAATTAGTAAAATTTATTAGTTTGAAGACTTCCAAAGAGGTTTGGAATAAGCTAGAAAGCATTTATGAAGGAGATGAAATATTCAAACAAGAAAAGTTGTAGAATTTGAAGGCATAATTTGAGACCTTGCATATGTCTAAAGATGAAAACATCAAAATCTACACGCAGAGAGTTGATGAGTTGGTGAGCACAATGGGAGGCCTTGATGCACAAGTCAAAGAATCTAAAGTGGTAAATAAAGTTATTAGATATCTTCCTGATCCTAATAGTGAAAAGGTATCTGCTATTGAGGAAATTGGAAATCTTAATACTTATTCTAGAGATTAGATTATTGGTACACTAACTTCTTTTGACATGAGAAAAAAGGGCTTGAAAAATGGTATAAATGTAGAGATTTCTTTCAAGGCTAGAGTATTTGAAAAGGTTGAAGATTCAAATAAGGAAGATCTTGATGATGTGGACGCTAAATTTTTAAGATGAATGAAGAAGGGCACTAAGTACAAAGGTAAATTATCTTTCAAATGTCTTAGCTGTGGTGATATAGGTCATTATGATTCTAGATGTTCAAAAAGAGTTGTAAACAATAAGAGTAAAGAGAATAAAGGAAAGATGATTAAGAAAGCTTACTATGCTAGAGAAGATGCTGGTAATTTTGATGATGAATCTGATTATGGAGAATTTGATGACAATGAATGCTTGTTCTTGGCTATAAAAGAAGAATATAGTTCTGCTAGCTTTGAAATTTTTGTGAAGGAAAGTATTCTAGAGAAGAAGGAGAAAGTTGAAGGTACTTTGGTATCTTCCTTTCATGTTAAAGAAGATAAGAATTACTGGGTTGTTGAAAGTGGCTGCTCTAATCACATGACTAGAGACAAAAGTAAGTTTTTTAAACTTGAAAAATATGATGGAGGAATAGTTAAATTTGGAGATGATTCAAGAGCTAAGATTTGTGGAATAAGTTCAATCAATTTTGATGGCAAGTACAACACTGATAATGTTTACTATGTTAAGGGTTTAAGGCATAACCTTTTGAGTGTTGGAAAAATATGTAGCAAGGGATATAATCTTGTGTTTAAGGATGGAACATGTGATATCAAAAAAGGGTCTAGAACTGTTATTATTGCTAGTAAAAGATAAAATGGAAACAATATCAACTTAAGGGTGCTGATGGAAATTGCTTTATCTCTCAGATTAGTGATAGTTGGTTATGGAATCAAAGAATGTGTCAAATGAATTTTGATAATTTGGAAAGAATTAATTCAGTTAATGCAGTGAGAGGCCTACTAATAATCATAAAGCCTACCAATGCTATTTGCGAGGGTTTTCAATTTGGAAAACAAAGGAGTAGTTTTTAGGCAAAGGAAAAATCTACTACTGAACTATTGGAGTTAGTACATACAAATATTTTTGGTCCTACGAGGGTGAGAAGTATACATAGTGACATGTATTTTATGATTTTGTTTGATGATTATTCTAGAATGACATGGGTTACTTTTCTTAGAGAGAAATATGATGCACTAGATAAATTCAAGACATTTAAAGCTATGGTTGAGAATGAAATGAAAGTGAAAAACAATTGTTTGAGGTCTAATAGAGGTGGATAATTCACCTCCAATGAGTTTAAAATGTTTTGTGAATTTCATGGAATAAAAATTCATTTGTCTACCCCTAGAACTCCTCAGCAAAATGGAGTTGTTGAAAGGAAAAAACATGACTATTCAAGAAGCTTCTAGGACTGTGATGAAAGAGGAAAATCTATCAGAAGTCCACTAGAGAGAAGTAATTCATACTGCTATTTACATACTTAACAAAGTTCAAGCCAAATCTAATCGGACAAAGACTCCCTATGAGTTATGGTATCCAGAGGGATTCCTACTATGAAGTACTTTAGAGTATTTGGAAGAAAACTTTATATCAAAAGGGAATAAGAAAACTTAGGAAATTTTGATGAAGGTATCATCCTTGGATAGTCTACTAGAAGCAAAGCTTACAAATGTTAAAAAAGGTTGAGAAAGATTTTTGAAAGTGTAAATATTAAGGTTGATGAACACTTGAAAAATTCAATTGCAGTGGATGGATATGTGTCAGATGACTTGTTTGTAGAGTAGAAGAATATTAAGATGATGAGAAAGAAGTGAAAAATGAAGAGGAAGAAGCTCTAGAGAAGACCCCTAAGACCCATAAGTATATGCAAAAGAATCCTTTTGAAGAACAAATCATTGGAGACAAGAGGAAAGGAGTATTGACAAGAAGTAGGGCTATTGAAGCAGAGGTAAATATATGTTTATTTTCTAAAGTTGAACCTAAAATAGTGAGGCATGCAAAGATGAACATTGGATGAAGGATATGGAAGAACTTATGTAGATTGAGAAGAATCAAATTTGGGAATTGGTTCCTAGACTGACAAACAAGAACATAATTGAAACTAAGTGGATAGTCAAAAAAAATTTGAATGAGAATGGAGAAGTGGTAAGGAACAAAGAAAGACTTGTTTGTAAGGGTTACTCACAAGTGGAAGGAATAGAATTTGAGGAGACATTTTCTCCTGTGGCTAGGATGGAAGCTATCAAATTGTTTTTCAAATTTGTAGCACATAAGGACTTTAAAGCTTATTAGATAGATGTGAAGTCTGCTTTTCTGAATGGAGATTTGGAAGACGAAGTTTACATGGAACAACTAGAAGGATTTTAGTTGTTAGATCTTCTAGATATGGTATGTAAATTGAAGAAGGCACTGTTTGGATTGAAGTAAGCTCCTAGAGCTTGGTATGCAAGATTGGACATATATTTGATATAACAAGGATTTAGTAAAGAAATCGTAGATAGTAATATTTACTTAAAAATTGAGGAAGAAAAGATCCTAATAGTTGTTGTATATGTGGATTGTTGAGAAATGTGTCTTAGCTTCCAGCTTGAATCCCCTATTTTCATGCCTTGGCGAATATTTTTTGTTTCTACAGTTTACTGCCATAACGCGCCTGGCTCTTTTCCTGCCTTGGTGGTACCATGCTAAAGGCCTTGGCGGTTTACCATGCTACCACTTGCTGTCTATTCCCTGGCTACAGTGGCCATGGTTGGCATCTTTTGGTTTGCCTTGTCGGTCACCGCCATACCACAAGCAGTTAAGCAATCGACTGTGGTGGCCGCAGTGATGCCACCTACAGTGGTCTTGGTGGTTACTGCCATACCATAGGTGGTGGGTCCACTCACCGAGGTGGTTGCAGTGAGAAAACCTGTAGATTGGGTCCGACGGTTACCACCACACCGTAGATAGTTAAGTGGCTGACCATAGTGGTTGTGGTACGACCACCAATGGTTTGACTAATGGTCACCTCCCTATTGTAGGGTGACCTCTTGTCCCCTGCGGTAGCACGATAAGACTATCAATGGTCCCACAGACTGGTCACTGCCACACCATGGTCCTGTCCGATGACTGCATCGGTAGTGCGGTAGTGTTTTCAGAGGTGAGGCTGGCGAGCAGAGGGATGAGCTCACTACTATACCATAGGATGACTCAAACCTAGATGCGGTAGAGCGGTAAGAGCTTGGATGAGCTTGATTGGCTTACCACCATACCGTGAGTAGGTCGAATGAGCTCGATGGTAGAGTAGTAAGGACTTAGACAGCTCAAGGCCAGTTTGACTGATTTTGACTCAAAGTCAAAATGCGATAGCGAATGCAGGAAGGACATGTGGTAGGTTTACAATAGTTTGATTGGCTAAAGGCCATTGTAGTAAATGGTAGTTAATGTAGACTTGTTCGACATGGATTGAAACTCGATTATGGAATGGCATTGAATGCTTGGGTGGCTCGATGATGAAGATATCTGTCAGAGAAGATTGATTACATGATTGGATGAGTGATTCATGAACCTGATGGTCGGTGATTGGTTGATAGAATTGAATGCAACATATGACTTATTAAGTTGAGTACAATATTTCATGGGAAAGAGATGATTTCAAACTGTATGTTAGAAATAACATTGTAATAGTGAGATAGAACAAGATAGTGCTACTGTGAGCTGATCATAAAAGACTAAACATTATATGTAACTATTTTGTTATTTTAATACAATTATCTTGACTTTGTGTGGTGAGTTTTTTACTTGTAAAGGTTTTCCCACGTACATCTTGTGTCAACTGTGAATGCTTAATTTTGTTATCTATTTTTTTTGGTTGTATTCTTCTCAAGTAAGTTTATAAAGCTTTTTGAACCTGTTTATGCTCTTCTCCTCTGTTGTATTAGTGTTAAGGGAATGTATTCCACACTATTGGGTCATTAGATCCATCCCATCTTTCCCTTCAAATGGTATTAGATCCTGGTCTGTTGTGTTATCCTTGAGAGAAAGCTTAGTTTTTTGTGCTAATACTATTTCAGTGGGAGTCTTGCATTGTTGAAACTTGTTTCTATTTGAGATGGTGAGTACATCAAGTAGAGTAGATATTGAAAAGTTTAATGGCAACAAATTTGAGTTATGGAAACTCAAAATGGAAGACTTGTTGGTGGATAGAGACCTCTGGTTAGTAGTGTTTGGAACTAAGCCACAAATTACGATGCAAAAGGCTTGAGATCTTGATGATAGAAAAGCAAGAGGCCTGATAAGACCGAGTCTTTCTGATTCTGTACTCCTGAACGCCCATGAGGAGAAGTTTGCAGCTTCATTGTGGAAGAAACTTGGTGATATTTATAAGGGAAAGTCTTTGGTAAATAAGTTATTCCTGAGGAAGAAGTTGTACTCCTTGAATATGGATGAAGGTGCATCTATTGCAGACCATCTGAACTCATTTAACATGAGTGTTACTCACCTGGCATTTGTAGGTGTAAATACTGAGGAGGAGGATCATTGCATGCTCCTGTTGTGCTCATTACCTGACAATTGGGATCATCTGGTGATGGCTATTGGAAGCACAACCACTACATTCAATATGGATGACATGGTTACTTTGCTCTTATCTGAAGAAATTTAAAGGAAGTATTTTGAGATGGCCAAAGAGGCTCTTCCTGTTCGAGGTAGACCAAAGGAGAAAGGCAAGAAGTCAAAATCCAAATCTGCAGGGAGATCAAAGTCTCTAGGTAAAAAGTTGAAGGTGAGATGCTGGAGTTGTGGGCAACCTGGTCATACCTAGAAGGACTACAAGGAGAAGAAGAAGAAGAATCTCTCTAATAATGAATCTTCTTAAAGTGATTCAGATTCCTTCATTGCAACAACCTTGACAACTCAGGCAGTAGATGATGTCTGGCTGGTTGAATTAGGTGTGTCCTTTCACATGATGTCCAATAGAGAATGGTTCTCTAAATACAAGAAGTATGATGGTGGAAGGTATACTTGGCAAGTGATTCAACATTGGAGATAGTTGGTAGAGGAAGAGTCAGAATTTAGTTTCCTGATGGGAGAGTCAAAGGTATTGGTGGCGTACTTCACATATGAGGTCTGGCTCGAAATTCTTTCTGTCAGTAAGTTAAATGATGTTGGTGTAGAGGTTTCTTTCTCAAGTAGGGGATGTAAAATGGCTTGAGTTGCAATGGTGCTAGCTAAGGATGTTCATACTGACACTTTGTACAAGCTGGAAGCATGACCTATTCTTTGCAACAATGCGTCTGCAAAGTCAAGCAATGCTGCACCTGTAGAGAAAAATGAAGACACTTCTTTGGCTGCAAATGCTATGGAGGTAAAACTCCCAACTGAGAAGACTATGCTATGGCATCATAGACTTGGTCACATAGGTGAGAAAGGTATAAAAACATTGAAGAATAAAAATCTTGTAGAAGGGCTTGATGATTGTAACCTTGAGCTCAATTTTTGTGAACATTGTATCTATGGAAAACAACACCATGTTTCATTTTATTCTAGTCCTCATAAATCTTCTGGTATACTGGATTATGTTCATTCAGATGTGTTTGGTATAGTTAATGTTCCTTCATTATTGAAGTCTAGATACTATTTTTCTTTTATTGATGATTGTTCAAGAAGGGCATTTGTATACTTTCTTAAAAGTAAATCAGAAGTGTTCAGTCTATTTAAAGAATTTAAATCTTTGGTAGAGAATAAAACTGGAAGGAAAATCAAATGTTTGAGGAAAAACAATGGTGGTGAATTTTGTTCTACACATTTTGAAAGGTATTGCACTGATCATGGAATTCAAAGGCATAAGACAACACCTTACACTCCACAACAAAATGGAGTTGTTGAAAGGCTGAATAGGACGCTGATGGAAAAGGCAAGGAGTATGCTAAGTGGTGTTGGTCTGGAGAAAAATTTTTAGGTTGAGGTTGTGGCTACAACATGTTATCTAATAAATAGATCTCCTTGCTCTGCTCTTGTTGGTAAAATTCCTTTGGAAGCATGGTTTGGTAAGAAGCCCTCTCTAAGGCATGTCCATGTGTTTGGCTGTGAGGCATATGTTTATGTGCCAAATGAAAAGAGATCTAAATTGGATAACAAGGTTGTCAAGTGTATTCTCATTAGCTATGGATTTGGTGTGAAGGGATACAAGATTTAGAACCCTGTTACTAAAAAGGTTTTGTACAATAGAATCATGATATTTCATGAGCTAAAACCTTCAGTAAGTGATCAACATTTTGAGACAGATCAGACTGACAAGAAGAAGGATGCAGTTGTTTTTCCCCAAACTCCAAAAAGGGAAGAGCTACATGGTGTACCTAAGACTGAGGAGAGCTCAAGTAGCTCTGGAAGTTCTGATGATGAAGAACAACCTCAGCCTGTAAGAAGATCTACACAAGAAAAAAGGCAACTTGAAAGGTATGGTTTCTCACTGTTAAATTCGAGTTGTGCCTATGCTTTAATTACCAACACTGATGAGCCTAGGACTATAAAAGAAGCAATCAACATGGCTGATTCAAATTCTTTGCTAAAAGCCATGAATGAAGAGATGGATTCTTTGAAAAAGAATGAAACTTGGAATTTAGTACCACTGCCTAAAGGGTGAAAGCTTGTTGGCTGTATGTGGATATTCAAAACGAAAATAAGCCTTGATGGTAGTGTTGAGAAGTATAAGACAAGGTTGGTTGCAAAGGGATTTTCTCAAATTGAGGGAATTGACTATGGAGATATTTTTTCCCCTGTAGCAAAGCTAACATCCATCAAATTTCTATTATCATTGGTAGATGTGTATAATTTTGAAATTGAAAAGATGGATGTGAAGACAATGTTTCTCCATGGTGAGCTAGAAGAAGAAATCTACATGTCCCAACTTGAGCATTTTGTTGAAAGAGGTAAAAAAAATCTGGTTTGTAAGTTAAATAAATCTCTCTATGGTTTAAAACAATCTTCTAGAATGTGGTACCAAAAATTTGACATGTTTGTGTTGTCAATTGGATTTGTGAGATCAAAATATGATCACTGTATTTATTATAAATCTGAGAATGATCATGTGCTTGTTATTACCCTATATGTGGATGATATGTTATTCATTGGAAATAGCAAGACTATGATTTCTGATCTTAAATCTTAGTTGTTTGCAAATTTCAAAATGAAAGATCTTGGTGCAGCTAGGTACATTCTTGGAATGGAGATAACCAGGGAAAAAAAAGCATAAAGCTTTGGGTCAGTCAGTCAGAGTAAGTATGTAAAAATAGTTTTGGAGAGGTTTAGCATGGATGAGTGCAAGCAGCTTGTTGTTCCAATCATGCATGGAACTAAGTTGTCTATTGAAGACTGTCCAAAGTCTGCTACTAAGATGGAGGACATGACTAGTGTGCCTTATGCAAGTGTTGTTGGTAGTTTGATGTATGCTATGGTCTGCATAAGACCAGACATTTCCCAAGCAGTGGGAGTTCTAAGATGTTTTATGGAAAATCTAGGAAAATCACATTGGGATGCTGTGAAGAGAGTATTCAAGTATTTGAAGGGGACTTCAGACTATGCCTTGTGTTACCATGGCAGTTTGGTTGCATCATAGAGGAATCTCAACATTCATGGGTATGTTGATTCAGATTGGGTAGGGGACATTGAAAACAAGTGATCAACCAATGGATACACTTTCATTCTTAATGGTGGAGCAATCAGTTGGATGAGCAAGCGATAGGCTGTAGTTGATTTATCCACAATAGAGGTAGAGTACATGGCTGCAACTCATGCCTATAAGGAAGTTGTTTAGTTGAGGTGTTTATTCTCAAACATTGGATTTAATGGTGGGTAGATTTTAATCTGCTATGATAGTCAGAGTGCCATTTTTTTGGAAAAGAATCCAACCTTTCATTCCAGAACCAAGCACATTGATGTGCAATATCACTTCATGAGGGATATGGTTGAAGATGGCAAGGTAAATCTGGAAAAGGTCGACACCTTGAAGAATGTTGCATATGCTTTGATGAAGCCGGCTAGCACAGAAAAGTTAAGATGGTGTGCATAATCGATGGGCCTTGGGGCCTATGAGAGACAATAAGTTTCAAAGTCATGAGGGAGCTGGAAGTGTTTGCCAAGTGGGAGCTTATTGAGAAATGTGTCTCAAATTCCATCTTGAATCCCCTGTTTTCATGCCTTGGTGAATATTTGTTGTTTTTGCAGTTTACCACCATACCGCACCTGGCTCTTTTCCTACCTTGGCGGTACTACGGTGAAGGCCTTGGTGGTTTACCGCCTTATCACTCACTATCTATTCCCTGGACGCAGTGGCTGTGGTTGGTATCTTTCAGTCTACCTTGTTGGTCATTGCCATACCATGGTGATGCTGTTTGCAGTGGTCTTGGCGGTTACTGCCATACCACAAGTGGTGGGTCCACTCACCACAGTGGCCACAATGAGATCACCTGCGGATTGGGTCCAGCGGTTACTGCCGCACCGCAATAAGACCACCAACGGTCTGGTTGACGGTCACTGCCCTACTGCAGGGTGGCATCTCGACCCTCGCAGTAGTGTGATAAGATAGTGAGCAATCCCACAGACCGATCGCCGCCACACCATAGTCCTGTCCGATGACTGCAGTGGTAGTGTGGTGGTGTTTTCAGAGGTGAGCTTGATGAATTTGTCGATGAGCTCGGATGAGCTCACTGCTATACCGTAGGATGAATCAAACCTGGATGCGATAGAGTGGTAAGAGCTCGACCAAGCTCGGTTGGCTCACCACCATATCGCGAGCAGGTCAAATGAGCTCAGCGGTAGAGCGATAAGGACTTAGAGAGCTCGGATGATCTCAGGGCCAGTTTAACTGATTTTGACTCATAGTCAAAGTGCGATAGTGAATGCAGGAAGGACACATGGTAGGTTGATAACACTTTGATTGGCTAAAGGCTAATGTACTAAATGGTAGTTAATGCAGACTTGTTTGGTAGGGATTGAAACCCAATTATGGAATGGAATTGAATGCCTGAGTGGCTTGATGATGAAGATATCTATCAAAGCATATTGATTGCCTGATTGGATGAGTGATTCATGAACCTGATGGTCGGCAATTGGTTGATAGAATTGAATGCAACTTATGACTTATTAAGTTGAGTACAATATTGCATGGGAAAAAGATGATTTCAAACTATATGTTAGAAATAACATTGTAATAGTGAGATAGAACAAGATAGTGCTGCTGTGAGCTAATCAGAGAAGACTAAACATTGTATGTAACTATTTTGTTACTGTAATACAATTGTCTTGACTTTGTGTGGTGGGTTTTTTACCTGTAAAGGTTTTCCCACGTATATCTTGTGTCAACTGTGAATGCTTAATTTTGTGATCTATTTTTATTGGTTGTATTCTTCTCAAGTAAGTTTATAAAGCTTTTTGAACCTATTTATGCTCTTCTCCTCTGTTGTATTAGTGTTAAGGGAATGTATTCTGCATTGTTGGGTCATTAGATCCATCCCCTTTTTCCCTTCATGGATGACATTATCTTTGGAGGAAATGAAGCTACAAGTATGATTTTTTAAATAAATACATAAAGAATTTGAAATGTCAATGTTTGGAGAGATGAACTTCTTCCTTGGGTTACAAACCAATCAAATAGATAAAGGAATTTTCATTTGATAGTCTAAGTATGCCAAAGAGATGTTGAAGAAGTTTGAAATAGATGAATCCAAACTAGTATGCACTCCTATGGTGATTGGTTGTATATTGAGTGAAGATGATGATTCACATAAGGTTGATAAGAGTAAATACATATCTACATGATTGGTGGACTGCTACATCTAATTTCTACTAGATTGGATATTATTCATGTAGTTTGTCTTGTGGCTAGAGTTCAAGAAGATCCTAAAGAAACACACGTTGCACTTGTGAAGAGGATATCTAGATATTTAAAAGGAACTTTGGATTATGGCTTATGGTATCCTAAGGAAACTGAATTTATATTGAATGCTTATACAAATGTAGATTGGGTTGGTTGTGTTGATGATAGAAAAAGTACAAGTGGTGGAGCATTCTTTCTTGGATGTAGATTGGTGTCTTGGTTAAGCAAGAAGTAAGATTTCGTTTCTTTATCTACTGTAGAATTTGAGTATATTACAACAATGTCATGCTACACACAAGTTTTATAGATGAGAAAGACATTGAAGGATATCATAATAGTGTATGATGAGCCTATATCTATCTTTTATGATAATACAAGTGCAATTAACATTTCAAATATTCTAGTGACGCATTCAAGGACAAAGCATATATCAATTAGGTATCACTTAATGAGAGACAAGGTTATGGAGAATGAAGTGAAACTTGAGTATGTACCTACAAAGGATAAGATTGCTGACATATTTACTAGATGCATTTGGAGATGCATCAGTCTAGTCATGCATATTAAACCTTCACAATATTGTATCAACATACTTACTTTGACTTAACCAAAGCTTTCTATGAGCCTGATCTCTGTTGTTTTTCATTCCAAGAATATATTTTGTAGCCCCCAATTCCTTCATATCAAATGTGCCATAGAGTTGTTCCTCGAGTTACCTAATCATCACCTTATTGTTACCCATGAACAAAACATCATCAATATATAAGACAATAATTATAATTTTATTATAAATAACTTTAATATAAATATAATGATCCTCTTCACTCCTAAGAAAGCCCAAATTTAATACAAAAGTATCAAAATTTTGGTACCAGATCCTAGGTGACAATTTTAAACCATATAAAGATCTCTTTAATGTACAAATCAAATTTTTTTTCCTTTCACAAAAAAACCTTTAGGATGTCGCATATAAATTTATTCCTCAAGATCCCCATGCAAGAAATCCTTTTTAACAACCATTTTCTCTATCTCAAAATCATAAGCAATAACAATAAATAATAAGAATCTAATAAAGCTAGTTTTGCAAGAGGAGATAAAATTTCACCAAAATCAACTCTCTCTCTCTAAGTGTAACCCTTAGCCACTAATCATTCCTTGTATCATTCTAACTGATCATTTGCACCAGATTTATTTTTAAATAGCCACTTTCAACCAATGGGATTCCTTTCTTTGGGAAAACTAACAAGATTCCAAGTGTCACAGCTATCCAAAGCCATCATATCCTCCTACATGGCTTGCAATAAAGACTCACTTTCCTTCAAAGAGAGAGCCTCCTTGAAAGATCTAGGTTCATTATTAGTACTCAATAAAGTAAATACACAATTGTAATTTGACAGGCTATACCTGTCAACCTGATTATGTTGCCTTGTGGACCTCCTCGAGGTAGGAGTAACGGGCTCTACCTATTTTTATTCTATGTTCTCATCTTGCACATCCTCTAAACTATCTGAACCCTCTTCTTCTTCTCCATCCTCAAATTCATCTAGCCATTCTTCCACATGTGAATATTCTTGCTTCTCAATATTTGTCTCAAAGTGTATTGTCTTTGTCTTATCTTTCTCCTTTAGTTGTTCTTCTCCCGAGTAAGCTCTAAATTCTTTGAAAATCACATCTTTAGATATGATTATTTTACAAGTTAGAGGATTTCAAAGCTTATAACCTTTTAAATTCTCACTATAACCAAAAAAATGCATTTTTGTGCTTTTGGATCTAATTTAGTTCGCTTATGTTGAGGCACACGAACAAAATCCTCACAAATAAAGAAACTTAAGTGTGAAACATAAGGCTTTCTACCTGTGCACACTTCATAAGGAGTTTTATTAACAAGATATGAACAAGGAGATCTATTAATTAAATATCAAGTAGTACTGATTGCTTTTGCCCAAAAATATTTATCAAGCTTAGCACTACTTAACATAGTTCTATCTCTTTCCATTAAGGTTTGGTTCATTCTTTTTGTTATCACTTTTTGTTGGGGAGTATAAGGAGTTGTTTTTTTGAATAATACCTACGTGCTCATAAAATTCATTAAATTATTTAGAATAATATTCACCCCCATTTTTAGACCTCAACACTTTTATCTTATAATTTGTTTCTACTATTGTCATGAAGGAAAAATTCTCACACATTAGATTCTTTATAACTAGTAAACTACTCCTTGTGAGGAGTCATGTGGTATGAGAAACTTGAATCAATAATCAAAACATAATTACTAATAGTGTTAGCCAAAATAAAAAAACCATCAAAATCATCATCAAAAGACTTCTTTATGTAGGAATCATTTTTTTTAATTCCTATATTCCTTCTTCACATGCCCTCTTTTTCCATAATTCCAACACTTTACTCTACTCTTTCTAGGGGTTTTAGAAAGTCCTTTAGATTTATCCCTCTTATTATCACTTTTAGGTACTTTCTCTTTGGACCTACCTCACACATGCAAGGCATCTTAGGAGCCCACATTCATGGAATTTATTCTCATATCCTCTGAAAGAAGCATGGAGACATGGATTCTATCTTAGGTTCTACATTACCACTACTTATGGCAATAATTTTATTTTCCCAAGATTCAAGAAAAGAACAAAGACACACGATACATTTATCTTCATCTTCAATTTTAACATATATAGATGTAAGTTGAATTATAATCAGATTAAAAGCATTTAAATTATCGACTATAAATTTATCATGTTTCATTTTTAAATAATATAATCCTCTTTTGAGATATAACTTGTTAGACAAACTTTTAGTTTGATATATATCACCTATCCTTTTTCACAACTTATATGTGGTATCTTCAATAGAGAAATTCAAAAGGAAAGAATGTATAAGACACAACTAAATGGTTCTTGATTCCTTCTTGTCTAAATTTTTCCAATATTCATCACTCATTACAGTTGGCTTACTTTCTTGTGAAATCGACAACTAATCTCCCTCTTCTAGGAGATCCTCCATCTTTAATTTTCATATCTCATAGTCCGTTCCATTAAAATTTTCAATATCCTGGCGAGAGTTAGGAGCCATGATATACAATATTATTCACAAATCTAAAATAAACCACAAAAAAAAAAGCTCCCACTATAGCCAATAAACCTCTAACACTTAAGAGAAAGGTGTCCCCTTATAAATAGAATTGTTAGCTCTAATACCAAACATTGAAAACAAGGTGAAACTAAGCTGAAATATTAACTTGTGTATGTCTATTAAAATATAAAAAAAAGATTACCAAATCTGATTTAATGAATGTGATTGCACATTCATCACAATAAAAAATCAGCAAAAAAATATAACACCATATTTATGTGGAGAAACCATTTCGAGAAAAAACTCCACATGAGAAAAGAGGGCAAGTATATTATTTATCTTCAAAAGAGAGATACACCACAATACACTTTGTTGTTGTTCTAATACAACCCAAATTTTTCCATACACCTGTAAATAACACAAGATGATACTACCATCTCAAGGCTCCAATTTATAGAACTTTTGGGAGGCAAAACCATGGTGGTAAACCAAAATAAGAGGCGCTAGAACCATTTACAAAAAACCCACACCCCTTCCTTGGAAAAACAAGATTCATGATAATAAATTAATTAAATGTGCAAAAGGCTTCAAAATGGGAGCCTAAACGATATCCCCTTCAACTTATAACATTCAAGATGCTTTGATGATTTTTTAGCTTCCAAGTGACACACTAATAGATAATTGTTTCCCTGCAAACTTGGCTCCCCACTCAAGAATATTCATATTCCCAATGTGCACTCCTAAGAGAGAGTATTTTGTCCTCTATTAATATGCAACCTCCACCAAGATTAAATTACCCCTCAAAAATATAATAACAATATTGCGAAAATTAAATACATTTCTCACATGTCCCCCAAGACACTTTTCAAGAAACATGGAGATAAATAAATGACATAGGTTTTCAAGGAAAATGCCACCTAACCTAAAAAATACAATGATTATATATTGAATATTTTTTAATAGTAGCATCTATATTACATCCAATATCATAATTTTTATAGTAGCTCCCAAGTCTATGAGTGCATTAGAGATTTGGTCTCTACCAATAGATATTGTAATTATGAGACTACTAGGATCACCATATTTGGGTGGACATTTTTTAAGGGGTAAAAAAGATATCTATCTAGTTATTGTTGGATAGGAAAACTGAGAGGGGGGGTGAATCAATTGTCACAGATTTTAACCTTACATTCAATTACCAGAACTAACACATAATCGGATTAAGTGATTAACCATCAAATGCCAATGCACAAACACAATAGCACTAGATTTACGTGGAAAATCCAATGAGGGAAAAAAAATAGTGAGGATTAACTCACACTATAGAGAATATCAAAATCGATTACAAAAAGGCTCACTGCCTGAAATAAGGACTCACTATCCACAACGCTACAACTCGGATGGATCACTGCTACAAAGATAAAAAGAAGAAAAATAAGACTTGTTACAAAGAGATGACAATCCCAATGCAACAAAGCATTCCACCACAATCATTGATCCACTTGCATGAATGATAGAGTTTTCCTTCCACTCAACGCATTTGAAAAATCAAA
Source organism: Sequoiadendron giganteum (assembly GCA_007115665.2). Lineage (NCBI taxonomy): Eukaryota > Viridiplantae > Streptophyta > Pinopsida > Cupressales > Cupressaceae > Sequoiadendron > Sequoiadendron giganteum. The sequence goes on along the minus strand of CM021103.1, from coordinate 134,705,476 downwards.
GTTAAGATTTGCACTGATCAACCACAGACATAACTCACACATTTTCAGAATAGCATCAAAGTCACATCTTCTCTTTCATTTATATTCCTTCTTTTCTTATGTACACTTTTTATTGCTAGTGCATTCTATATTTATAACATCTTCAACTTTGAAAAGATAGAAATTCAGCTATCCAACTTCAAATTCAAATTAGTTCGATGCCAAACATCCTAGGGTGGAATTAGAATGAGGGCGACCCAAACACATGCTTCATCATGACTTGTAATGGATCCAAAATGCTTCATCAAATTCAAAGGTAGTGCTTGACACATGGTCAACCAAACCAGTGTAAAACAAATAGATCAATTAAGCTCGATGCTTCCAAATGCCAAAACCATCTTCAATCGAACTAGGGAAACATAAATCTCAAACCATAAAGATAAATTCAGACCAACAATAATTCTCCTAGACCTCTTCCAAAACATAGCTCACAAGTACCAGACCAAGAACTGACAATTGACAACTTGTAACTTTATTTATATACAATTTTCTCAATATCCTCAACATATATAGTCAACAACAACTAGTAGATAACCAACTGACTAGTTGAAATAAATGACAACACTTTCATTCCTCTTTCCATTCTTACAACAATCTCCCCCTTTGTCATTGATGGAAACACATGATGTGAAAAACCATCAAAGACACATACGCTTCTTTGAAAATACTTCTCAAGATTTTTATTTTCCTTCTCCCCCGTAGAAGATCATCTTCCTCATCACTTGCTCTCTCTCTCTCTCTCTCTTTTCAAATACTCTTTTTCTCTTTTTTCACATGTTATTTTTCTCTTTTTCACATGCTCTTTTTCTCCCCTTTGACATGAAAATATAATACTCATAATGACAATACTTTAATTTTTTTGTTCCACTTGAGAGGTAACCACCAAAATCATTAGTCCAAAAAGATAGAACTGTGAATCCACCGAATTGATGCATATCCAAATGCATCTTAGTTTGTAAAAGGAGGGGAAATAACCCCTAGCTTATCTTAGAGATACTCAAAAGTATCTTTAGGAAGATCCTTTTAAATACATCCACAATCTGATCTTTTATTGAAACATACTCAATCTTGACTTCATTTTCCATGACCTTCTCTCTCAAGAAATGATACCTAATAGATATATGCTTCATTCTTGAGTGCATTATAGGATTCTTTGAAATGTTAATTGCACTTTTATTATCATAAAAGATAGGAATAGGATCATCATACAACACCGTGATATCTTTTAATTTATGTTTCATCCATAAAAAATGTGTACAACAAGATACAATAACAATAAACTCAACTTCAACAATAGACAAAGAGATCGAATCTCACTTCTTACTCAGTCATTCCAGCAATCTACATCCAAGAAAGAATGCACCACCACTAGTAATATTTTTGTCATCTATACTTCCAGCTATATCTGCATCTATATAAGAACTAAGTGTAAAGTTAGTATCCTTGAGATACCATAATCCATAATTTGGAGTCCCATTCAAATATATGAATATCCTTTTAACTACAATAACATGTGTTTCCTTTGGATATTCTTGAAATATACCCACAAGAGAAACCACATACAATAGTCCACCAATCATAGATCTATACTTGCTCGGATCAGTCTTAGATGAATAATCATATTTACCCAAATTACAACCAGTCACCATAGGAGTACTTACTAGTTTGGAACTATCCATTCTAAATATTTTTAACATCTCTTTCATATACTTAGATTGTGAAATGAAAATTCCTTCCTTTGATTGATTAATCTGTAGCCCAAGAAAGAAATTCATCTCGCCAAACATAAACATTTAAAATTATTTCTTCATCTCTTCTGCAAACATCTTATGCATCTTTTCATTCCCTCCAAAGATAATGCCAACATATATAACAAAAATCAGGATTTCATCATTTTTAGTCTTGAAATATAAATTATTGTCTGTCGTACATTTGTTAAATCCTTTCTGACTCAAGTAATTATCTAGCCTTGCATACTAGGCTCTAGGAGATTGCTTCAATCCATATAAATATTTCTTCAATCTTCACACCATATATGTTTGATCTGTTAACTAAAATCCTTTCAATTGTTCCATGTAGACCTCTTCTTCTAGTTATCCATTCAAAAATGCTGACTTGACATCCATTTGATAGACTTTAAAATATTTATAAGAAGCCAATGCCAAGAACATCCTTATAGCTTCCATTCTTGCTACTAGGGAAAAAGTCTCCTAAAAATATATACCTTCTACTTGCGAGTAGCCTTTGCACACAAGTATTTCTTTGTTTCTGAAAAATTTCCTATTCTCATCAGCTTGTTTCTGAATACCCATTTTGATCCAATGATATTTTTGTCTATCGGTCTTGGGACCAATTCCCAAGTTTGATTCTTCTCAATTTACAAAATTTCTTCTTTCATTGCTTCCTTCTAATGTTCATCCTTACAAGCTTCAGTTACTGAGTTCAGATTAGTCTCAGAGAATAAGCACAAATTTACTTCAACAATAGCTTTGCTTCTAATTAGCACACCTTTTGTCTTGTCTCCAATAATATGAATTTCTAAATGATTCCTCTGTACATATTTTGGTGTCCTAGGGGACATCACCGAAGCATTTTCTTCACTTTCATTCTGGTTTTCTTTCTCATATTTATCCCGTTCTTCCACAAATTCTTCTATTATTTCACAATCATGTTCATCAGACATATAACCATCAATATAAATAGAATTGTTTACTATTTTATCAACCTTCACATTTGAGATTTCTATAATTTTCCTCAATCTTTTGTTGAAACATCTGTATGCCTTGATTTTAGTAGAGTATATAAGAAATATATCCTCATCTCTTCTGATATAGCATTTGCTTTTGAATACCTTGAAATATTTGACTGTAGTGATTCTTCCATGCCATAACTCATAGCGAGTCTTTTTACTATTTTCTCTTGCCTGAAATCGATTGAATACATATAAAATAGTGTGAATAGATTCTTTCTAGTAAAATTTTGATAATCTAGCTTCAATGATCATTGACCTAGAAGCTTCTTGAACTATTCTATTTTTCCTTTCAACAACTCCATTTTGTTGAGGAGTTCTCAGAGAATATAGTTGTCTCTTTATACCATGCACTTCTCCACTTCTTTCACCAAGTATAATTTGCACTCTCATAGGACCACAAAGTTATATATGAACAAAATCCAACAATCCAATAGTAGATTATTCTCTCGATCTGTAATGACTTCTTGTTTGCTTCTCGAACTGAAAATTCTTGTAGATAGAATTTACAGGCTTTTTAATTCTCGATAGATCTCTCATGACTTGAATAAAACTAACTATTGCCAATTTATCAAAAATCATGTGACACATTCTCCTATTCCATAGCCAATTGTGATTTATCTGAGTCATAAAACATCATCCATCAACACCTTTAAGTTGATAAATGTTCCTTTCATATTTCTTTCTTGCAGCAATCAATATTCTAGATCCTTTCTGAATCTCACATTTCTCATACTTAAACACAAGATCATATCATTTTCTACACATCTAACCAATGCTCAACAAATTATGCCTTAAACCCTTAACATAGTAAAAATCATCACTATGATGCTTGCCATCAAAACTAATAGAACCTATCCCATAAATTTTAGCACTAGTATCATCTCCAAACATAACTAGACCTCCATTGTAATACCCCTCCGTTTTGCTTCTTATTCAGGTTGCCTTACACTTTATTTGGGTGCAGATACTTTGATATTGGACACATTTTGTTATGATGTTTTGATCGCTACTATTGAGCGGCAACTATTATTGTGTGATGTGGTTATCTGATTTTGTTTCACATGCTTTCATGGATTAATGATGTTAGTAGAGTTATCATGATATTTTATATGTGAGTATTGATTATGATGTTAGTGTCAGTTCTTGGTGAGTGTATTGGTGAAGAGGATGGTTTCACATCACTCTCTTGCGAGCACCCTATGAATTCATGATTTCTTCTTCACGGTGTGTATTATATGCTAGATATACTGTATGATGTTTAATTGGTTTTTCAGGTTGCAAGTACATGACATCGACTCCACCTGGTCTCACAGGTTTGAGCGTGTCGATCCAATGGCTAATTTTAAAGGGAGATAGTAGCTAGGTAACATGTGTCAGTCTACGCCCTAGCCTTAGTGTGTCGTCAGTCCTGATTGTTAAGTCATGTCTTACCTTATTTAATGTTATTTGATTCTGTATGATGCATATTTATTAAATCAATTTTTGGAATTATTGCATTGATTAAAAGTAGTGATTATTTTATATTAAATTAAAATTTTGCTTTGATGTTATATTTAAAGTTGATAATAAAGTTTAATTAGTTAAATTTTAATTTATTTAATTATTTAAATTTAATCTCAAAAGGATTGAGTTTAGTTATTAAATAATTAAAATTAATTAATTAAGGTTATTGGATTAAATTAAATTAAAAGCAAATGAATTTGTAAAATATTTGAAATTGCATTTTAATTCAAAGCGAGTTTCGAAAATTGAAAATGGAATTAATATCTAACTTTCAATTTTGCATGCAATTAGATTTTGGAAGATATTTAGAATTATGGCAATTGCATATTTTATTTATTGAAGAGAGTTTGTTTAGTTTAGAAATTATATTTTTTTTTAGAAAATTACTAAATTAATTTGAGAAATTTGTGTGAGGTTTTTGGGGTTTTTCCTTTTTAGTTTGTTTTCTTTTTGGAAAATGGGGGTTATGTGAGAGAAAGGAAAAAGTTGCAGAGAAAAGAAAGAAAGAAAAGAGAGAAAATAAAAAGAGAAAAAATAAATTGAGAGAGGGTTTTGGTTGTAGAATTGTTTTGAGAACTTGGGTAGAATTAATTGAGCAATTGGGTAGGATTGATTTTTTTTTTTTTTAAAAGGAAGAAATTTGGTTGAAGTGGATTGAGCTCTTGGATCGTTGCTTGCTAGGATTCGTTGCACGATCGAAAGAAATTCAAGAGAGCATTGGAGGAGGCTCTGCATCAAAGATCCTCTTCGTTGCCTGTAGCTTCAAAATCCAGGTTTTCCTTTATGCTGTGAATTTTGTTTTGGTTTATTTAAAATAAATTTACATTGTTTTAAAGAATCTATTGATTGAATTCTTTAGGATTTAAGATTTGTTAATTAAAACTAGATTCAAAATTATCAGGAAATTTGGAAGATTGTACAAATTTACTATAGGTTTTAATTTTGCAATAAAGGAAATGGTAGAATCATTATTTTGTCTAAATCCTAAATTGTGCATCAATTGTAAATTGTTGAGGAAATTGTATTTTTGTAGAAAACAATTAAATCTGGTTCTTGTTTTAAAAGAAAAATCAAATCCTTTGTAGAAAATTTTGTAATGGAGAAAATTAGATCCCCTGTAATTTTCCTAATTTTGTATTGGCTATAATTTAAAAGAATGTGTTAATGGAATCAGTTTTATTGTCGTTCTTTTAAACTTTTGGGGAATCTAGAAAATCATTTGAATTTTTTTTTATTGATTTCCTATACTTGGTTATTTTATTTTGGTTTCTTAGTTTTACCAGTAAATCTATTCTATGTTAAAAAATATATATATATATATATATATAAATATATATTATATGTATTATATTCTTGGATATAAATACACATAATATATATATTTATCTGTATATTTATTTAATGTTATAGATTAAATGCATGTAATTATTTTTAGAAAATGCCGTCCGTATGTACCTGGGAAAACAAATTTTGAATTTTTGTTTCGAAAATTTCCTTGTCATAGGGAAAATTAAAAAAAATATATATAAAAAAATAAATAAAAATAAAAGTGGTTGGTCGGGGTGGATATACCCCCACCGCCCACCGCACCCTGTGGTGAGTGCGGCTCATGCACCAAGGGACTGGGCTGTACATTGTACAAACCGGTGCCCTTTATGAGGGGTGGCCGGCTGTACAATGTACAGTCCGGCACCCTACGCGTGCTTCCGGACTGGTAGGTGCTGATAGGGGGCAGCGGTACCATCTGCACCTAGTGTACCGGCCGTTCACCTTTTTCGACTTCCGTGTGTTTTTTTTAATGTTTTTTTCTTTTACATTAGATTTTTTAGTAAATGTTTTTAATTCATTTTAATTTCCTTATAATTCGGTTAAAATAAATGTAAATATATATAATTTAATATTATATATTAATATATAATCTTTATTCTATGTATATTTGTATTTGGAAAATGGATATGTAGGTAAAATTATAACCAAAATTAATTAATCTTCACACTGGTAATTTTTAGAAATGAAATCAGGGGTTTTATAAATAATGGTTATATAAGCATTTGTTTTAAATATAGTTTGTGCATAAATATAATAATTGTATTGGACTATATAATGCATGTTGCATATATTGGTTTTAAGTTATATCTATGTGATGATTATGTTTTAGGCATAATATTGCATGTAAGGTTCTTTGACAACAAATTAGACTGATAAGATTATTGTGCATAATTAGATAAGTTAGAGAAAATATATTTATTTAATGGAGGAATTTATTTGTTTTAATGAAAATTTAGAATTATATTATTTTAATTTCTGCGAAAAGCTTTAGATAAGGAAATGGATTTAAGATATCCAAATATAGTGGAATTTATTGCCAATGCATTTTAATATTAAGATTTCCTTATGTTGTTTGCTTTGGGAATAGGAAATTGTGTTATAAATTGTTAAGTCTTCCAGATATTGTGGGTCATTCCCTTGTCAAGATAATGTTCGTTTTCCCTTGGGTAGCGTTATAAGTGTTTTGTTTCCTCCTAGTATTGGAGTGGAGTTCCTTATTTGTTGCCTCCTAGAATAGGAGAGATTGCGTTGTCCAGTTTTGTAATGCTTGAGTTACCCTTGGAGTCTAGATTTGTGTAGTGTGTTATCCATTAGAAGAGTGGCTTTTGTTAGGGGCTGAAGCCCAAAGAGGTAAACTAGGTAACCTTCAGAAGTGATTTTAACAAGTGAAAATTAAAGTAATGTACTTAGATGATTAGGATGCATTTCACATTAATCAAGATAAATTAACCTCACTCATAGGCACAAGGGCTTGTTTAGACTTGGGGTGAGTGAGAAGGCCTGGAATGGCAAGGTCAACTATCTTGTCCATACGAAAGGTAGTTGATTCCGCATGAGTGAGTATGAGGGCCGAGATTCGGTTGAGGCCACCAGGATCACCGAAGCCTATGAAGAATGCCCAGAGGAGATCTCATGACAAAACTTGTGATGACATTCTGTCTAGGATAACATAGTGTTGTGTGTTGTGTGTATGGATTTTTATCATACTCAATCAATTTTATGTCTGGAAGCAATGTGACCATGTTAGTGTTAGACTCTTATTGTACATGTGTTTGGTTGAGTCAGTATGTGTCAGTATGAGTCTGCATTTGGTTAGAGGTAGTAGTATCTTGTCCATGTTGCGTTGTTACTATCTCCTAGCATGGGGGGTGGGCCTTCAGGTACCACTTGGTTGGGAGGAACATGCACCAAAACCGTTGGGTCCCCCTTTGATCTTCAGTACTTGGTAGCGAGACATCCAAATGGACAACTCGCGGATCTTGTTATTATTTCTTGTACTTTGTATTTCAAAATGTATTAATTAGATTTTACCCCTCTTGTATTTATGAGGTGGATTTATGTAATTGAAACACTTATGTATTTATGACTCATTCTGGGAATGAGAATTGTAAATAGTTATTCTTTTAATGGAATTATGCTATGGATGCTATCTTGTTATTCATTTAATTTATTTATGTTGAGTGAATGTTTTTACTTGAGTAATATAATGAAATGAATCTTAATGATGTATGATAATGGGGAAATAAGTAATCTAAATTACGTAACCCTAGGGGATGTTGTCAATTATTAGATGAACATGTAGGTTTAATTCACTTTAAAAAATAAATAAAATTTTAGTACGCTTTTATAGTGAATTGAAAACTTCCTCTAGGGTTGCGTGGGGCGTTACATCCATCATATTTCTCAAGTTTCACAAAATTACTCTTGTCACCAATCATGTGATGTGGGGAATCACTATCAACTACCACAAAATTCTTTTCCTATTTAGCATGTAGGGTAGAGATTAATGGTACCTTCATAGAGATTAATCATACCTTCATCTTTCTCTTTCTCTTTCTCTTTCTCTTTCTCTTTCTCTTTTAGTAGAAGTAGGTTCATCCTTAATTTACAATAACAAGCATTCATTATCAGATGGATCTTCATATTCCAAATCTTCATTTGAAATACCAACATTCTCATTAACATAGTAAGCTTTGTTAATATTCTTTCCTTTCTTCTTTTCCTCATATCTTTGTTTATCCTTTTATCTCTTTTTAAATAATTTGAAACATAGTGACCAATTTCTCCATAACTAAAACACTTAAAGGGAAATTTAACTTCATAATTACCAGAGCCTTTTCTTATTCTTCTTAAAAATTTAGCCTCGATTTCATCAAAATTTTCTTCATCTGGATCTTCAATTTTTATAGCTTTGAAAGCAGTCTCTATTCTACCTCCACTTCTTAGAATCAACTTCCTCATCTCATAAGATGTCAAAAATCCTAGCATCAGATCTTTAGTACAAGTCTTGTAATCTATAGTCTGCTCAATAACACTCACCTTTTCATTGTAAGCATCAGGAAGAGTTTTGAGAATCTTCTTTACAATTTTGGTTTCATCTATAGTAGCATCAAGGGATCACATTCCAGCCACAACCTCATCTAATCTTTGTACATAGGATTTAACATTCTCATCTTCAGACATGTGTAAACGATCAAACTATGTTTCCTAATTCTGCAATTTTTCCTCTTTTACCCTCTCATCACCATTGTGTGCTCTTTCTAAAGCATCCCATACTTCCTTAGCTGTCTTCAAATTTTGCACCTTCATCAACTCAGAATGTACTAGACTATTCTTCAAGATGAAATTTTCCTTATACCATAATTAGTACTCTAGATATTCTTCCATCAATACTTTCCATATACCATAATTAGTTTCATCAAACCTTGGATAATCATAGATAATTTTTCTAGCCATCCTAGACTTTCCTCAATCAGTTAAGATCTTCACCAAAGAACCAAGATCTAATACCAATTTTTGGATAAGACAACTGAGAGGGGGGTGAATCAATTATCACAAAATTTAACCTTAAAATTCAATTACCAAAACTAACACATAAACTGATTAAGTGATTAACCATCAAATGCCAATGCATAAAAACAATAACACTAGATTTATGTTGAAAACATAGTGAGGATTAACTCTCACTATAGAGAATATCAAAACTGATTACAAAAAGGCTCATTTCCTAGAATAAGGCTCACTACCTGAAATAAGGACTCATTGATATAGAGATACAAAGAAGGAAAATAAGACTTTTTATAGAGAGAAAAAAATATCAATGCAACAAAGGATTCCATCACAATAATTGATCCAATTGCATGAATGATAGAGTTCACCTTCTTCTCACTACATCCGAAAACTTAACTTTAAGCTTCGTACTGATCAACCACACACATAACTCATACAATTTCAAAATAGCATCAAAGTCACGTCTTCTCTTTCACTTATCTTCCTTCTTTTCTTATGTACACTTTTCATTGCTAGTGAATTTATAATTTATGCCATCTCCAACTTTGAAAAGATATAAAGTTGGCCATCCAACTTCAAATGTAAATTAGGTCGGTGCAAAACATCCTAGGGTTGGATCAAAATGAGGGCGACCCAAACACATGCTTCATCAAATTTGAAGGTATTGTTTGACACATGGTCAACCAAACCAGTGCAAAACACATAGATCAATAAAGCTCGATGAATCCAAATGATGAAACCATCTTCAATAAAACCGAGGAAACATAACTCTCAAACCATAAAGAGAAATCTAGACCAACAAAAATTCTCTTGAACCTCTTCTAGAACATAGTTCACAAGTATTGGACCAACAACTGACAACCTATAACTTTCTTTATATACAATTTTCTCAATATCCTCAACATATAAAGTAAAAAAATACTAGTAGATAACCAACTAATCGGTTGACATCAATGACAAAACTTTCATTCGTCTTTCCATTCTTCCAACAATTATATGGTTTTAATCTGCTTATTATTTCTTCTAGGTGTCTTTATGCACAACTATTTTATCATTTGGTTAAGCTCAGGTATCTCTTTTATTTCTTGTAGTAAAAGAGATTCTATATATAGTGATTTTATTTCTTGTAATAGATGGGATTCATTTAAATTAAGTGATTGAGAGTTGGATTTTAAAGCCTATTTGAAAAAGTATCTTTCTTAAAAGAGTATTTTTCCCTATTTTTGAGTGTCTTTTTTGGAGGGATCTAGAGGAAGGATTATAGTGATTTGAAATTTTTTTGGGTTCTTTTCCTATTATATCAATTATGGTTGGATGATGCAAGGTTTTCCTTGATTTGACTTACACAACTCTATACTGTATTGCATTGATTTTGGCCATATTCTCATATTTAGTGGAGAAAATTACTGCATTTTTCTATTAGTTTTGGGATTGGTAATTAGTTGAGTTGGTAGTGGAGGTTGTGTCACTTGGTCAAACTGATGTTGGCTCTTTACAAGTGGTAGAAGAGGTGGTTTTTAGTTTGGTATCATATGAGGTCCTTGATAAAACTAATTATGTGGAGGATTTTATTATGGTGTATGGTTCTAGGGAAACCATAGACTTTATGGTGAGTTAACCATTGTTGATTTATCCACTCTAGGGGTCTTTGAGAATATGGTCCCCAATTTTGTGGTCCTAGGTATTGTGTCCCAGGTGTGTTCCATTAGTTATTATTCTATGCAAGTTGAGGATGCCAAGCTAAATTCACATTTTTACCAAAGGAATTTTTTTTTGTAGGTTTTTTCCCTATGTAATTAACTTCCTCCTCAATTGACGTGTAATTTTTCTTATAATTTCTAATTATTTATAGTAGGTCAAACTAATCAGTTCTATGTTCCTTTTCAAAAATTTGACAAATTTCTATTTTTTTGAGGGGACATTCTCTTATAAAAAATTTATTCATACATCTAGGGAAATAGATGGAAAGCATCTCTATGTTCTTGTTTTAGCTTGCATTCCATCAAGAGTAGTATTCAACTAGACAAGACTATCAATTTTTGAGTTTTCAATTTCTTCTATTGACTATCCTATCTCTTTTGTTCCTCTTTTAGATTAGAATTTTATATTCCTCCTTTGATTTTGGATTAATTTCTATAGAGTGTGGATATTTACCCAATCCCTAGCTTAGTAGGTCATCCCATTTTCCCATTAAGTTGAGGCTGCATATTGAGTCTTCTTCCAATCCATTTATAAAAATAGTTTTAACTACTTCAACAAGTATGATATTTTTACAACCAATTCTTTAGTACAAAAATAAATCTATCTAGGTAGTATTCTAAGCTCTCTTCCTCTTTTTTATTAAGGTAGAATACGTCTTCTTTTCTATCATCTAACCTACATTAATCATGTAGTATTTATTTAAGAATATTGTTCCCATATCTTTCCATGTGTCAATTGACCTCATGATAAATCCTATAAACCATCTCATTGATGAATCTTTCAAATTAGAAGGGGACAAATTTAACTTTTGGCTGTCAATTTTATAGTCATAGGTGTGGTAAAGAACCTTGAAATCAAAGAGGAACTAATCTTGGGTCCTTTGATGGTACACATTGGAAGGTAGAAATATTAACAGGGGAGCTATTTTTCATGGGGGAATCCTCATCTAGATTCAAATTGATCGTTTTCCCTCCATTGTTATATATATCTCCATTATTCATGATGTTTCTTGGATTGTCTATGGATATGTCCTCAAAGTTTTCTTTCAAGGTCTTAGGTGGGTCCTAAAAGATCAACTATTGGAATATTTCATCCACCGAGACTTATTTTCATTTATTATTATTATTTTTGATTCTTGAAGTTTGTGGTTGGGGGTTTAGCAATTAATCTTCTATGGGGTCCTCTTTTTTTGACCATGTAGAAAGAAAATACTTTTATTTTTTATTTTTTATCTGAATGTAAGAAATATTTCCTCAAAAATGATGCCAAAAAGTGATGAGCTATCATTAGGTCTCACACTTTAATTAATTAATTATTAAATTTTGCAATGTGGTGTCTAAGGCTATCTCTAGAAGGATTTTAGATTTCCTATTTCACACTAGATTTTATCAAAATAAGAAATCCTTATGTTAAAAATGAATGTTAACTAGAAATTAATCAAAGGTTCTAATCTATGAAAATATATAATCTACAAAAAATTATAGAATGTAATTTGGAGATATCCAATTGAAATTATATTGCAACAAAATGAAATATTCTTAACTACTTATTGGTTGAAAATAAAAAAATTCCTCTTAGAAAAATGTAGCTTTCTTGGTTATCATTTCAGTGTTTGGATGACAAGTTGGTGCACTCTTTCAGTCACGAACTTCAAGCATATCAACAAAAATGCAATAGTCGAAACTTGAAATGCAAGTAATAGGGTAAAGTGCAAATTTCCTTTTGTCTTCACTTCAAAGTTGGTGTTCAAGCTTTCAAAATTTGTTTGCAAATTCTCTTGGTATTTCAAATCAAAATTATTGCAAGAGTTTCAATGCGGTTTTCATGAAAGCTACCTTTGGTGTCAATTTTAGTTTTTTCTTAATGAATGTTCTATGAGTTCATACTGTACTCTCTATTTTTTGTAAGTCATTTACCAATTTGTGTTGATTCATTGAAAGAAATATAGTAGTTTGGGAAACTGTGTTGAAATTTCTACATCTTGGGTCAATTGTGAGTGTTTTTCACCATGAGATTAGGTCTCGAAGGAATTTCTTCATAATATTTTTGAGATTTGGGCTCTTATTAGTGGTGTTCAAGGTGTATCTATGATGGAATTTCTTCTAAGAAATCATCAAGCACCTTTTCAAGTGCAATAGTGGAAAATACCCTTCTCCAAAGGGCTAGGCAGAGAACAATTGTCTTATGTTTTTAATACAAATTGTATACCTATTTTAAAATGTGTGAAGGACATAATTGGAGACAACATATTGCAGTCATCATCATAGAGAATTATTTTCCCTTCCAACTTGGTATCAATATTTGTTTCCAATGTGATGGATTTGAACCCAAACTATCAGGATATGCAAAAGATAGCAATTACAACTATTCAAGAGGTTTTCTTGTAAGAAAATTGACTTCTCACAAGTATTCAAAAGTATGAATCTAGCTTGGAGAAGCGTACATTGGAGGTATATTTCCTAGAAAATATTTGCATGACAAAGTGAGTTTCAGAAACATCTATAATGGTATTAGGTTGGTACTTGAATTTAATTCCTTGAGTTACTTATACAAGGAGCTAAATAGGTGTCATATTGAATTGGGTAATGGGATGGTAAGGAGCTTCAAAACCAAATATCATGCAATTTCATTCCTTCTTACACATCATTGTCACCAAGAAGATTTATTCAGTCATCCAAAGCAGCCACAACAAGGAGAGGTTGAAACTAAAGAATCAAATGCAATACCAGGGCCATCAAATGCCCAACCTCTCATTCAAAGGTAATTTCCAATCCTCCCAGACATTAACATCACTAAAAACTCTAAAAAATATCCTCCACCAAATCAGATTATGAGCAATGATGGAAAAGGAGACAACTTCTCAGTACAAAAGGCATGAAGTAAATTGTTAAAATGCATTGCTTTGTAAAAGTCAACTATTTTTTGTTATTTTTGATAGTTGACATCTGCATACTTTTCCATATTTAGCAAGAATTTTGCTGTCCAATAGGAGTGGTTGGTCAATAGTTGGTTATATTCAAAATGTATTAGTTGATATTTTTTATCTATCTAGAAAGAAACTGCTAAGAAATACTGTAACATTTACTACTATATAATATAAATAGTGTGCCGAACAACCTTTTATAAAAAAAAATTAATCCCTTGGCCTATTCATAATAATTGGTGAGTATGCCCCACAAGATAATAATCATGTGAATTATGGGTCACATGAATGGTAGGTAGAAATACATAAGTCACATTGATAAATGATGACTTAGGATTGAAACATAAATTATGAGAGATCACCTCTAAGTTGATAGTATTCTCATATGAATGATGGGTAAAAAAATATGTCATAAAATAAATGACCAAAGTTATAAATAAAGTATAGGGAAATCTAGATGAATCAAACCAATGTAATGGTATACTACTTAGGTACAATATAAAATCATTGATTAATATAATGTGATGTCATATATGTGTCAATAATTAGCAATTAAGAATGAACTCACCTGTAAGGACACATTGATAGACCCATCATAGTCATTATGTAAGATTTTTCCCCTAAGGATTATAATATTGGATCATATAATGAAGATTAAGGAAATTGAACATTTATGAAGTATACATGAGAAGATAATGAATGATAATCAAGGTATAAGCTATCATCATGTAAAGAAAGGCCACGTGAAATTTATAAACTTATTATCATGTATTATAGAGGATATGCTATCTACAATGTGTGTTTTTACATGTAAGACTATCTTGATATATGGAAGAATGATTTTAATGAGAGGAAACAAGGTCACAAGTAGGTGAAGTAACTGGGAATATATTATTTATGTTTATCCTAAGGTATAAATAGGGTGGATCATCACTAGGCATGCACTTATCGCTATCACAATATATATGATCATCACTAGGTTTATGGATATATGATATAAGTATATTCAATAAGTGTTACACCTCATCTTGTTGTTACTAATTTACTTTTACCTTCATGGGTAAATAGGTTAGTAAGTGCAATCGTGAGCTTGATATGCTTGCTAAGGAATGGAATATTGAAATAGGTATTATGTAAAAGTATAATAAATTCTTAATATGGTTTCGAAAGAGTAAACATGTTTACATTGATTGATATATGAATATGCTAAATTTTATGATGCATATGGATTTATTGTGAACATCTAACTACAATTGCAATTTTGTTGAGCTGGTTGCAGGGACATGTTCATTCCTCCAGGTGGAGGGGAAGTATCACTTAGGAGAGGATCTTGGTTGGGTAACTAGTAACATAACCTATCTGAGATTACACACAAACTTACAATAGAATGGTTGAGTCTAGTCATTGTGTTGGGAATTGGTAGGTCATACTTAGCATAATGTGTCTACATCAGTAAGGGTCTCGATCACTATTGAATGAATTCTTAGGTGATGTTTATCTGTTTGAGCTTACGAGTTCTTCCCTATATTGTTGTGCTTGTATTGATAAGGTGGACACACATAGAATGGATGTATTGTATATATTCATCACACACATATCTCATATCAATAAGATATTAAATGTGTATGTGCTTAATTATACAATCAAATATATATATAGTATAATGTGTCTACATTAGTAAGGGTCTCAATTACTATTGAATGCATGTGCTTAGGTGATATTTATCTATTTGAGCTTGCGAGTTCTTCCCTATATTGTTGTGCTTGTATTGATAAGGTGGGCACACATAGAATGTATGTATTGTATATATTCATCACACACATATCTCCTATCAACAAGATAGTAAATGTGTATGTGCTTAACTATACAATCAAATGCATACATACATACATACATACATGTATATGTATGTATACATGAGTATAGATGAATATGTATGTATTTATATATATCTATATATAATTGATATTATGTATAATTGTCTTGCATATATATGAATTAATGATATATATATATATATATCACTTAGATGTAATCATTCAATTATCAAATGGATTATTACTTTATTCCTTGAACGTATGTACATATATGTTTGATATATATATGTATACACACACACACACATGAGAATTAATGCTTATTAGAGGGTGTGTATATATATAATATATTATTAATAATTATGTGACTATTGAATTCTTCATATTCATCTATATATTAAGTGTATATATACTTATATGTCATGATATATACATATATTAGTATAAATATACATATACATATATGTGATACATGTATATATGTATATGTACATTTATAAATATATAATTACAAATATATGAGGGCTGCTTAGTATAGTGAATTATGTCTAAAGAAGAGGCTGCACACTATGCAAGGTAAAAAATAACATTAGAGCGCATGCCATATGAGAATGTGGCTGATTAGAAGCCAAAAATCCAAGATGTCAAGTGTTGTGCATGAATTGAAGTGCCCACACACACACACACACACACACACACACATATGCAACTTGATAAAAGGTAAAGGCTTATATAAAAATCCATTCATTGAGTAGATCTAGTAAAGTGCAATACATATGTGCACAACACTAAGAGGCAAACCATATACAAGTAACATTGTACTAAGAGTTTTAAATTGTTGTGTAAAATGAATTAGATGCAACCTATAGGATGTGAAACTAGCACATAAGTCTTATAAAACTGAGTCAAATCAAAGGAAATTCATAGAGAACTTGATTGACACGTATGGGGATGCCAAGTATTAATTCACATTGTCAATAATGATAATGAATGCAAAATATATGTTTCTGAAATAATGTACAACATATAAAGGAGGAATTTAAAGGAAAAATATAATATATATTGGCATTGAGTAAAAAGAAAACTATATGCAATATATAGTGCAACAAGTAAGTCAATTTAAAGAGATTGACTAAGTTGTTGTACGAGATTGAATACATTTTGACTTAGTAAACTATATTTACTTTGGACGCCACATCAATGAATTGAATATCAACTACAAAGTAAATAAAAATGCTAAGTGATAGGAAAGGTTTCTCCAAATCGATGAATTGGTCAAAGTATATTAATACACAAAAGTGACTCATCATATTATGAAGTTCTAAGTGATGTAGAAGTCTAGTCTTGATAAAAATCAACTATCACCTTTTGATCATGTGTTGTTTTAAATGGTCTTATGCTACTATCAAATAATGAGGTTGACTTGTAGCTTTATTTTGCTGAGAATACTCTCATTTATGCGCCACATTTTAGCTAAGTTGAGTGAGTTGATATGCATGGAGTTTGTTGTCAATACTCATTCCTTTTTTTAGGAGGAGAAGTCCCTTTTCTGCTATATAAATAGAAGAGTTGAAAACTCATTTGGGACACATTTATCGTTTTATACACTTTTCCTCTACATTTCTTATTTGCGATTTTTTTTTTTATCTGAGAGAGAGAGCTTTGAGTGTTTGTAAGAGTATATCATATTGAGTGAAGTATATTATTAACTTGAGAGGTAGAAGTTAATTGTGGCATCACTGGAGAGATCAAGTTAAGCTAGTCACTATTTTTGGAAAGTTGAGTTACAATTAGTCAGTTGGATAAGAAAAAATAGGCATGAGGATAATCTTCTTTTATTTGTCTTAGCTTTTGAAAGATTATTTCATGATTGATTTAATTTGTCTATTATGGATACTTGTATTTATGGGAAAATAGTATTTCTTTGAAAATGAATTAGAAGTTGTTATACTATTTTGTGAAGTTCTTGTAATAACTCTATGATGGGAGGATTTGTTTGTCATAAGTATTATTATTATACTAGCTATGATTAAACAAGGGTAGCTTAAGAGTTACTCATAGTTTAGTTAATTGATTATACTATATAGCTCGTGGGATACTCTAGGGATAAGTACTCAAATACTCATTGATACCTATAAGTTGGGAATAAATTACAGGGTTGGGTTGTATATTCAATCTTGATGTGAATATATAAGGTTAGAGTAACCTACATAATCGAGCTAGTCATTGGTTAATGAATTTATCCTAAGATTAGGGTATATTGAGGTTGAGACTCACCTTTGTGATTTATTAAATCATGTGATATTATGAGATATTATGTGTATGGAGATGTAGGTGGGAATTACCTAGGGGGTTAGAGTTTCCACTTGATTTGTTTCACTACACTCTTGATACCAATTTATAGTAATGAAAAGAGTAAGGTCTTTGCTTAAACCCTTTTAATTAAGGAGAATGCACTCTCAAATGAAATCATTTATTGATATGATTATTCTTCAATTGAGGTTATTTATTGATAAGGATATACTCTTAATGAGTATCACTTATTGTTGAAGTATATTTTGATTGGAGTCGGTTATTTAAGAATAATTAATCTATGAATAGAAGAAGCTTATATAGCTATAATCTAGATTATAAAGTTATAGTTGGGACTAGATTATCTTTTGTAGTGAATGGCTTGTATATGTAAATTTAACTAATGGGCTAGGAAATCTCTTATATTAAACCAAAAATGGAAATATCCATTATATATCATAGTGTTTTTGAAAGGGAAATAAGTGATTTCTAGGGTTAGGGATTATCTAAGGAAGGAAATTACCTAAGCATAGAATATGAATGGTCAAGATCCAAACTGAGCTATATAAGTGTATTTGAATAGAATGAACTTCACTTGAAGTACTAAGTGAGAACACTTTGGCCAAAGAAGTGTAAGTAGCCACCATTTATATTGTCAGTTCACCGTGATCCATTTATATGCATGCTAGTTCTAGATTGTGGGTTTACAAGTTTTAGTCATGTAGGACACAACATTAAGCTCAGATAGGCTATAGTTATGAGGTTTTCCAACCAATATCTTCGTCGAAGGGTAGAGAAATCTTGTCATATGTGAAAAATTTGTGGGGGACCGCATTTGGGTATGTGGTTGACAAAAAAACACTTGAGTGATGCTTCTCCTCATTAGTTGGCGGTCGAGGTTTGTAGATGTTTGTGCCAATATCAGGGATTGTAGACACTGAAAAATGTCCTAGATCTGCGAGCAAAAATTTTCCTTGGTCATCATCCTCTAATAATTAAATAATTTTAATTATTTAATTATGCTTGATCATATTCCTCTAATAATTAAATAATTAAATAATTATTTAATTAATTCATTTTATAATCTTTATTCCATCCCGATCAATTAAAATAAATTAATTATGTCGCTAACACTCCCTTCTTCAATAATTAAATAAATCATTATTTATTTAATTTTTATCACTTGCCTATAGTGAGATAATAATAATAATAATAATTTGTCTATGCATTGAACTTTTCACCCTTCCATAATTAAATAATTGTCAAGATTATTTAATCATGCATCATTTCTCTCCCCATTAAATAACTAATTCAAATTAATTATTTAATTCCTAATTTCCATCCCTCCCATTTAATTAAATTGATTTTGCAATTTGATTTAATTAAATGATTATTTTCATTTTCCTCCAAATAAATGATATGCCTTGTTCATGGCCTTTATTTCTGTCATAGCCGTCTCTATCATAAGCCCTCATTTTTGTCATAGCCATTGGGCTTCATAGTCATCAACATCACAACCTTCATTGCCCACCTCTTTTTGGTGCATCAATCCTCCACCGTTAATCTTGGCATCTTTCCAGAAAATCGATCTTGTCCCTTCATTTCATAGCCTCCCTCTCATCCATTCTCATATGTCGATCTTGGAATCCTTCTAGAGGATCAATCTCAACCATCCATTTGAATGGTTGTCTTGAAAAGAGACCATTCTCCTCCATTTTCAAGTTAACAACTTTTCATCTCCGACCTTCTACTTACTATTTGTCGGTATTTTCACAAGTCTAATTCAAAATCTGAGGGAAATACTGGCATAAGGAGAAATATGAGAGACAAGAGAAGTGATTCATGTGCAAGCATGTGGAGTATTTTGGTGTTATTCTTTTATTTTAGTCATGTTTTATTTGTTTTCTCTTGTTTGGATATAGTTTATAGATTATAAGTGTTGGCTGTCACTTATTCTAGGCTAGGATTCATCTAACCCCATCTTACATTGGTGAGCCTAATGTAAACCTTAGGTTTGTAAAATTTTCGTACAATTTTTTTCTTGTTTTGTAGATTTTAGGTACATAATGATGCAATTATTGAACACAACGACACAATTCCCAAGAAATGATGTATTTTATGAATACATCGACACATTTGAGGAGAAGCGATGCATTTTCTGAAGACATGATGGGCGAAAAAAATGAATTTGAAATTATGATGCGAATTCTCTTGTGCAACATGACACAACAACATAATCATTGCACGAAATGACACATTTGTCTGCTCCATACAAAGTTATATTTTTTGTGCTTTCTCTATGTTTCTTTTTGGTTTTTTTTTTTTTCATTAGACTAGTGTTTTTTGGTTTCTAATCTTTTGTTTGCAATGTGTGGCTTTGCAGTGGAGCTCCTAAAACTGCTTCTTTGGAAGAAACCAAAAATTAGGCTCTTAGATTAGTTTCTTTGACTTTTTTTAGTTAGTATAGTTTTGTTATTTTCCAATCTAGTTTAGGTGTTAATTTGTGAGTTTTACTTAGTTTCTAACATTTTGTGCTAACAAGGTTTTTATAGCTTTTCATTGGTCCAAGACATCTTTTGTGAAACTAATAACATGTGGTTTTGTAGGTTTTCATGTGTCCAAAGATTGATTTTGAAACCACAATCTTTTTTTCTTTAGATTAGACAACATTTTTGTTAATGCTTTAAAAATAATGATTGTCTTCTCTCACGTAGATTTAACTAGGGGGTAATGAATCAATATTTTAGTGTTTGAAGGATGGTAGGTATTATGCTCTCACCTTGTGCAAAATTAGTGATCATAAATATAGACCCACCTTTTTTTGTGTTTACCCTTTAGAGGGTCTTCTTTAGTGGGAAAAAGTACCCACCCCAAGGGAACAACCCAAGTGGTTATGAGCTAAATCCAAGTCCTTCCAAACCACTATACAAATTTGTGATTGCAAGGAAAGTTTGCAATCAATGGGAAGTGATATGTGATAGCTCTCCCTTATGATGCAAAAATACCCTGTTCTAAGGGTTGGGAGACCTCTTGAGGGAGTTTATCATAGTACCCCCTAAACTAGATGCCCTTACTAGAGACTTCTTGTTTGTAGAAACAAAAATTCTTCTATTTGCTGGGGCACAAGGTTGAACCTCTAAAGTCATCCCAAATTTTCAAAGTTCTTTGTAGAGATATAAAATTCCTCTTTGGGGAATTCAGAACTTGGCATGCTTAAGAAGTGAGTGCTAAGTAAGGGGGAGCTAGTGCTACCAAGTTCCTAGGCTATCCACTCTGAATAAGCATGGCTAGAGAAATCCAAGTGGGAACCCAACGAATATTGTCCTTTACAACCTAGGATTCATGCTTGTCTTCTCAAATCAAAAAAATTTCACATAAAACCAGACCAAAAAAATTTCTTGATACTGTATTTTGTGTTTTCCAATCATATTTCATCATAAACAATCAAAATATAGATAAAAAACATTTCAAAAACCTCAAAACTATCAAAGCAACATTATGAAAAACAAAATTTGATTAAAATAGAGCTGCAACTATTACTATGAACCACAATTGAGAATTGGAAAACCATAATCCTCTGCGTGAACCATATTCGCTAGATATAGAGCCACATTTGATAACCCGAACCAAAAATGTGTGATACATTTGTTGAAAACAGAGCCATAATTGTCAGCTAAATAAAAAATTCTGAAATCTATGTCCAAAATCTGACCAAAATAATTTCATAATGACCTTTGACTGGTAAACTAGAGACTTTCAAGATTCACTAGTTCATTCCAACATTCCTATTAGAAATACATTTCATTATAGGTTGCATTCATCCATCCTTTGCACTGCACAAATTAGACTTTCATCCTTAGGTTACATTTGGACCTTCGGATTTTGAACATAGGGAGACCTTTGAGCTTTTGGAAATTCTTGGTTACATATTCTATTTGTCATTGTCTTGTCATTGTTACCTTGTCAAGTTTGGGTCTTAGTATTGTATCTTAGTCTTGGTTGTTCTCTTATGGTCAATGGAATTTGGAATTTTTTTCCTTGGGTTCACATTAGCTTGATTTCCACCCTTTGTTTAAAATTACTTTACATTACTTTCATTTAGACTCATATTTCTTAGATTTCACTTTGCATCTTTATCCCAAAAATAAAAAAATTTGTTTATTTCCACCATATCCTTAACTTGACATATCCTTTTACATCCATTATCCTTTGGCTTTAGCATAACTTGCCTTCATTTTAACCCTAACATAATTTAGTTACCTCATAATTAATCAGACCTTAGTTCTCTTTTGCATTTATGATCCTTGAATTATCATCCCTACCTTAACATCCTTGCATTTTGATATCCTAAAATCTAAAAATCCAAAAACATAGTTTAGTCTCATTTACATCTTGCATTATCCCTCAACTTGCAAAAGTCTCACATGGTTGAAACAAGGTCAAAAGCCAAAAGAAAGGACATTTATTATTCAAGTGACCCTTTTCATGACACTACACTTGGAAAAAATTCAAATCATTATACACCTACAAGAGACATATCACAAGGAAACCAAACCAACACATGGGAAGACATGAGCCTAGAAGAATTTAACAAACAATTTACTCCTCAAGAAATTGAAAGAGCTTAGCAAGACCCAAGAATTTTAAGCATGGTTGATCAACTTGTTAGTGCTAACCCTAACAATTTTTTCTATGCACTAGCTGAAAATGGTGCCAAACTACCTCAAGGCTTTGATGTGTCAACCCTTGTGGAAGAGGAAACTGAAAATCCATTTGCCCTTGGCATGCCTTCACCACAAAAAACATAAAACATACCCCTTGGGACAACTTCACACATGAGTACCACTGCCACACATATCCCAAGCATCCCAACATTTGGAAACAAGGTAACCCATACCACTACACAAGGAAAAAGTTTCACACTTGGAAGTTCCTCCAATTCCATGGGTAAGACCTTTACAAACCCCCTATTTAAAAACATACATCAAGGTTCAACTTCACAAGGTCCTACACATTAGAATCAAAATGAAAACCAAGGTCCTATTCCTACTCTTGAAAACACAAATCAAGGATCCTCATTTCAATTTCAAATTACACCTTCATCAAGTCAACCTATAAAGGTTCACATTGTCTCAAGAAAATCTTGAAAGATAAACAATAATCAAGGATCTATCTCATCACTCCAAAATTCTAATCAAGGGTCTCTTCCATCCTTCTAAAATTCTAGCCAAGGAACCATTCCTTCATCACTCAATGTCAATAAAAGGCCTAAATACCAATCAAGGGACCATTACTTTATCACAAAACATCAATCAAGGACCAACACCTTCATTTGCAAACCAAGGACCTAATTTTCAAAACCAAAACACAAATCAAGGGTCTACACCTCAATTCCAAAAAAACCATACCACATGCAAACATGACCATTGGAACAAATATAAATTCCAATTTCATTCCAAATCAAACCAAAAAAAATCAATATGTCAACCAAGGTCCCACGTCACAAGGAATCAATCCTAATTCAAATCCAGCCTATGACCTTACTGCTAATATCGCGACACCAAATTAAAACAATGCAATACCATATCTTCCAGACTTCTTCATACAAAAATTGCAAACCCTTCAACAATAGATGGAAAACATGCAATTAGGGAACAAAAAAAATACCTATTCCATGGAGGAATGATTCCCCTTTCCATTTGATCAAAATTTATACATGCCTCCCTTCCCCACTCATTTCACAACACCACCTTTTCCTAAATAAAAGGGGACAATGGATCCAATAGAAGACATTCAAGAATTAAAAACATCATGTATGGAAGTTTGATATGATCCTACCTATTTGATAAGACTATTTTTGTGAAGCTTTATAGGGCCAGCTCTATATTGGTTTGCACACCTTCCTCCAAGGATAAGAACATGGGGTGAACTAGTCAAAAAATTAATCAACCATTTTTCCTTCAACATTAAAAATAGTTTCACCCTTGAAACATTGACCACAAACAAACAAGAAGAAGGGGAACCACTCACCTCATTTTACTAGAGATTGCGAGGCTTAGTTAGCAAATTCCCTTGTCACATTCTTGAAAAATAATTGGTCACCATGTTTGTGGAAAATCTTAGCGGAGAGCTGATGAGTCAAATTCAAAGCCAATGTTGCACAACCTTTGAAGATATCCTTGAGAAAGGCGTCCTTATTGAGAAAGGTCTTATCACTAAAGGAATAGGCAAGATAATCAAAGAAAATCCAAAATCCAACAATGACAAAAGAAAATACTGGTCCTGAAACAAAAATATCACAAATGGAGTTGTTGATGCCAAACTAATAACCAAAGTTCCAACCATTCAACTTAAAGGTCCCTCCTCATCCAATACACCAACTATACCAAATACACAAATCCAAAGTCAAAACCAAATGCTAAATTCTATCCAAAATAATCAACAACAAAGAGGACCTCCCCGTGTCAAGACAACATACACTCTATTAGGTGAACCCATCGAATCAATCCTCAGTTTTTTTTTTCAATCTAATATCATCTCACTTCCAGACACCAGGAGTTATGAACCTACCTTGATCAAACTTGATTGGTGGAAAGCAGACAAATACTATGAATATCACCATGGAAAAGGACACAAAACAACTATATGTTGGACACTCAAGAACATTATTCAAGGCCTCATTGAAAATGGAGCCATATCAATCAGAGATTCACAAGGAAAAACCAATGCTGATGATACCACATTCAAGACTCCCTTGCAAGACCATGATAAAGGAAAATCCTCTAGTTTAGGGAACAACAATAGTTCTAACTATTCTGCAATCAAACATGACTATGGAACTATCATTCTTAACATAAATCCATTTGATGATCACAATGATACCATCACCATAAAAAAGACAAATTTTGATTATGCTATTGCTACTCGCAGAACCAAGATAACTATTCCAATAATTCCATCTAACTCACAACCAAAGAGTCAATATAATCTCTTGGAGTAGTTGAGAAAAACCCTTGCAAAAATTTCTATCTCGGAGCTCCTTCACACATCTCCACAACATAGAGCTATCCTTGAAAAAATATTGGAAGAAGCATCTATTCCCACCAACCTAGATGTCAATGCATTTTAGGCCATGGTCAAATACCTAGCTATGCCACACCATTTCACCTTCCTCAAGCAAGAATTTTCCACACCAAAATCTGATCATAATGACCCCCTACATCTTGAAGTCTGCATTGATAAATGCAAGATTAGATGAGTCCTAGTAGATGATGAAGCAAGTCTAAATATTTTCTCACTAAAATTGGTGAAAGCATTGGGATAATTTGAGAATTGTATAGATCGAACAAAGAAAATCACTATCAAATCTTATGATGATGTTGAGCATTCATCTGAAGGTATAATTTCACTTCCTATAAGAGTTGTCCCAATGATGCAAGATACAACATTTCATATCTTGTACTTGGATTTGCATTATAATATTCTCCTTGGCCATCCTTGGATTCATGCCATGAGGTCTATTCCATCCACCTACCATCAATGCCTCAAATTTCCACACAATGACACTAAAATCACTATTCTAGGTGACCTTGATCATTTTTCAGTATTGTTCAAACCTAAGAGGAATTGCTGAACGTGAAGTGCCCATCAATCGAGAGGCCTCACCTTCCACCTCATCCACTACTCACTCTCACTACATTGAACCATCTACCCTTGTCAAATCATCCACTCCATTCACCACACCTTCCATGCCTAAGATCCAGATCTAAGACAAAGGATGTGGAGAATATAACATGAAGAGTCTCTTTTTCATTGGAAAATTACCTAAATCCCTGAAGTCATATGTCAAACCGCATCCCTTGCAGCCTAAGATTATCATGCATAATCCCACTACCACCTTCAATAGATGGGGGGAAATTTCCAAAGAATCTCTAGATGATAATATCCTCATATGGCTATATAGAGAAGAAGAAGACGCTCAATTTGAGAGGTTTCCAGCTGAACAATATCCAAAAGGGTTCCAAATAATGAAGTGAAAAGGATATGATGGACATAGTGGTATTAGGCTAAATAAACAAGTAATTATGGAATCCTTTTAACCTCCAAAGTTTATCAAACACTAAGGGCTAGGGTTGATACTTGTAAAAGTGAAAATCTGAGGTATTTTGCTACCTTCGAGTGAGATCGCTAATGCTTTAGATAAGATTGAGACATATGAGGACCCTTGGGATTTTGATGCCGATTACAATGAACATGAATGGGAGTCCCTATCCTCCACTAAATTTATGGGCCTTGATAAACTATTCAAAACACTTGATGAGCCTCCCCTTGAAACTAAATTCAGTCAAATTCATACAATTGGTTCCCCACTAAGCCTACCAAGACCTCATCCAAAAGCTCCTTTGAATAGAGAAGAATGGATCAAACACTTTTAGGAAACCATTGATGCTGTCTCTTGGGAACTTGATGACTCTACTTCCATGTTTACCCTATCTACCTACACCATGAATTGACAGTATCGATGATGGCTTACCCCTTGTCTACCCTCAACTCATAGATTGGGATCAACAAGACCCACCAAGTTTGGACACTTTCGAGAATGATGAATAAATAGCTAAGTTCATTGGACTTCATGAAGGAATACCTAGTGGGGATCATAAGGCTATATTTTCCATAAAAATGAATTATGGAGTATACTTTGGCGAGGTTGTCCTATCCTCTAGTCACAAAAGTAAAAATGACAATATTAAAAATAAAAATAATAACTCTTCAGGTGAAAAACGAAAGGCGCTTGCTAATTGCGAAAAAGAAAAAATAAAGGATGTATCCAAAGGTGAAAACCTCCCTGAGGCACTTGAGGATGGAGGATTGGAAAATATCCCAATAGACTAAGAGAAATCACCATTGCTAATAGAAAAAACAAAAGAGATTAATATTGGAACACAAGATAATTCCAGAATAATACAGTTAGCAGCATCTTTGACCGATAAGGAAAAGCCTGAGTTCAAAACATTATTTGTAGAAAGACAAGTCAATTTCTCTTGGTCATATGCTGACATGCCTGGATTGGATCCCAAATTATTTCTACATCACTTACGACTACTACCTAATGCTAAACCACAAAAACAAAAGCTAAGAAAAATGCATCCACATATTGCACTCCTCATCAAGAAAGAATTGAAGAAACTTCTAGATGTTGGATTCATTCATTCTATTGATTACATAGATTGGAAATCAAATCTTGTTCCTATCACCAAACCAAATGATCAACTCATAATATACATAGATTTCAGAGATATCAATAAAGTGTGTCGCAAAGATGATTCTCCTCTACCAAATATTGACATCATAGTAGACCTCACAGTTGGATAATAAAATGCTATCACTTATGGATGGATTCTTGGGTTATAACCATATAAGGATTTCTACTGAAGACAACCAAAAAAAACTGTCACATGTGCTTGGGGAACTTTCTCTTGAAATATGATGCCATTTGGACTAAATTTTTTTGGAGCCACATATCAGAGACCCATGACTATATTTATGTGCTTATAGAAGAATATGTTGATGAACTTATCTCTATATCTCTAGAAAAAAGTGGACACTTAGTAGTATTGAATAATATTTTCACATGATTGGAAAAAATACCAACTCAGACTAAATCCAAAGAAATGTGTTTTCAGGGTCCAATCAAGCAAACTAATTAGATACATAGTCTCAAATAGAGGAATATGAGTTGATCCTTCAAAGGTAAAAGCTATCTTAGAAATGCAACCACCAACCAATTTCAGTCAGTTGAGAACATTACAAGGAAGACTACAGTCAATCCACAAATTCATTGCTCAACTAGAAAACAAGATCCACCCATTCCAACATATATTAAGAAAAGGAATTCCATTCAACTGGACATAAAATTGTCAAGAAGCATTTGATGAAATAAAAATTTATCTACTAACTCCACCAATCCTTATGCCTCCAATTGATGGAAAATATTTGATATTCTATGTGACAACAACATCAACACTGGGGGCATTATTAACAAAAAATGATAATGATGACAAAGAACGGGCTATACA
The DNA here is from genome assembly GCA_007115665.2 of Sequoiadendron giganteum. Classification (NCBI taxonomy): domain Eukaryota; kingdom Viridiplantae; phylum Streptophyta; class Pinopsida; order Cupressales; family Cupressaceae; genus Sequoiadendron; species Sequoiadendron giganteum. The sequence goes on along the minus strand of CM021103.1, from coordinate 134,677,534 downwards.
TTACATCAGTCTCACCCTTTTCGTATACGAGTTAAACTATAGTCCTATTGGGTGAACATGTCTAGCAGTGGTATTTGTAGCACATAAACTAAGACATTACATGTTGAATCATAAGACAAAACTGATTGCCAAAATTGATCCTTTGAAATATCTTCTCAGCAAAGCAATACTAACAAGAAGAATAGCTAAGTGGGTTATGATGCTAAGAGAATATTACATTGAGTACATAGATCAAAAATAAATAGCAGATTAACTTGTAGATGCACCTATAAAAACCAATCATCCTTTGATATCTGATTTCTCAGACAAATCAATCTTTGTTATAGACACACCAACTACATGGAAGTTATATTTTAATGGATCTTACACAAGTCATGTTTCAGGAGCTGGAATTTTTTTTATCACACCTCAAGGAGATTCCATTCCCAAGTCATTCCAAATAGCACTCTCTTAAACTAATAACATAGCAAAATATGAGGCATTATAGGACTCCAAATATAAATAAAATGGAAAATCAAGGATCTTCAAATCTACGATGATTCTCAATTAGTGATAAAGAAAGTTAATGATGATTATGATACTAAGGATGAGAAATTGATTCTCTATAAGCGCAATGGATAGTTTCAAACTATACTTTGATAATGTCTCTTTTGAAAAAATCTCAAGAATCTAGAACAAAGAAGATGATGCAATGGATACCATCGAATCTCTCTTAGACATTCATAATAATGCATCACAATATGAGTTCTTGGTAGAACAACTGTTGATCCCTACATTTGATGTCCCCAAAACGGAACTTGTGTGTGAACTTGTTGGTCTCGATTCACCTTGGTACAAGACATTTATGCCTATCTGCATGTCTAGATTATACCTCTAGACTTTTCCCTTAACCAACACAAAACCTTTATCCAATAAACATCTAAATATGCCATCATCAAAGATACCCTTTATCATCGTAGTATAGATAGTACCCTCCTTTTATGTCTCAACTCAAATGAAGCACAAATAAAATTACAAGAGGTACATCATGGTACATGTGGAGCTCACTCTAATGGACCTAAATTAGCCAAAAATATCATGAGAACAAGATATTATTGGCCTACAATGGAATGCAATGCATATCACTTTGTGAAGAAATGTCACCAATGTCAGAATCATGGAGATCTTTTACATGCACCAACTCATGAATTTCAGCCGCTTACTTCACCATGGCCATTTTCTCAATGGGGAATTGACCTCATAGGAAAGATACATCCCACCTCTTCTAATGGACATAAGTTTATCCTTTTTGCTAATGAGTAATTTACAAAATGGATTGAAGCCATCCCATTGACTTACATTACTGGTAAGTAGATAGCCAAATTCATCCTGGATTACATCATTTGCCATTATGGTATCCCATAGTCCATCATTACATATAATGGTCACCCTTTTAAGAACTAGGATGTTTGTGAGCTTTGTGAAAAATTCCATATCCAACTTCATTTTTCTACTCCATATTACCGCCAAGGTAATGGTCAAGTTGAGGCATCTAACAAGACTATCCTAAAAAATCTTACAGAAGACTGCCAATGACATTGGCCATGATCGAAACCTACAAATTAATCCTACTTTATGGGCTTATCACACCAGTACTCACACCCCTATAGGAGCCACACCATATCCCCTTGTTTATGGATATGAAGCAATACTTCCTATAGAGGTTGAGTTACCATCCCTATGAGTCTCTATGCAAGGCTTGATTGATCAAGAGGAATACCGTGTATCCCGTCTACAAGAGCTAGAGTTATTGGATGAAAAGAGACAAAATACTTTGACACATTTGCAAGCATATTAGAATAACCTTCGATGTAGTTATAATAAGAAGGTTCATCCTAGAAGTTTTGACATTGGTGATCTAGTCCTACAGGAAAATTCGAAGAATCAAGTAGAACAAGAAAATCCTGGGAAGTTTGACCCTAATTGGCTGGGCCCATATATTGTGACAACAACATATGGATCTGACACTTATCAAATTTCTACTCCTGAAGGAGAATTGTTGCTAGAACCTATCAACAAAATGCACCTTCACAATTATTACACTTGATTCTCAAAGTATTCCTTAAAAAGTCAAAAATACAAAAATAAAATAAAAAAATGGCCACCCTGATGAAAACCTAGAAAATAGGCATCTTGGTGACAACAAAAAAAAATAAAAAATAGTAGAGAAATAATTCATCCAAAAGTGAAAACCACTTCAGTGGTGCTTTAGATAAGTACCATGGTGAAAACCTAGAAAACAAGCACCATGTGTAGTCAATCTATGCTCCTCCTTCTACTATCACTCTAGTGGGTCCTTCACCCTTTCCACTCATCCCTCATCCATAATAAAGCTTCACCATTCTATCATGGCCTAGGAACCATTGACATTTAGTATCCCTTGCTTTCATAACCATTCACCACATTCACCACTACCCATTATGCATAGTAAATTGGTCCTATACTTGACTGAGGGAAATTCCTTGACTTACATCTTCATGGGAAATAACATATGGTATCAAACTTCTAAAAAAATTAAAAATCCAAAAAAATCAGAAAATAATCAAAATCCAAAAAAAATTAGAAAATCATCAAAATCTATAAAAATCAGAAAACATCAAAATCCAAAAACATTAGAAAATGTCAAAAATTCCAAAAAAATATTCTAAGTATGAGTCTAAGTTATCTTGTGTTAGCAGGGTCAAACTAGATTATCTCTATCTGTTTTCTACATAGGGAAGGCTCATATTAAATGGGCCCCTAAGACATTAGGTTAGTCCTTTAGGTTGTCCAAATAAAATCATGACTAAGTCCTTTGTCGAATAAGGCAAAGTCAAGTTGTGTCGAACTACGAGGTCTCTACGTGTATAATGTAGGCAAGGCCATCAATTGATGAGCCCTCAAGGCTACCTAGGTAAGTAATTTAGGGTTTGTCGAGTTTGGTTGTACTCTTGGTTTGCAAGCAATCATCATTTGAACCAAATCATAAATCAACAGAAAAACATAACCAACAAATATTTCAAATCTCCAATCATTCAATCAATTTTCAAATCAATCAATCATCTTATCACCAATCAATCAATCGGATCATTGGTCTTATATTGGAATGGGGCATTAGGTCATTTGTCTCATTTGGTATTATCACTTGTCTTTTATCAAGATCTGTCCTTCCTAAGATTAGACTTTGTCAATTTGGTCATTCACCTTTAGTAGGATGTGTCTTTCTTGTAGTTAGGTGTCTTGTCAACACTTGTCACTTGGTCAACTTTATCAGATGTGTTCCTTTCCTTAAAGAACATATTTCTTTCTTGAAATTGGGTATCATCACATCGCTTGGTCATATCAATCAACCTTTGTCGAACAATCAAAACAATTTTGTCAACTTGGTCAATCAATCTTGCCTTAATCAGGATGCGTCCTTCCTAAAATTAGGCACAATCAATTAACTTTGTCAACTTTCTCAACCTATCTTTATCAAATCAATCAATCTTATCATCTTTCCTTCATCAGGATGTGTCCTTCTTGAAAATAGGCATGGTCAATCAAATAAAATTGTCAACCTTTTCCAACTTATCAATCAATCCTTGTAAAACTTATCAATCAAATCTGGTCATCTTGGTCAACCTAATCAATCATATAAATATTATTGGAAAACATTGTCTTTTTGGCAAACACTTTCTTGGTCTGGATTTGTCTTATCTTTTTTATTGGTTCTAGGTCATGTTACTAGTCTCCTCGAGGATTTCCTATCAAAGGATTTAGAGGGATGATGATGGACCATGGGCTCTTTTATGTTTGTTGTCTATGGTTAGTTTGGACAAAAAGACTGGGATAATTGGATCCTTAGTATGAGCTGGGGCATTCCTTGTATTTTGGATTTTGATTGCTTGTCTCTCAAAAATTCTCACCTTGCACACCTTGGTCTATGTCATACCATGGTGTTTGTGTTCCATTTGTGATACCTTTTGTGCCCAATGATGATAAATATAAAAATGAAAGTATAAAGGTTGGTCCCTTATCATCTGCCATCTAACTTTCCATCTCCATCTTCCTTTCCTTTTAATTCTAACATCCATCCTCTTCCATGATCACATTTCTTTCATCCACATCTTGACCGAGTCTTGTGACACACAAGAATATCTTGTACACATATCCATGTTATATTGCATATATATTTGCATATGAAAATACAAAAAACATAAAATAAATTCATAAAATATTAATCGTCATACTAGCATCACCATTAATACCTTATCATATTAATATTTCATTTTACATCACAATCCATTATATCATATGGCATGGCATTTCCCATAACATTGCATCCTATACATAAAATATCACATCAATAGAAATATGACATATCATATCCCTTACATTCATATTAGACATTATCCATCATGACACTTAACATTATCACACAAGCATATTTTCATAACATTGCATTTCATTTTAAACATATTATATCACATTAATAATAATATTATAACATGTAATAGTAAACATTATATTTTTCATTCACATTATATATTTCCATCAAATATTTTGCATTATCATATAACCATTTCATAACATTAACATTGCATTACATCAATACACTTCCATATCATGTTGCATTAGGTCCTTTTCATTACATTCATTATCCACACATAGCATAATAAAAGTATCTATAAACTATCAATGCATTACATCATCTATATTTAATAAAAATTAGGTCATCTATATTGCATAAACCAAGCATACACATAACCATAAAACATAAATCATAAAACATCATAAATGATCATCATATAAAATGCATCAAAAAACATTATAATTATAACATGAGTATCCATCACATAGCATATCATCATAAATGCATAAACATAAACACATGTCATCAACCACTACCAAAATCATATCATATATATCGCTAAAAAAAAATGCATCACAGGTATAATATCAAGATGTGTTCAATAAAATTAGAGCTCACATGCTCGATAATAAAATATCATTGTCTAACACATGTAAAGCATAAACAAAAAGATGAGAAATCCTGAATTTCCTTGATCTATTGTAATTTGGGTATCCTCCCTATGTGGTAGGAGGCCTATCATATGGAGTGACCCATCTAGTATTTGAAGTATCACCTTTGGATCTACTATGGGTCCTACTTCATGACCTGCCTCAGGAAAAACTATCAATCTCATAGAATGTGGGATCTCTCATCTTAGGTGGTACTAGTCTCTCATATAAGTCCATATAATACTGACTGGCCCTACTCACCCTAGCATACTCTCATGCAAACTTGACCAGTGACCCACTTCATGTGGATATGAAATTAATCATCCTCTAGTCTATCTATTGCCGACTAATAACTGCCAGATCCCTCTCAAACTTAAGGCCATCTCTCTTAGCTATAACTATCCTCAAATCCACCTCCAATGCATGTACACATGCTTATAGTGTGGATATCCTCTACTTGGTCCTCCTCCCCCACAACTCCCATGATGATCCTCTCACAAAGGATCCACTTTGCCTCATACATCTCAGCCTCCTTCTCTCCTCTTGTTGGCATCTCATGTCCACCCTATCCCTTAGCCTCAAACTCCATCACCTCCGACTACACCACCTCTGCATGCTGCTCTACTACCTGAGCCACCACCTCTACATGTTGTGTCCCTGCATGTACTAACACATCTGGTAGATCCTCCTCCATCTCCTCCTCCTCCTAGATAGGTGGAAGTTATCTAGCCTCATGTTGCCCTCCATCCCTCCTCCATCAGTAATGATCTCCTCCTCCTCATCCTCCTTGTCCATCACCCCCATCATCCCCCATCCTCCTCCATCTCCCCATCCCCTATCTCCTCCATCCCTCCCACCTCTGCCTCCCCATCAACCTCTCACACCCCTGACTCTACACTCTACTGGTGGTGGCTGATGCGAATATGTGAGCGGAATAGGTCTATGTACTAACCACCAGACATTATACTATGGTGTGGTCCTTGTTTCTACCTCCCCACCTGGATACTCCCAATCTAATGCCTACATGGCATCTATCTCCTGATCAACTATAGTAATCACAATCTATGGACCAAAGGGATGCACCTCTTGTGATGACCAACCATACTCTGCTATGGAAATTAGGGCCCCCTGTCTCTCACCAAACTATCATCTGAACCTCTCTAGAAAGTACATCTCAATAATGTGTTGTGACTACACTGCCCACTCAATTAGATACTTGGGTTGTTGACATCAAGGCAAATGGTCATCCTCATATATCCATAACTGGTAGGTTCTATACGGTCTCCAAATGAAACTCACCAATGTGTCTAGACCATGCCTCCAATAACCCACATCTATGACATGTGTCTGAGTTAATTCTCCCTAATAAAGATAAACATATGGTGCACTACCCATCGCTTGCCAAACCACTGGTGGTCAAAACACTGCTATGTGCTCCCACACCCAAACTATCAACAATGTCACTCCATAGCTTAGACTCTATCCTCATCTATAGGCTATATCATGTAGATAAAAATAAAGAATGCCCAAAAACATGGCCCCCAAGTACAATCTTTAGCTCTAGAATTGAATCATACTATTATATCTGAGATAGACTTTCAAGTAGATAAGAAGGAAGTTTGATCAAAATGAATCAAAATTTATTTTTTATGAGTGACCAGGATAAACATCAACAACTTCAAATTGAATTAGCTTCTCCCGAGCAGATTCTCGCTTGGTCTAAAAGAATATTACCTAATGGAAAAAGAGTTGGACAAGTGACTAAACCCCTCACTTTAGATTATAGAACTTATGAACCAATGCCTAAACCTAGCACTCTTACATAATCTTTTCAATTTCTCAGGCATATATAGTCCTTGAAGAAACCATAGATCCGAGCGCCTTTCCCCATCCCACTGGAAAACCGTGCTCCTTGCGATCGGGAATCAACACTCTTGCTATCAATGCACATAACACATAGTAAAACCGGTCATAGGTCTTTGCCAGGGTCTGCCATTGGATCTCATACCCCTGGATCTCGACACTAGTAGAATTTGGCAAATAAATAACTACGTGACTAAAATTTTTAGTCACGTGACTAAAAATGACTAAATTCTACTAATTTTTTGCAATTCACAAGTATAAATGACTAATTTGGTCATCGGGTAAAATCACAACTAAATAATTGGCTAGACAAATAAAAATGACTAAATAAATGATTATTACTCCTCTATTCTTTTTTCTTTCGAATTTGATATTAAAGTGGATAATTAAAAAATATATTTTGAATTCATGAAGTGGGTTGTATTATAATAAAATATAATAATACTATATTATACTACAATACAATATTATATGATATTATATATTATATAATTTTATATTTATATTATAATGTATTTAATATTATATAATAATATAATATAATATAATATAATATTATATTTATATTATATTATTAATATTATAATATATTTAATATTATACTATTATATTATAATATCATAATATATTTAATATCATAATATTAGATTATAATATATTTAATATTATAATATTATATAATAACATAGTATTATAATATACAAAATTATGTATTCTAATATATATTTTGGATTACATTTCAAATAAAGTGAAGTGGGAAAAATAATGTTAAGCAAAAAAAAAAATCTAATAGCCCACCTCATTCTTGGCATAAACCCTAATCATGTGCCACTGAGGAGTTTGGAAGAGCCGAACCAAAGTGTGAGGAAGAGTTTCGAGGAGTCGAACCAGAGTGCAAAAAGAGTTTGGAGGAGCCAAAACGAATAGCGATGGGGGAAGCAACAAAAAATGCCTACGAAAAATGGGTTAAAAAACACAACTAAATAATTAGTCATGTTGTGTCTAAAAAATGCAAGTTTTAACCAGAAGAATTTTCCAAGTTCTTACTACACTTTTGGCCAACGTACAAGGCCAATTACACAATTGAACCTTCTACTCTTTAGGTTCTGCTAGACCTATGTGGGTGAACCTATATGAAAAATGCAGATTTGAAATACATTTCCTACCAAACAATCTACCCACAATGGCAATTGGGAGTGGATAGACAAAATGACTACAACTATTCCTACTACACAAAAGAAAGATTTTGAATATGTTTTTTTATATGAATTTTACATCTAGGCTATGGCAGATAAGTCCCTTCTATCCACCTGGGCAATGGAGTCAAAAAATAGCAAGAACTGTACATGTGTTTCCCTCTCTGTATTAATTCTAGTTGTTAGGCACATTTAAAATATGAAATTCTATGACTGGCATATTATTTCACCAGGTTTATGGCTTGCATAAATTATGCTAGAATTTTTTCCTACCAGGTTCTTCTTTAACCATCCAACAAAAGTCCCAAAATCAATGACTTGTTTAAAATAATTTAGTTTTGACTTGCAGACACCAATTAATCAAATCACAAAAAGTGAAAATGCACTGTGATAAATCAGGAATATACTTGATATCTTGATTTAAATGATTTAAAGATTTATAATTGGAGACAAAACAATAGGAAATACAAATATTATAACATCTCAACAACTGAACACAAAAAAATTTCACCAATTTATCAATGTCTTCTCCATTGCATTCTATTTCAAGAAGGACTCTTTTACATTATATCGTTCCCCATTCTTAACTTCTGCAAAAAATCCAAGAATTCTAACTACTGTTGTCCTTTTTGTCCTCACTGATTTTCTAAAATATTTATACAGTAAATCTCAAGGGTTGTGACCCTTCACTTGACTGGTAAAACTGTTTAATATTCCATGACAAAAATAAAATATTTGATTAATTTTCCTTATCGACAAATCAAATATTTTAAACCATAGTTTTGCTTTAATTTTTCTCACTTTGTGCATTGCCGCTCTTTATATTTCATTTGAGTTTTTACCTCTCTACCGTGGTCAACTTGTTGAATCCTCGCGGTTGTGCAGTATCTGGAATTTACTATTAATCACCTGCTCATTGCTTACTTCTCGTTCACCGCCTTATCGCGGTCTTCGTTATGCCCATTCACGGTATCATAGTAACCATACTGACCATGGCCTCCACTGCTTACCTCATTGTCACCGGTCACTCACTATTCACCGTAGCCACCATGGTCCATGTTTAGACCATGCACGGTGTGGCAGTAAACCTTTGCCAACCGCTCCTTAACTGCTACCACCATACAATGGTGATTGTGCTAACTGCGTGCAGTGCAATGGTAATAGTTGTTTTGATTGTTCACAACCGCCACTTGGCTACTATCTTCATCCACTAAAAGTTTACTGCGATCACCGTGGTCACCATTCTCACTATGTGCAGTACCATGATGACTGTCTTCACTGCTGCTATGCCGATTATCCCATTGCCCACCACGATCAATATTTTGACCGTGTGTAATGTGGTAGTAAACACTTCATGCCAACTTGTTAACCACTACCGCCATACCATGATGACTATTCTATGTGTGCGTGGTTGCATGATATTCGTTCCATCTACCACCATTCTTTGTTCATCACTTAACCACTGACTGTCACCGCGCCACCGCAGTTGGTTTGAAGATTGTGTATGGTATCGCGGTAACAATCATCACGAGTGCACTTAACCTTCACCGCTATACTACGAGCCACTTTGAAAAAGGCCACGGTAAAGTGGTAAATGGTATAGGATGTGAAATATGGCAATGATAATGGGTTTTTTTAGCTTTATGAAGGTAGTGAATAATTTTTTGATGAAAAGATAGTGAAATATTCAATTCAAATGGACAAAAGACCTTAAGACTTTGATGGAAATTTTGGGTTCTAATAGTGGCTCTTATTGGGGATGAGTGGTTTTACAAATCACTGGAAGAATCCAAAATATCTTTGGGAGAGCAGATCGAGCCAAGGATGGAAAAATGAGAGATGGAAAATGGAGGATGGGAAAACCCTACACTATTGTACATGGAAAGAAAATAGAGTTTTCAACAATGGAACTTTTGATATTGTCCATGTACTAGTAAGTCCCAGACCCAATAGAATTCCTAAACTATTGTGCATGGAAATGAATGTTTAAAGAGGCTTGTTTAAGAATCATCTATGCACTGGCAATCCTTAATTCTCTACAATTGCTTAAGAGAAGAAATGCTTTAGGAACTGCCCATGTACAGGAAACTCTTGCTCCTCTCTAGACATGTTCTGTAGGAAATAAGAATCTTCACCTCCTTTACCAATTATCACACCAGGACCCAACCATAAGGCTTCAAATTTTCCATGCTTCCCCTTCTCCTGACACTGAGCATTCCAAATCAACACTAGGTCATTTGCTTCAAATTTTCTCTCCTTGGCCTTTTTATCAAAAAGATATTTCATTTGTGATTGCAATTTCACATTTTTCTTTTGAGCTATTCTTCTTATTTCATCAAGTTCTGCAACCTGCTCCATTCTTTCCTCCATTGGTTCAAAAATATCCAAGTCTTCTTGTAGAATAAAATTATAAACTAGAAAAAGGTTTTGCAGTGGCATCTTGGCTTGTGTCCCATACACCAGTTCAAATGGATATTTTCCAATTGCCTTCTTCACTGTTATCCTATCTTCCCATACAACAAATCTTAACTTTATAAACATGCCAACTATATATGTTGTCAAGGACAACAGGTCTTATTTTGAATTCAACTTGAGACACTTCTGCCAAAGTAATATCATCCCTCTTTAAAACTACATTAGCCAAGAAATCAGCCATCAAATTTTGAGATCTATCTATCCAATCAATTGAAAATGCATCAAATAGTTTCACTGTATCCTACACAACATTTCTATATTGTTTCAGCCTCTTTTTTTTTGTAGCATACCTTGATCCAACTTGTGCTAGCTCAAAATATCCCAAGATAGGCAACAACTTAATCTTATGCTTGGCAACCACATTCAAACCAATCAACAAGGCATCATACTCTACTACATTGTTTGTACTTTCAAAAGATAAAAAAATGAATATTTAAAGTTGTACCTTCAAGTGATATGAAATCTACCCCATCTCCATTACCTTCTTGGCTGCAAGCCCCATCAAAATATATTTTCCACACACCTTTTTGGTTTCTAGAAACAATTCTATCAATTGGGTTAGTATTCACTAATTCTGGCTGAGACAATTCTACTCTGAAACTCCCTAAATCCACATCACAGAAGCAATTAAGTTATTCTTGAGGAACACACTCAACAATCTGATTCACCCTTGGTTCTCTATACAATTTTACTTCTTCACCATTAATTGGTATTATGGCATATGATAAATCAAACTGTACATTACCTCCAACTGCTACAGTCCATTGCCTTGACAAAAGCATTCCAAACTGAGGAGGTGTATCAATCACAATTATATCAATATTATATGTTTCCTATGTGTAGGTTGCTAATTTTACTTCTACATCTTTCATAATCCCCACAACTGGGACATGTCTACTATCCATGGCATAACATTTACCACCCCTAATATCTATCCATATAACAAGTTGTTTCATCACCCCTACTGGCATGATATTCATAGAAGCACTTGAATCTATCATGCAATTTCTTACCAATTTACCATTTATGAGTAGGGTAGTAAAAAAAGGATCAACTTGTGGTGTATTCATCAATGCAGCATTTAGACAAACTTCTAAAACTTTTATCTTTCCTTTCCTATCAACAATTCCAAGATTCTGATTTTGTTCAGAGTTTATATTTTGATTCCTCCCACTAGATATTAATTGAATAACACTTTCCCTATACTCTTTAATTTTCATCATTTCAAGTAATGGGACATACATTTTTACCTGGGATAAATCTTGCATGAAATCAAAAGATGCAGTTTCAACTTTGATCACCTTCTTTTGTTTTGCTAATTCTCCTTTGTTCTCCTCTTTCTCCTTTTTGGATGTCTGATCTATCTTTTGTTTGTCCTTGGGAAATTCTTTACTTTCTTCTTTAGGGATATATTTTTGTTCTTTTTTATCAAAGTGCTCATCATTTGTCTTTTTTGATATTTGATCCAACATCTTTTTATCTTTCAAGAATATTCCTCTTGGAACACCTTCATTCTCATTCACTGTCCTATTCCTCAGCCAATACTTGCTTTTAGCCCACTCAACTACTGCAATAGTCAATATTTTAATTTCTTCCCCAGTTGGTCTTCTCATATTTCCCCTACTAGTTTGATATGATGTAGTAGGAGGACCTTGTTCATCATCACTTTTTTCATAGTTAGAATTTTTTTATTGTTCTGCCATGTGGACATTGTATTTTTGGTGATCAACATAATATTCATATCCTCCTTCTTCCGAAGATGAATACCCCTACTCAGTAGAGTGAAGAATGTGTGAAGTTAAATAGATATTATTGTTTTTTTCATTATGATTTTCTGATATGTATTTTCCTGACACTAATTGAGCTACAACACAATGCTTTGAAGAATGTGGTAAGTCACAAATTGAACACCAAGGACTTTATCAACCATGTATGCCCCTCTATTCTTTAAAGGATCATGTGTCTCTTTATTTCTAGGCCTATCTATCACTAGATTTCCATCTCTCCAATTTGTATTATATGGCATATCATGCAGTCTTGGTCTTTCATTTCTATATGCGTTTTCCTGTTTATTTGGAGGAGCATATTGGGGAACCCTTGGATTATCCCTCTTAGCAATCATCCCTGCAACCTTCCTATTATTTTCAATAGTGAGTGTTATCCTTTGAGCTTCAGCCAAATTCCCGAGACACTTGTTCCTAAGCTCATATCTAGTCTTAGGATTAAAAGATTTTAAATGAATACTTAATGTAGCAGGATCAACTAATTTGGATCTAGGAGGCATCTTATTATGAAACTTAGAAAACCTCTAGTTGAAGTCATAAGCTGACTCATTTTGATGTTTCTGAATAGTCACCAATTCATGCAAAGAAAACTCTAATGCATATCAATTCCCATACTGCTCAAGAAAATGTTCATAAAACACATGAATATAATCAATAGAGACTGTTGGAAAACCATTAAACCAATCTCTAACATCTTCAATCAGTGACATCATAAACAACCTCATCTACACATCTTCATATTGCATATCCAAATCTTGCATAAAATAATTAAAGCTCCTTAAATGTTCTTCAACTATAATTGTACTACTTCTTGTGAAATTTGGGACCAGGCTTCTCCAACTGTTGTCCATAGGATAGGGACATATTTGAAATCCAACCAAATCAAACTACCTGATCATGGTTGTGTATTATGGAGGAGGTGGATTTTGGTAATTTTGATGCTGATACAATGGATTATTATGAGACATTGCCACATATTGCTGACCTTGTGAGGGCACATGCTGAGCACCTTGATGTTGTGGTGAAGCATTTGTGGGTCTATATTGATTCCTTGGATGATTTTGTTGGGCCTATGGGGAATTTTATGGGCTTGCATTATTGTTACCCTACCTATGAGGTGGCACGTATTTATGCAAATTACCCATTTTAGTATTGATCTGTACTTTCATCAATTTCAACTCTTCAAAATCTCTAATTCCTTGGAGCCTATGCTCATATTCTATTCTTGCTTTCTCCACTTCTTGTATCTCATATTCCAGTCTTGCATTTATTTCATCTCTAGCTATAAGCTCATAGTTCTCCTTAGATGCTTCTTCATAGCCAATTCCATCTTGATTCTGTTCAAGAAATTTCATTTTCTGATCATATAAACGTTGTCTCTTTTCCATTTCAGCATCACATTCAGCCATGAACTCCTTAAATTTTTTAGGGTCTGGTCGATAGAAGGGATTTCTCTATTCCTCAGGAGTATGAGGTTCTCTAGAGGGATTGTTTTCATTTGCTAGCGTACCATATAAATTATGTGTCTCTAATGGTGGTTTTGATGTTTTATTTTTACTTGTTGGGCCTATATCATTAGTCACCTTCTTACCCTTATCATTCTTTTGGGTCCATTTATTTTTGTCATTAGGACCATCACCATATTTATACAAAGACGTTCTTCCTTACATGTTGTGAGAAATTGTGATAATATGAACTCTAGGATGATTCCTTTCTGATGTATATTTCACTTTATCAGTTTCAATGAATTTGTTTATTTAGAGTCACCACTCACTTTCTCCAAAAGTGAGAAAATTCTGTAATTTATTGTTCCTAGCGGAGTCCTCTGCAAAATTATGACTCTATTATGAAGGCTCAGGTTTGGTTTAATGTCCCCAGTAGAGTCGCCAAACTGTTGTGTCTCAAAAATGCAGGTTTTAACCAAAAGAATTTTCCAAGTTCTTACTACACTTTTGGCCAACGTACAAGGCCAATTACACAATTGAACCTTCTGCTCTTTAGGTTCTGCTAGACCTAGGTGGGTGAACCTATATGAAAAATGCAGATTTGAAATACATTTCCTGCCAAACAATCTACCCACAATGGCAATTGGGAGTGGATGGAAAAATGACTACAACTATTCCTACTACACAAAACAAAGTTTTTAAATATGTTGTTTTATATGAATTTTACATCTGGGCTGTGGCAAATCAATGCCTTCTATCCACTTGGGCAATGGAGTCAAAAATTATCAAGAACTACACATATTTTTCCCTCTTTGTCTTAATTCTAGTTGTTAGGCACATTTAAACTATGAAATTCTATGATTGGCATATCATTTCACCAGGTTTATGGCTTGCATAAATTATGCTGGAATGTTTTCCTACCAGGTTCTTCTTTAACCATCCAACAAAAGTCCCAAAATCACTATGACTTGTTTAAAATAATTTAGTTTTGACTTGCAGACACCAGTTAATCAAATCACACAAAGTGAAAATGCACTGTGATAAATCAAGAATATACTTGATATCTTGATTTAAATGATTTAAAGATTTCTAATTGTAGACAAAAAAATAGGAAATACAAATATTATAACATCTCAACAATTGAACACAAAAAAATTTCACCAATTTATCAATGTCTTCTGCATTGCATTCTATTTCAAGAAGGACTCTTTTACATTATATCATTCCCCATTCTTAACTTTTTCCAAAAATCCAAAAATTCTAACTATTGATGTCCTTTTTGTCCTAACTAATTTTCTAAAATATTTATACAGTAAATCTCAAGGGTCATGACCCTTCACTTGACTGGTAAAACTGTTTAATATTCCATGACAAAAATAAAATATTTGATTAAGTTGCCTTATCGACAAATCAAATATTTTAAACCATAATTTTTCTTTAATTTTTCTCACTTTGTGTGCTGTTGCTCTTTATATTCCATCTGAGTTTTTACCGCTCTACCATGGTCAACTTGTTGACTCCCTGTGATTGTGCGGTATCTAGCATTTACTATAATTGATTATTGTCAATCACTCGCTTGTTGCTTACCTCCCGTTCACCACCTTACCGTAGTCTTCATTCTGCCCATTCACGATATCGTGGCAACCATACTGACTGTGGCCTCCACTACTTGCCTCATTTTTGCTGCTCGCTCATTGTTCATTGCAGTCACCATGATCCATGTTTAGACTATGTGTGGTGTGGTGATAAGCCTTCACCAAATTCTTCTGAACTACTACTGCCATACCGCGATGATTGTGCTAATTGCACACAGTGCAACGATAATAGTTGTTTTGATTGTTCACAACTACCACTTGGCTGCTATCTTTATCCACTAATAGTTTACCGCGGTCACCGCAGTCACCATTCTCACTGTGTGGTACTGCGATGACATTCTTCACTGTTGCCGTGTTGGTTATCACACCGCCCACCGCAATATCGCGGTCAATGTTTTGACCGCACATGGTGTGGTGGTAAACACTTCATGCCAGCTTGTTAACCGCTACTACCATAACATGGTGACTATTCTTTCTATGCATAGTTGCACGATATTCATTCCATCCACCACTAGTCTTCATTCATCTCTTAACCATTGACTGTCACTGTGCCACCGTGGTTGGTTTGAAGACTGTGTGTGGTATAGCGTTAACAGTCATCATGATTGCACTTAAACTTCACCACTATATCATGAGCCACTTTGAAAAAGGCCACAGTAAAGCGGTAAATGGTATAAGCCGTGAAATATGGCAATGATAATGGGTTTTTTTAAGCTTTATGAAAGGTAGTGAATGATTTTTTGATGAAAAAATAGTGAAATATTCAATTCAAATGGACAAAAGACCTTAGGACTTTGATGGAAATTTTGGGTTCTAACAAGTCACACAAATAATTTGGTCCTACAATCATGTCAGATGACATATAATTATATGAGTGATTCAATAAGAGCTATGGTACATATAATAGATATATATTATCAATTATTTCAATCCATTTGAATAGATCATTTAAGGAATCAAGAATCAATATTGCTATTCCCATAGCCCATCATGATGGGGTCAGAGAGGAAGCATGTTAGGGAGCCCTAACTTCACCACATCTAAGCCCAAGAGCACGAAGTATGTTAGGGAGCCCTAATCTAGATTTGTCTAAATTTATTTCATTCCATTATTTATCAATTATTATAAATTGTTTAAGCTAGCCACGTGCAACTAGAATTTGTAGCACATCCATGCACAAACAAATACTCTCTAACATATTAACATACATATAGTTTTTTATCGATGCAATCCTTGAACCTCCTTTAAGTGCAAGTGTTAGTATATATTCCTATCTCTATATAGAATGTCTCCCCATCTATCTCTCTTTCTTTTCCCTAATCTCTCTTGAGATAAATTAAGCTATGATATTGCTATCAGGATTCAACAATGTAGTTTTCGAGTCAAACTCATTGACCCATGATTCATGAGTAGTGTTTCACAAGAACCCATCTCTCATGATAATGACTGGTCCACTTAGCACTCATTGCATCTAGGTGATGCTCACAGAGATGAAGAATTGGTCCATCCCGGGAGGTCACCCATCTCAAGCGCTTTCAACCATAGATTTTCCCCCAAGGTTAAGCCCACTTAGCTTGCTACCCCATTTGAAAAACCTTCAACAAGTGTTGTGCCTTATGAACCATTCATTATAGAGCCCCTTTAGCTTATCAATAAATTAAACTATCAAATCTTATGATTAAACGAATCTTACTTGTTCATCATTTTCACCAATTTTTGCTGATTTTCCTGCCACTATTGTTTCTCACTCCTCCAAACAATTCATTGCTAGTATTGAACTTTCATTTCTCTAATTTGGCGAGCTACATCGTGAAAATAAGGTTTCACCAAATAAGGTGTGAAATGAAAATCTCTTCTGTATCATGTACGCATGGAATACTATCTTACATCTACTTTGCGTTATGATGCATCTATGATGAAAATCAGAGCGGCGGGAAAAAGTAACGAATGAGTGTAAAGAAGGCAAATACACAATATTGATATGTCCATCTATGATGTGTTGGCAAAACAAGGAGAAACAACTAAGAGGGGGAGTGAATTAGTTGTTACCAAAATCAAACTTATTCAACTTTAATCAACCTTTAATCTCAGATTTGATAATTAACAGTGCAAGCATAAATCAATAACACATCAGAGACACATGAAAACCAAAATTTTATATGTGGAAACCTTGTTAGGGGAAAAACCACGGTGGATGTTAGTCCACAATATTATACCCTATTAGAAGTATAATGGAAAATGAATAAGGAATGCACTTGCATTTAGGCACACTTCCTAGAGCTCACTTCTTAGAGGAAGGCTCATTGCCTTACATACAATAATCAGATATCCATCCGATGAACATGAACTGAGAAATTAGCTTCTTCACAAGCCTGATTAAAATTTTTGTTAGGCACAAATACACTTCACTCAACCTTCTTCACACTCTAATCAATTTATTTCACACTCTACTCTACTACTGAATGATTTGACCTTTATTCGCACATGTAATTGACATACATACACCGAGCATACCTCAAAATGAGGAAAAAAACCACTCTTATATATCCGCTACACGAATTTACATCAAATACTCTGTCGGCCTCAATACATAAATAAATCTTAATGCGTATCAACATAAGTCGGTCACAACATAGTGAGGAATCAAATAAACACCTTCGAACACGCCAAACAATAAAATATTAATTCTCATGGATCCGCAACATGCTACCACCATCATGTCAGCCAAGAACATGAAAAATTGAGCACACATCGAAAAAATCTCCGATCACGAACACTCTGATCAATGCAAACATACAAAACTGATATAGCATGATCTAGAATCATCCATGAACATCACAGGAACATGCACAATAATTAAAATTTCTAAAATTTCATCTTCTTCATCCAAGAATACCTGCTACAGTAACAAAATGACTGTACGAACATAGAACTTCATAACTTTCTCAAATCTTGATGTGTACCACTGAAACTTTTGGACAACACACTAGATAGATTGAGCAACAAACCCTTTAGTGGGCACCACCTGATTATCAACTTAAAACACTTACCACCACTCTAAACTTATCAACTTCACTAGTTGCCTGCAATATATTTATTACAATTTTCTCAATCTCCTCGACATATACAACCTTCAAAATCACCAATGCTAATAGTGTTGACATCAATGACAACCACATATCAGAAATGTAGCTGCAACATCCAACCTGATGCAAATATGTGTGCCGAGGGTTCAATGTTTTCTTTTTTTGAATTCAAGAATCTAAGTAAGCCCTAAAATGCTAATATTTTTAAATTTCATTTACTGTGAATAGATTGAAGCAACAATTTATGGTGTAATTATTAGGGTTTAATATTTTTTTGTTTATGTAAACCCTAATAACAAAATTCATTTTTAAGTTGATTGGATGGTAATGGTGCATTGCGGATGGATACCTATTTGGATTCATTATATACCTGGGATAATTTTTTGAACAAATAACAAGCCTTTTAAGGTTTGGATATAATTTTTTTGTTTGGATTTATTTATGTTTAGATAACTGGCTTGTTTGAGAATGAAAATACTAAATTGCAAGGAATTGGAACAAACACTTTTTTCTTTATATGCTTTATTTGCCTGAAAATTTTATTTTATTCACATACATGCTTCTAATTTGTTCACCACATACATGCTTTTGATCTGTTTAGAGATACATGGAGAAATTCACTACATTTATTGTTGATCTAATGAAGCATGATATTTTTTTTGCATCACAGGGTGGTCCTATTATTTTATCAAAGATCTCTCTCTCTCTCTCTCTCTCTCTCTGCCACAATAACATACTAACACACATACAATTTAGACCCCCTCTCATAGACAACTACTCATATGTGCATGGGAAAGATCAAAATAAGGAGATAATAATTTCCTTCTATATTTTGTGTTGATTTTTCATATATACAAATGTTCATGTTTAAATTTTTATAAGAACATCATGTATCTATATTGTACACTAGTTGTTTGTCGCATCACCACCTTATGCAAAAACTGAATGCTTTATCAAAACATCCTAAAGAATTGTGCTATAAGATTATCATTTATCAATTGTTATTGGATTTTTAAACTACAGGGAAGACTCAAATCCGAGTCAGATATCATTGATTTAAGTGTATGAGTTGGAATCTATCTATGAATTTTACTAGGATTCATAAAGATTCCTAAATCATTGAAAATTCTTTAAGTTGTTTCTATAGAAATCTTGTTTAACATTATAAGTACAAGATGGTTGTCTAAAATTTGGGATATTTGGACATTGGTAGAACTAGTAGCATATGATAGGAAAACCAATGACAATGTTAAAATTAGACAAGTCACCTTCTATTTGACTAGTGGGTATTGCTTCTTACTTGCAAAAAATAGTATATATCTCCTTTGGGTCATTAGTATTTGCTATTTATCTCAATTCCAATGGATTTATAAAATAGTGCAACTTCACACAACTTATATAATCATTATTATTTTAGGGGTCTATATTTTCTAGAAATTGCCTTGTATGAAGAAGATATATATCATATAACAATCCTCTTAGATTAAAATAATTTTACTTGTGTCTCCTTTGGGTCATTAGTATTTTCTATTTGTCTCAATTCCAAGGTATTTACAAAATAGTGTTGCTTCACACAACTTATATAATCATTACTAGTTTAGGGTCTGTATATTTAAAATAGTTCTAAAACATAGTATATTTGTAAAATACCATACACGTTTAATACTCTTATGTCATCCACATAATATCATCTTTCTTAATTTCTTCCATTTTTAGTGGTCTTGTAAATGACCACCTTTGAACGAATAAGGATTCTTCATCTAATAAATATGGTAGGCATTTAAAAACTAATAGTGAGTGAAAGTGGAGTAGGACATTCAATAAATATTGGTTGTGTTCCTGGGTGCAATCGCTTTATAGTCCACTTTTTAATAAGTCCCATAAATATATTAAATTTATCTACCTTGAATGTGGGTTCTTGATTTTGTTTCACCTTATACTTAATATATAATTTGGTCTTGCTCGATAAAAGGCAACCCATCACAATTTGGCTTCTCTCTTCTCTTTTGTTGGGGATAGATGAGGGTTTTTTAGCAGATTCCACAATCATTTGGGCACAAATGGACTCAGTTCTTGGTGTACTAGAGCATGGGTTAGTCAAGGGGAATTGAACTAAAATTATTTTGTTGGGTTTGAGTTATCTCCTTTAATGAAAGCTCCACTTCAAGAAATTGTTTCCTTTCCAATTAATATCATGTCAATTCATTGAGAAAGATTGAAATTCTAATCTTATTGAACAACTAGACTTAGATTTCATTTCTAGTTGCTTGAAACTTATTTTCCAGCATAAGATACAAAACCATTTTTTGTTTTTTTGAAATTTCATTTTCATTGATAGTGCAAAATCCCAATACTAAAGATTTTAGTGATTACCTGTTCAACTGGAATCTATAAGCCCCTTACTTTTGACTGAATCATATTCTTCATTCACATCTTATGAAATGAAGATATGTTTTCTCCTTTTTGAGAGGGGACTATGTGGTTATTTGATAGTTATCATGTTTTTTAATGTCTTGTTGATAGCTGTAGGACATAGCTTAGGTTGGCCAGGTTTTGATCTTCTTGATTAGTCACTGGTTGGTTTTCCATTACATATTTTGTATAGATATATTATTTAATGTGATTCTCACATGTCTTATGCACTCTATTTGACAAATAGAAAATGAATATGATGATATGAAAAGTAATTATGGAGAAGGTGAAAATCCATATGCAATGTGGGAAGCAAAAATGGCCTTGTCATAGAATATAGGTGTACCTTAGATAATGTACCAACAATATGATGCTCCTAATCCAGTGGTAAAATAAATTTGATAGAATTTCAAGTTCTTTTGTTGTTGTTGTTGTGATGGATTTTAATACATTTGAATTGTTGTATTGATTTTGGTCATTATGGCCTTTTTCTGTATCTGTAAGTGTTTTCTACTGCAAAGATAGACTATTTTGGTGTAGACAGCTTCAATTATTTTTTTATAAACGGTGAAAATAGTTTTTTGTTTACTACTGTAAAGACAACTCAATTTTCCCTCACTACTTTCTTTGGAGTCTATTTGAGGTTATGGATTTAGATTGCTCTTGTGGAGTTGTTGACTCTAATTTTGTGCTCTCCATCTGAAATTTAAGTGATTGTTTATAACCCACTTTAGAGATATTGTTTACATGTTATTTGGTTTATATTCTTAAAATCTTTCCTAGAAGCCATCTAATTTTATGACACGACATGAAAGATACTAGAAAAGGTTAAGGAATTCGGTTTTATACTTGTCCTTTGCTGGAAAAGGTTAAGGAATCCGAATTTACACTTGTCCTTTGTATTAGCTTGAAAGTTTCTAAAGCCTTTTCAACAAGCCATTTTATGCATATCCTATTCCAAATCTTGCATTTTGGCATGAACCAAGAAGATGCTGGAAGACAGTCATGGCATTTGGGTTTCCACCTTCTAATTATATTTCCTTGAACATTTGAAACAAATCCAATCAGTGCATATTCAAAAATCATTCGATTCCATGGAATAAAATCTCTTTGGAGTGCTTTGTCAAATAATT
The DNA here is from genome assembly GCA_007115665.2 of Sequoiadendron giganteum. Lineage (NCBI taxonomy): Eukaryota > Viridiplantae > Streptophyta > Pinopsida > Cupressales > Cupressaceae > Sequoiadendron > Sequoiadendron giganteum. The sequence goes on along the minus strand of CM021103.1, from coordinate 134,655,523 downwards.
ATGGTGCTTTGTCTATGATTCCATACTTTGCATGCTGCATGTCAACTAGTACACTTACAAATGTAACATTTCTAGCTATAGTATATAATAAAAATGTCCAATAATTATGCTTTTATTGTTGTCAATATTTCATTTTAGCTCCCATTTAGGTACAGGCACAAGGATGCTGGAAAAGGTTGGAAAATTGATATCACAATAGCCAATTGCATTTTCTTATGATTTTTGAAAGTCTTTTTCAGTAAGTCCATATTCTATTTCAACACTCTCATTTAGCATAGGCAAGGAAATGCTGGTAGTTTTACGCTTGCCAATTTCATTTGCTTAAAGGTTTCTAAAGCCTTTTCAACCAATCCATTTCATTCAAATCCTAGAGTTCATGCATTCTACAAAACCTCATTTCTCAAAGGTAGTCTGGAAAACTTTTCACATACCTATTTTGCAATCATGGCATGCCAATAAACCATAATTCTTTGAGGCATTTCACATGGATGTAAATTAGGATGTTTGAAATCCCTTCGTATTTCATGTGCAAAGAATATTCAAATCAAGTATTTCTCCATGTATAATATTCCAATTCTCCATTTCATGCCATTTCTAAAAATGGTTAATCCTCTATTCCCTTTCTTTTTAAATGCTCACAAGTTAGGAAATTTTCAAATCTGAGCAAGTTCTCAATACATATTTTGAATAGATAAAAAAGCCACATGATTGGGGTGAAGAACCTGGAATGCTTATGACTTCACATGTTCTCCAGTAAGTCACATTAAATTCATGAAGATGTTTAATAGCTTAGTAGAGTTACATTTTTATATTGATGGATATTTTCCATTTTTCCTGTTGCATATACCATTCACCATGTCTTGATTGGATTGAAATTATGTTTGATATTATGGCTGAAATAGACAAATGTGGAAGCATAGACAGTGCACATGAACTTTTTGACAAAATGCAAATGTGGGTTGAATGAGGATAAACAAAAAACTATGCAAAAATTCCATTTTAAAAATCAAAGTGTCTTAGTTGGTGGTCCCTAGAAGTCTCATTGTGGACTATTTTTCCTAGATATATTTCTTTCAAGCATCCATAGGTTGTTTGAAAGAATTTGTTTTAGGCTTCTAGCCATGGAAGAAAGGTGTTGAACTATTTGATAAAATGCTTTGGTAGAGATGTATGAAAAATGTGGTAGCATAGACAAAGCAATGAACTGTTTGGGAAAATGTCTCATGTAAATGTGGTCTCGGTGATGGAATACCACATACCATGAGTTCTTTCTTTCTTTTAGTTTTGCAAATACAAGCTTTCATGTGAGAATTGAAAGACTATGATCACTCAAAGGGGTCTAAACTTGGAATATATTCTGATGTTGGGTGAGTACACAATTATCAACCAAATAATCTAGCCTTCGATAGGTCTCGATGAAACTGTATATATATATCCTTTATCCTAACATGATTTATGTGTTTTGCTTCTTTCACCAGATCTTACACATGCAGTAAAACCATGCCATGCTCCCCTAGACATGAGGAACATGATGCCAAAAAATTTTCTTCATGGGTAACTTGTTTTTAATATTATTGGTGTAATTAATTGTTTTGTACCTTATCCTAGGTCATCATTACACCTTAGTTAAGTTTACTTAGGGACCACATAGGAGTTGTTGGAGATTTTCCACCTTTGGTGGACTTATCATGTTATCACTTTATCATTTACACCTTTTGTGGACACATCATGTGATTCCTCTCCACCTTTTGTGGTGGTTATCATATTATCACTTTCCCACTTTAGGTGGAGTGATAGCTTTTCACAGTTGTCTCATGTCATAAGATTACGAAACTTGTCATAATCTTATGCCCTCCTATGTTCTCACCTTGGCTATATAACCAAGGGGTTTCTACTACATTTGTACATTGATACATACATTGATTCTATATGCATTATTGGCATAATACAGTTTATTCTTGTCATATTGTCTCTATCTCTCTTATGCTTGTGCTTCCATTAGGGCTCTAGATCTTGGGTGGCTACCTTCATAGCGAAATTCTTACATGGTATCAGAGCTATTGGAGTGCCTTTGGATTGCCATTTTGGGGAGATCTTGAGTGCATTCTTGCATCTTTTTTCATAGAAATATCAGATTCTGGGGGGGTTCCATTTTTGGCTTTGTATTGCAGGTGCATTTTGGGAGCTTGTTGCATCAGATTTGAGCTCACCATTGTGTCCAGACTGTCCAAGAAAGTCATATTTTCCTTTTGTTTCATCTTAGTTGGACATTGGAGGCCAAATCTACAAGGGTTTGAAGATCGGAGGTGGTTGCCAGATCCAGGAGGTAGCCATATTTTCGCAACATTTTCAGCCAAAAAGGATATTGCCATCACGTCCATAAGGGCCAAAAACCCTAAGATTGACTGTCAATTCATCAAAATCAGACAACTTTGCCTGGAGCCATCTGGTAAAAATTTTCCCTCCTCAGCAGTACAGATCGTCATCATTGTAGGTCCGGTACAATTTTTTTAATAAAAAAAAATTCAAAAAATTTTTTGAATTTTTTTTTTGTAAAATTGATTTTTTTTCAAAAAAAATCATTTGAAAAAAATAAAATTAAAGTCTGCGACAGTAGACCGTACCTATGAATTGTAGGTACTGTGGTACCCGCGGTACCCTACCCACCCAACAGGTGCCATGTGGCTCCTACCACAACACGTGGGCCCCTCCACGCAGCCAACAATCAAGGAAATCCGGTGGTAGGCCGACAAAAACATTTCGGCGGACACCTCCACGCGACTTCCCACCCCCGATCGGCGACATAATATTTCGACCAAGTTTCCGGCAAGGGGCAACTGTGATGGTGATGGCCCCCTAGCCATCAAATTTAATGTGCTGAACCGTTGAAATCAGCCACTTTTAAAAATTTTTAGCCCCCCTCTCCATTTGCATTTTTGAATTTGCAGTTCATCTTCAAACATAGATATCTTGCTCATTTTAACTTATTTTTTGGAGCAATTTTTTTTTATTTGGGCTATTTTTCGTGCTCTACATGGTGGTGTAATCAGTTTCTAGTTTTGATGCACGGATTTGTTAGAAAATTCAGTTTCTCATAGGTGTAGCTGAGTTGTCACCGTTTTTGCAACTTCTGGGGCTCCGATCAGACTCATACGAACTCCTTTTCAGTGCTGTTGTTTTTGAAAGTGCATGATTTTTCTTAAATTTCACAGTGGTACTATTAGTTTGTAGTGATTGTGATCATAAATTGTACTTTCAGTACTTGGTCATTTTTGCCCTATTTTCGCATTTGTAAAGACAAGATCTTAGTTTGGTCTTTTGCATCAGTTATTTGAGTCTGTTGTTGCCTAATTAAGGCTGTTGTAAAACATTTAAAATTAGAAGCCCACTTTGCTTGGCTTTCAAGTGGCCATTGTAAATGCACTAAGTATAAAGTGCCAAATCATCTTGTTTTGGGGGGTTCTTTGATTGAGTGAATTTGGGAGGGTGTCTTGTGTGATTGTACCTCTCTCTCTCTCTTGTTCTCTTTGCTGCTATGGGTTCTCCTAAGTTTCCTTTGTTAACTCCACATAACTATGCTTCTTTGAAAATTGATGCTTGGAGTAAGTTGATGGAAAAAGGATTAACTCATTATATTGATGGAACTATTGTTGCACCATCTGATCCTAATGCTCATTTGGATTGGCTCACTAAAAATACTATGGCTCTTGGAACATTGAGGAAATATGTATCAAAATATCTAATCTTTCAAATTGAAAAGTTTAAAACCATTAAAGAAGCTTGGGAAAAGTTTGGTCAATTGTATGGCCAAGTTGATGAGATTAGAGGTTATCAACTTGACAATGATCTCACAATGTTAGATCCTAAGAATTTTGATACAATCCAAGACTATGTCACTAAAGCAAATGAGTTAAAGCACAACTTATAGATTGTGGAATTGACAAAAAGGATGTACAATTGGTTTACAATTTGTTGGGAAAGCTTCCATTAGAATATGTAGCATTTGTTTCTAGCTTCCAAACCCATCGCTTGACAATTGGTAGTTCTTTCACTCTTCCATCATTTGATGCATTCACATAAATGTTGATGTTAGAGCAAGCAAAATTGATAAGCATGGGGATTCTCAAGTCTTCAAATTCCAAAGCTTTGGTGGCTAATCAAGGGAATCAAGGGACTCAAGGAACGGGTTCCAATAAGAAGCAAAAGCAGTTTAAACCAAAGATACAACAAGATAAAGCGCAATCATCCTCTCCACAACAAAGGAATTCTTCACCTTCTCCTAAGAAGGGAACTTCAAGCACGAAGGAGAGACCAACTTGCTCATATTGCAAGAGATTTGGTCATGATGAGCATCATTGCCATACTAAGAAAATTGATGAGTTGACAAACATCATCAAGAAAAACAACATCAATTTTCCATCTGCCTACAAGAAGAAGGATTCATTTCCTTCCACTTCCTCACAATCAAAAGGAAAAGGGCAAGCTTTTATGGCTACTACAGGTTCTTCACAACAATGGATACTTGACTCAGGTGCTACTCATCACATGGGTTCTACAAGGGAGTAGTTTTCTTCTTTGTAGCCATCTAAGGTACCTCACATATTTATAGGTGATGAAACTCAAGTGGATGTTGAAGGAAAAGGTTCGGTTGTCATGGATGATGGAACATTTGAGGATGTTCTCTATGTTCCTAACTTGAGCACCAATCTTCTTTCAATCTACCAAATCACTCACTTTGGAGATGGCAAGAAAGTTGAGTTTCTATCAGATTTAGTTGTGGTCAAAGAACTTAAGGATGATGCCTTGGTTGTAGTGGGACAAGCCAATCCCAACACATGGCTTTACTCATTTTCCAACTTTATTCCCAAGTCTCCTTCTACAGCATTGCTCACTCATTCGAATTCAGAAAGTAAGTTATGGCATGAGCGGTTTGGACATATCAATTACCGCTATCTTCAGTAGCTTAGCTCAAAGGATATGGTTGCAGGGCTCCCTCAAATCAGATTTTCAGAAGGTATTTGTTTAGGTTGTTCCTTGGGTAAGCATCCAGAAGAGACGTTTGACAAAGGGAAGTCTTGGAGAGCTTTGGAAGTTCTTCAATTGGTTCACAGTGATGTAGCAGGTCCATTTCTAGTGCCATCATTCAGCAAGGCCCGCTATGTCCTCACCTTCATTGATGACTACTCCCACTTCACATGGGTCTATTTTCTTGTTCACAAGAGTGAAGTGTTTGACAAATTTCTAGCCTTCAAGGCTCATGTTGAGAAGCAATTAGGGAAGCAAGTCAAGATTCTCCACACAGATAATGGAAGGGAATATGTGAACAATAGACTTGAGGAATTTTGTACTCTTAAGGGGATTGATATTCAACATTCAGTTGCATACACTCCACAACAAAATGGTGTTGCAGAAAGGAAGAATAGAACCCTTAAGGAGATGGCTAGCTACATGATTCATGCTTGTTCTCTTGGTCCTCAATTTTGGGCAGAAGCTATCAGTTGTGCCACTCACATCCAGAATTGGGTTCCCCATAAGGCTTTGAAGGGTATGACTCCTTTTGAGGCTTCGTGTGGTAGAAAACTAGTTGTGAGACACTTTAGAGTTTTTGGTTGTCCAACTTGGGCATGCATACCTCCAGAGAAACGCAAGGCATTGGAACCTTAGAGTAGGCCTTGCATATTTGTTGGATATCCTGAAGGTGTTAAGGCATATAGACTTTTGGATCCAGAGACACATGAGCTATTCATTGAGAGGAGTGTTCACTTTGAGGAAAGCTCTCCTAGCTTAGCCTCTAATCCTCCTCTTCCTTCCTCCATAGTGGAAAGTGATGATAGTGACTCAGATGATGATTCTCCCTCAACTCCGACTCATAGGATCACACCTTTGCATGGTCCACTTGTAGTTGAGGAGCCTCATCCTTCATCTCCTACTAGACCTCGTTGGGCTTGACAAACTCTTGAGTCAACAGGTTCTCTTGTTGGGGATCCTTCAGATACTCAAAAGACTCAGTCACAACATCAGGATTTTCCACATGCTTTTATTGCTATTGCTTCCAATCCACAATCCTTCAAGGAAGCATCAGGAGTTCCAGAGTGGGATTCAGCAATGGAGGAAGAATATAGTTCCTTGATGAGGAACAACACATGGGATTTAGTTCCACTCCCCAAGGGGAGAAAGATGGTTCGATGCAAGTGGATTTATCGAACCAAGTATGCAGTGGATAGAAGTGTGGATAAATACAAGGCTCAACTTGTGGCAAAAGGTTTCTCAGAAGTTCCAGGTGTTGATTACACAAAGACCTTTGCACCTGTTGCTAAGATGAACTCCATTCGCTTGACACTTGCTCTTGTTGTAGCTCATGGTTGGGTTGTACATCAGATGGATGTGAAGAGTGCATTTCTTCATGAGGATCTTCATGAGGACATTTACGTGGAGCAAAAATAGGGATTCATACAAGATTCTTCTTTGGTTTGTAGATTGAGGAACTCTCTCTATGGCCTCAAACAGGCCCCTAGGGCTTGGTATGCCAAGATGGATTCCTTTCTTCTCCCTGTAGGATTCATGTGGTGTCATTCAGATCCAAATGTCTATATTTTGCGATAGGGTGACTCTCATTTTCTACTTGTGCTCTATGTTGATGACTTGATCATTACACAGAGTACTTCATCCATCATTGGTAGTGTCAAATATGCTTTGCAAGATAGATTTTCTATGACTGACTTGGGCCTTTTGCACTATTTTCTTGGGATTGAGATCACACAGTCAGCTTTTGGGATATCTCTCTCTCAGCCCAAGTATTCTCTTGATCTTCTATCTCAGTTTCACATGGATTATTGTAAGCCTGCTCTGACTCCCTTTCTTTAAGGAGTCAAGCTTGAGGCTAAGTGTTCTACTCCACTTGTTGATGCCACTTTGTATCGTCAACTTGTTGGGAGTCTCATCTACTTGAATCACACACGCCCTGATATCTCCTTTGCAGTTGGCATGGTTTCACACTTTATGCAGGAACCACATGAGCTTCATTGGAAAGTAGCCAAACGCATCTTGCATTACATATAGGGTACACATCATCATGGGATTCACTATGCGGCTAGTACAAGACTTACCTTGGTGGGCTATATAGATTATGATTGGGATGGCGATATTGATGATCGCAAGTCTAATTATGGCTACAACTTTCATCTTGGTTCTGGCCCCATTTGTTGGCAGAGTAAGAAGCAACATGCTATTGCTCTTTCTTCGATTGAGGCAGAGTATCAAGGGGCTATTAATGCAGCTACTAAGGCTATTTGGCTTCAAAATATTCTCACTGAGTTTGGCTTCACTATTCCACATCCTTCAGTCATTCATTGTGAAAATCAGAGTGCCATCCAGATCTTGAAGAATCTGGTTCACCATCAGAGGACCAAACACATTGAGATTCATATGCACTACATTCAAGAGTTGATACAAGAGCAGGTCATTGATTTGCAGTATTGTCCTATTGCAGAGCAGGTCGCAGATATCTTCACCAAACCTTTCACTGAGAGTACCTATCATCATTTGTGATCTCTCTTGGGGGTGCGGGATGTTTCATCTGAGGGGGTCACTTGACTTCTTCATTCTCTCTTATGGGGGGGACTTTTTCCTCTTGTAGGGGTTTTGTCCTTCTCATACATTTGAGAGCATTTTCTCTTGTTTTTCATCTCTCTTTTGGGGGCGGAGGGGTAGGGAGTTTTTTCCCACGTGGTTTTCTCCTTTTCTCCACTTTATGAGAGATTGCATTGCATTTGTACATGGGTACCTAACATGGCCCAATTGCCGGGACCCATCTTGCCTTGTGTACATTCTCCCTAAGTTGCACTTAAGGGGGGGTGTTGGTGTAATTAATTGTTTTGTACCTTGTCCTAGGTCATCATTACACCTTAGTTAAGTTTACATAGGGACCACATAAAAGTTGTCGGAGATTTTCCACCTTTGGTGGACTTATCATGTTATCACTTTATCATTTCCACCTTTTGTGGACACATCATGTGATTCCTCTCCACCTTTTGTGGTGGTTATCACATTATCACTTTCCCACTTTAGGTGGAGTGATAGCTTTTCATAGTTGTCTCATGTCATAAGATTATGACACTTGTCATAATCTTATGCCCTCCTATGTTCTCATCTTGGCTATATAACCAAGGGATTTCTACTACATTTGTACATTGAGACATACATTGATTCTATATGCATTATTGGCAGAATACAGTTTATTCTTGTCATATTGTCTCTATCTCTCTTATGCTTGTGCTTCCATTAGGGCTCTAGATCTTGGGTGGCTACGTTCATAGCCAAATTCTTACAAATATGATCCTTGTTATAGTAATTAAATTCTACTATATTTACTAATTACTAGTATTAAAGTTTGAACAACAATTCGATGAATGAGTAGGGGGTGGACTATTTGAAATATGATAACTGCAACAATGATGGAAAAAAAACCTCAAAAAAGGTACATAATATTTTCTCCATAGTTGGAAAAAAATTGATATATATGCGGGTTTACTCTTTATTTGGGTAATTGAATTAAATTTGTATACAAATCCATAAGTACCCAACAATGAGTGCAACATTGAGCAATTGTGGCCATTTTATATTCTATTCAATGTGTGAATGGTAAGAAATCTTTGCAAACAAGAATCTTTATAACTATGGGATAATCAAGGACCCTCACGATCCTAGTTTAATACAAATTTAAAAATGATACTAGTTGTTTCTATTTGATGAGCAGGGATGATCAAAATCCTGCCAAATGGGCACCTGCCATTGCAAATAGTTGGAGAACTATAGAGACATAGAAGAAAAATGGGACAAGTAATACACAGGATAATAGGATACATTCATGGGAATATGTATTCCTTTCAAATTAAAAAATATTGAATTAAGGAAAAAAATCTATATATATTTTTTCTTGCAGCATGACATCTAGAGCTGATCAAAATGATTATTGGGCATCTTATGCAGGTCCTAGTGCATGGAATGGCTAGTTTATTGCTCCATTTATTACCCTTCTGTTAATTTATGTTTCAAATTCAAACTGCATGACAAATTAATTTTTTCCATGTATTGGCTAAACTAGATCCTGACATGTTGGAGGTTAGAAATGGAGGGATGACGGTGGATGAATACAAGCCACATTTCAGCATATGGGATTTAATAAAGGTGGGTAACATATGCCTAAAGATAGTTATAGGTTTAACATGATACATTTTCATAGACATTATGTTGTCTTCTTGTTAAGGATCCATGATTATAAAGTTTGAGTGTTCTATGAGAATTTTGGCATGCTTGGGCTAGGACATACTTACCTTGTCAAAAATCTTTGTTTGGGTTTTAGTTTGAAAACCCAAATCCATGAATAAGGAGTTCTCATTTTTCACTTTCTTGGCCTATACACCTGCAAACCTAGGTATGTTTAGTCTTATAAGCATAATTTCATGTACTCAAAACAATGGACTACTGGAAATGGATGCCTTAAGGTCATTTCAGAGTTGGATTTTCTCCAATTTTTGTCTCTACGTAGAGTAAGTTCTTATTAAACTTTTCCTATGGGTTTGTCGTCTATCCCTTATGTGAGTTGTTAAATCTTGAAAAAAGCATGATATCAAGAAATACATAGGATTTTTGAATATATAATGTCATAAATAATGTGCAATTTTTTGTTGTTTGGATATCAACAAATGTCAGATGTAATTGGGGATGATTTTAACAAGTTTAAAGCTTGAAAAGATCTATTGATGTAGAGTCCATTTCATCTTCATGTCTATACCTACAAATAAGCTTGAAAAAACATAGGTCCTTTTCTATTTTTCTTTTAACCAATGATTTTTTTTTATAATTACCTAAATCAACTCTCTATTTTTTCTTTTCCCAAAATCATTTATCACTCTCTATTTTTAGTGTCTCCAAAATCATGTATGTTATGTCTTCTTTTTGGGAGGTGATTGTGCCAAGAATTTTGTATTCAATGGGGGTATTGCATTTAAGATTGATATTTTGAACAATTATAAGTCTTTTATGTAGATTTTATGTTCAAAAATTAATAATAGCATTTTAAAGGATTTCTGGTATAGTGGACGTAAAAGAGGGCATTGATGAATATTTCATATTATAAAACAATAGGATTGGGAGATGCTTACTTGTTCAGTGTCAACATATTTGTAAAAAGAACAATTTTAAATCAAATTCCAAATCAAAATATTTTCCCAAGTTGAAATGTTGAATATAAGATTGTATTGACTATTATTGTATATAATCATCCTATATTGCTGCGTCTTGTATGAGTGCACATTATTGTTATGAGTTAAACTGTTAAATTCAACTTTTGCAAATTAGCTATAGAAATGCATGGTTTCTATTTTGCAAACTATTGGCACACTTGATGATAAGAATAATTTTTCCAAGAAATTGATTGTGTTGAGTATCTTGGATATGCAGATTATTTTTGATAGGTAATAATGGTTATGAAGGATGTATATTCATTCAATTTTGAGTATAGGTTTTAGTATGAAAGAGATGTACTCAATTTTTCTTGCATTTTTTGGTTACACTAACAACAAAACAACAACCATTGTTAGCAATAGTTCATATAATTGCTTCCAAAATTCAAAAGTAGGTTCGTACCATAATGTTTTGGGTGTATAGTTGAAGGGTTGACCATAGTTTGATTAGAAGAGAGTTTGATACAATCCCTTTTCTACATTTTTATCTGCCAAAATTTTAATCCAAAATTCTTGTGTCTTCTTTCTTGAAGTGACCCATTTATTGAACTTTAATAGTTTTATGTTAGGCATTGCATATTGTTATTTATACATTCTGTAGTAAGAATAAACTACAAAAAATAAAAGAAACGATCAAAGACCATCTATAAAATAATCATAACACTATTTTTCCTACACCCAGACCGACTTAAGGTAGGTTCTCCAGCTTGTGTAAAGCCCTTGTTTTATAATTTTCCTATTTTATTATAGAAATTTTCACCTTTTTATGTGAGAAGTTGCAGGGTTGAACAATGGCCTCAACAAGCTAGAAATGATGCTCACTCTCTACACAGTTGTAGAAAAATCTATTTTCTTTCAAAATGATGTCAAGGACAATGTTGTATGATTTTCCTTTCTTTATGTCAAAACCTCCCCTATTTTGGAGAACGATTGTTAATTTTGTAAATACTAGTTGCTTGTTTATAGAGCCAAGTGGAAACAATATTGAATGGCATCAACATTAAATATCTGCCCAAAATTTTGTTGATCAACTTGATGCTTTGAGCATGAATTTTAGAGCCCACCCTTGATGTCATTGCAATTCGATATTAAAATTTCTTGTAAAAATCTACAAGGTTAGGATCCATCTTGGTCATTTATATGTACATTAAATATCAAGCAAAACTAGAGAAAAGTCTCAACATATTACACATCACTCTCTTATTATACCTTGGAAGACTGCCATATGAAATGATCTTTCGTAGACAAACAATACTATAACTAAGTAGCATAAAATATTTTTAGCCACTAGGTAGTCATATTTTATTTCTCACAAGGCGTTGATTTTTCCTTTCACTAATTTAGTTTCTCAAAGTTTTTCATTTGAAAAATAGTCCTCAATTATGTTAATGAAGTAGATAGAAGTTACTGTTTTGTCAAAACTACATACAAAAGATAGCCAAAACCTCATTATTTTATCTATGGTAAATAATTCTCTTATAGGTGATAGAATTGGGCATTTAAGGTTAGTGCTTTAGGAGTGTTTCTTTGTGGATTGATATTTCCTTTTCCAATGTTAGAAAGTTACTTTGAAAATTTCTTCTTGGAATTTTTCTTATCATAGGGTAGCAATATTTTTCCCATAGTGAGAAATTTTATTATTGGAGTGTAAAATGGGAAAATTTAGAAGAGGAATCTAATCATTTAATCAACCATCCAATAAAATGATGTAATATGTTTATTTTTTATTATGGTCAAGTACAAAGAAAGGAGAAAATGAAAAACTAATGTCTTACTAGATGCATTTATAGCGCACCCCATGTGCAATAGAATCACTGAAGACATGCATTCACACTGATGGATTTTTAGTTTTAGTTTTTTTTCAATTTTAAAAGTATAATAAATTAGAAGTTTACATACTGCAAAAGATTGTAATCAAAGCTCTATATATAATCCACCATTGATCAGGAATTTTTTGGAATTTTTTGAAAATTTCTCAATTTTTTTTGAGGGGGCATACTTGTACCTTGTCATCGTCAGGACACATTGGGGCATGATCTGCACCTGATTTTAATTTTCATTCTTTGACACAATGCTCAAATCACATTGTGTCAAAGAGGGGAAAATGTACACACTGAAAAATATCTTAGGTCTATGAGCAACATTTTTCCTTGGTCGTCATCCTCCAATAATTAAATAATTTTAATTATTTAATTATGCTTGATCATATTCATCTATTAATTATTTAATTAATTCATTTTCTAATCTTTATTCTATCCTGATCAATTAAAATAAATTAATTGTGTCACTAACACCCCCTTCTTCAATAATTAAATAAATCATTATTTATTTAATTTTTATCACTCGCTTATAGTGATATAATAATAATAATTATTTGTCTATGGATTGAACTTTTCACCCTTCCATAATTAAATAATTTTCAATATTATTAATCATGCTTCATTTCTCTCCCCATTAAATAATTAATTCAAATTAATTATTTAATGCCTGATTTCTATCCGTCTTATTTAATTAATGATCATTTTCATTTCCCTCCAATTAAATTATTCATTTTCCACTTGTCCACTTTCTCCATTTTCAAATAAATAATTTATCCTTTCCTTCTGGTCAAAGATGCTCTGTTCATGGCATTCATTTTTGTCATAGCCATCTCTGTCATAAGCCTTCATTTCTATCATAGTCATCGGGCGTCATAACCGTTGACATCATGGCTTTCGTTTCCCACCGCTTTTTGGTGCATTAATCCTCCACCATTGATCTTGGCATCTTTCCAAAAGATTGATCTTGGCCCTTCATTTTGTAACCTCCCTCTCATCCATTCTCATCCATCGATCTTGGAATCCTTCTAGAGGATCAATCTCGATCGTTCGTTTGAATGGTTGTATATAAAAGAGACCATTCTCCTCCATTTTCAAGTTAACAACTTTTCATCTCTGACCTTCTACTTACTATTTGAAGGTATTTGCACAAGTCTAATTCAAAATCTAAGGCAATATTGGTATAAGGAGAAATATGAGAGAGAAGAGAAGTGATTCAAGTGCAAGCATGGGGAGTATTTTGGTTCAATGATACTTTCATTTTACTCGTGTTTTGTTTGTTTTCTCTTGTTTGGATGTGGTTTATAGCTTAGAAGTGTTGGCTACCACTTATTCTAGGCTAAGATTCATCTAACCCCATCTTATAGGGACAACTGGAGTTTTGCACCAATGAGAAAGAACAATCACAAAGTATGCACTGATGCAGTGACATCAAGACCATTTTGTATAGCTATTTCTAGATGAAGCTCAGAGGAGCTATGTAAATATCATGTACTCATTTATATGGAAGGATGTAATCATAAATGATATACTTTAAGTCATTCAATATGATATCTATGTTTTTGGGGGATTTATGAAATTGTATTGGAATGCAATGGAAGTTTGGAAATAGTGTTATTTCAATTATACATGTATTTTACATTATGGAAATAATTTTTTTTATTGCTATGTTATGATGTCATGGTTTATTCACTTGAGGTGAAAACTTGGAAAATTTTACCAAGTAGAACACTGGGGTTGTTGCAATAAGCATGGATGAGTACTGATCAATTCCACGTATGAAGTAAACTATGAGACATGATATGATAAATCATCTATGGAAAATACATCCTTATCCTTAAGAAAACATGTTCTTAGAATAACAAGGATATATGCATATTATGTATCAATATATTATAAGGAGAAATAACTAAGAGGACCCATAAACTAGAGTATCTAGGGTGGGAGGATAGATCAAAAGATAAATCATAATATATTTGCAAATATTATCAAAATGTGTATTGAGATTAAAACCCTATAAAAATTTAAAATTAGATGATAAAATAGATTGATTTCATATCTAAAAACCCTAATAAATATGAGAGACCCTATGAGGATAATAGGTCATGTAACAACAAATAAGTTCATCAAAATTTAAGAGAAAATAAGTTTTACTTGGGTGTATTCTATGATAATCCAAAACATGCATACACAAAAACATAATTAGCCTAGAAAAATGAATGTGGTAAATATCTATGGGCTAATGGATTTTAATTATTTAAAATAATTAAATATGATAATGTACATAGAAATAATGTTACTTATAAATTTAACTAAATAAGGAATGATCCAAATGAATATTCTAAAATTTATACTATCTTAAGATTTGGAATAATAAATCTTCATCTGGTATCCATCTAGAGATTATAATATCATCTTTCATCTATGTAAGGTAAAGACTAAGGATTAGGTTCAAATTTATGATTGTAAAATTTTATTCTAGCTACAAACTTGATCTAGTAATCTACAAAATTATATTTTTCTACACACCTAGTTTTATTAGTTTGTTTTATCTTATGGGCAATATAAGGACTTTTGGTATTTCTAAATACCTTTTTGTGGATACAATTTTTCACAAGGAGATGTGTTCTCCTAGGTCATTCCATAGAAATTTATATACGAGATCAAATATATCACTCCTTTGTCATGCATATGCTCTTAGGATACTTATGCAAATATAGATTCCTTTTGTGCTCAAATGGAATTGTACAATATAAATTATGTGTGAATATGTCTCTCAAAATTTGGATGTTGAAAATTAAGGCATTAGGTTCCTTTAAATACAAGGACATAGTAATAAATTACACAAATTTGTATTTAGTCAAACATTGGAAAGAAATTTTTCTAAGAAAAAGTTGGATAAATTTGGATTTAAAATTTAAATTTTGGTAGGGTCAAGTCTAGGCCCCAAGGTTGACCCATGACCTCAAACTTGATTTGAGATTGAAAATGGGATATATCAAGGTGAATAAAATGTATCTAGGAATATGTACATAGATGAGTGTATTTAGAATGTAGATAGGGTGAATGTATTAGAATGTTTTAGCATATGGATAAAAGATAGGGTATAAAGTGAGTATGAATGTGAAAATGAATTATGCCCATAAACAAATATTATAAAAATTAAAAACTAACATCAAGTACTAAATAAATTGAAACATGAAATTTCGTACATTAAGCCAATGAGAGTAGTGCAAATAAGATTAAATATATACAATATCAATAAAAAAAAAACTTAACACAAGAAATACCTAGGAAAACCCTTTTAGACAAATACACAACCTCCAAATCACATGTAATTTATTATAAATAATAAATCCATTATAAAAAACTCAAAGTATTAATTATCGATTAGGAGAAAGAGGAGATATTCAATCATTAGTATGTGTAGTGAAATTTATGCCTAAATTGATTGGAAATTGCAATAAAACCCAAACAACACAACAAATAAAACTAAACTAAAGATAAGGTAAGAAGGCTCAAACCTACATGCCAAGCCTCATGTTGATTAGATTTTCCCATGATATTCAATTTGTATGTGTGCTTAGAAAATCTTGGAAGCATAATAACACTCCAAGAAAATGAGTGAGATCTTTTGATAGAAGGGTTAAGAGATGAATATATAGATTTTAGATGAAAATGGATGAAGGGATAGGATTGCTTTATGAAGATCAAGGGTTGAGAGTGATTGAGATATATGAAGCCACAATATTGTGCCAAGTGGCACAATGAGAGGGCTTGAGATGGAGATTGTACCCTTGGGGGTACAAGGCCCATGTGATTGATGTGACGGGGAGGGTTGACCTTCTTAATCAGGGATTAGATTTTTGTATATATTTAGTGGGTAGATTAGGTTGGGATTAGGATTAGGATTAGTGCAAGTGGGGGCAATGGAGGAAGTGAAATTAGGTGAGAGTAAAATAGGAATTAAATAATTATATTTGATTCCTATTTTGGGGAAAGGGTATATTAAATAAATAAGGGTATTTATTCGATTTAATGGATGAATGGAATGGGGGTAAATAATTAAGGTAATTATTTACTTTAAGATAGGATTTAGGGATAATAGAAGAAATAGAGAATATAAATTATGGAGAATCATATTAAATAAGGATAATTTGACTAAATGTAGTCAATTTTAGGTGTCTACATTTTTCTCCTCTTTGAGATGGTGTGACGAAGTAGCATCATTTCAAAGAATATTAAAAATAGCAGCATGAAGAAAATGATTAGATAAGGGAAGATGACCCAATAATTCAAAGGAATGACTATGAAGAAAGATGATGGGAATGAAGATGAGGATTAGGATTAAGGATTAACTCTTGAGAGGACAAGCGAGTTTGGGAGAACATAGACGTGTTCTCAAAATGGATGAGAGGATGCAAGGATAAATGAGGAAGATGATAAAAGATGATGGAAGGAAGGCGGGTGGGAAGAGAAAGATATAATAGAAGGAGGATGTTGCAAAAAATAAAGAAAAAAAGGATTCAAAGACAAACACAATGTTTCCCTAGTCATGCTGAAAAGCCAAGATTGATTGATGGTGGATGGAGTGTTGCTGAAGTGGGAATGATATATATCCAAAAAAAACACAAGGATTGGTAAGGATACATCCCAATGATGATGATGAGAGTGTTTTTGATATGGGAATGATATATATTGAAACATCGCAAGGATTGTGAAGGATACATCCCAATTATGATGATTAGATTAAGATCAAGGCTTGCAGCAAGGCGAGGAACAAGACCAAGGATGCGATTGGATTATTTGTACTAGATTGAATCGATGAGGATTTTATTGTGATGTGGGATTGCTAAGAACAATAGGATTGATGAAATGGATGGATATGATAGAGGAAAATATTCTTAGACTAATAAATCTATATTAGCCTAAAATGAGTGAAGGGATAATAAAATGATGGAGAAATAGTGAAAAGATGTTTATGTTGGCAATAAGTGTTTTCATTGATGTCAACCCAATATCGGTCATCATTGATGTTAAATATTCATGATGAAGCATGTAAATAATTTTGAGTTAAGTATTGGATAGAGTTATTTGTTGGTACAAGCATGTAGTCTAGTATAAGGGAGAATGAAGGTTTGTGTGATACGAAGATGGATACACCTATTCTAATATGTTTTCTACATACCTAAAATTAATATCATTTTTTTTTGTGTAACACACCTTGAGATATGCTACTAAAGATTGGATAAGGCATTAACAGTGATGGATCAAAGAAAGTCATGATTTTTTGGTTTGCATCCTTTCGTAGTGCAAGATTAAGTCTTACAGTTCAAGTGATAAGGTGGTTAAGTTTTGAAGGTGCTATATCCAAGCATTCAAGTATTCAAACCCTTTGCAATTAAAGTTATAGTTTTCAATGTTCTAGTTTGTGCCCCAACAATATAATACAATGATAAAGGTCTGATAGAATTCTCTACATTCCTCCAGAAGAAAAGGGATGATCTTGCGGTCTTGAAGATATGTTCAACAAAGATTAATACATGCTACTTAATACTATCAAGGGTTGTAGTGATCCACATGATCAATTTTCATATAACACTGGTTTGCTTCAGTTTTTCAAGTTTTCTATGTTCTTGAATACTCAATGAGTTTCTCTAATGTGGCAACATATGATGCTCTCACATCTCAAGAAAAGGTTGAAGGGACACTATGCATGAACTACAATACTTGCTTCTTGATCCACATAACAATTTTGGTTTCTCCTTGGTCGTATAGAGATGAACTATAGCAGTTTATGATAAGTTTGATATCATTTGGGCTGACATGACTTGGTGCTTTCATTTCTAGTTGATCCAGATCAATAATTATTTTTTTGAAAGTTATATAGAGATATTTCTTGATCCTAATATGTTATGTACTGATCCATAATATGTTTTCCTTCATATTGTATATGTTTTGGAGCCTACCGGTGCAATATCATTTATTTTATTTAATAGTCACCTTGAAACTAACCTAATTAAAGTTTTGTGCTATTGCAAAGTATATTTATAGGAGGATAGATTATTGGTAAAAGGGTGTGTGTGTTGGATGAAAATTGAGAAGAATGTTAATGATGGAGTGTGAAAATTTAGTATGAAGGATGAATTGTGTGAAAAGGTCTTGACTATAACATCAATATATGTTTGGATGCTTCTCTACAACAATTTACATCTATATTTCTCATTCTAATTCTCATTTATCCTTCTCTAAGATAGTGAGTCTCATAAATTCCTTTTTGTATCTATCCATAAGGTTGTATACCTTAGTCAACAAGTCCATAAGGTAGTGAGCCTCAAAATATATTGTAATCTTTCTAAGAAGTGATCATTATTGTGAGTTAACTCTCACCGTGGTTTTCCCTCATTGGGTTTTCCACATAAAAATATTGTTCTTATGCGATGCATTTTTTCTCTTCTTCTCTTCTTTTCAATTTAATGTGAATTTTGATTTGCTAATGGGAATGATTAAGTTTTGTTAAGTGCTAATTCAGCCCCCTCTTAGCACTTCCTTGTGCTCAAAAATTGGTATCATAGCCAAGTACCTTACATCAACTTGAAAGATTGTGAAGTGGATTTTTAAGGTGAACTCCAATATTCCCTTGAGGATTTAGATGAAGCAAGATTCCAAAATATCAAATATGAGTGCATGCTAGAAAAATCAAAGAAAACAATTGACAAATTAAAGGAAAAAACTAAATAATCAAAAGAGGAAATTGGATAACTAAAAGCTCAAGTAGAAAATGGATTCAAAAAAGAAAAGCTTGTGATCTACGACTTAAAAGTTAAGATTGAGGAAGGGAAAAGGATTGAATATTTCTTGAATACCAAGTTGAAAGATAAAATTGTTGAATGCTCTATAAGGAAGCTAAGGTAGTAGAAAAAATTCCTACACTAATCTTGAGAGGAGGATAATGCAAAAATTTACAAATCTTTTCAATAGTTACAAAAAATAAAACACAATTAAACATAAATACCATGCATACCACAACAAAGTGATTTATGTGGGGAGAACCATTTGAGGAGAAAAAACCCACACTACAAAAGCTTCCCAATATATTATTTAGAAATCACAAAGATTACAATATACTTGTAGATAAAGCTTCTCACAAGAGTATCACCAACTAGAGATCTAAAGGAAACACAAGTGCTATTAGACTCTCAGAATACATCACAATACATAGTCATAATAAAAAATCCTCATAAAATAGGGTTTCCTTTTAGATAAATTCAAGCCAACAAAATATCAACCGTCAGATCTAAGACCTAATGATGAATGATCCAGATTTACAATAATAAAACATACATACAAGTTTCCTTTTGAGGGCATTGCCCCCAAGCCCCCATCAAAGCATGCCACACCCAGAATCCCCACTAGGGGGATGACCCCCCCACACCCCCACATTGATGTATCAATAGTACCTTATGTAATTGCAAGGTTGAGACACATTTTACCAACATGCTCAAAGCTTAAGGAATAAATTTTTACTCTAAGAAAAGAGCTTGAAAAGTTAAGAGATAAAATTGGTAAAGATATAAAACTAAAAGGAGGCTCTAACAATCTTGATGAACTAATTAAATTAAACATCCTTCCAAAGAGAAATCAACACTTGGCTTTGAAAAGGGGAAAATTCCAATAATCAATACATCTACAAATCTTGATGATAACTTCAAAGTAGAAGGAAAGTCTAAAATATGAGAGAAGAAGGCTTGTATTGAAAAACCTAAGGACACATTCTCTGGAGATGCGATGATAAATCAAAATAGCAAGAAAGAAGGTGGTTCACACCAATCCAGAAGATGAAGGCTAATTTTAGTAAGTCTACCCAAACTAATCCTATCAAGTTTAGTGGTAACTGCTATCCTTGTAACAAGATTGGTCATAAAGCAATTGAGTGCAAAAGCAAGATAAGTCAAAACTCTTTTAAGTCTCCAAGGTACAATGCAATGAACTCTAAATCATTGAACATGGTTAGTGCTATGCCCAAAATAAATTTGGCCATAAAGAAATTGAGTGCAAAGGTGCTATGAATTCTTAATATTTCTATGGGAAGTGCTACTCATGTAACAAGTTTGGTCATAAGGCTATTGAGTTTAGATCTAATATGAGAATAAGTAATAATGCTCTACAAGCTAGTATCACCTGCTTCAATTGCAATAGGAAAGGACATATTGCAAGATTCTATAAGGGAAAAAAATTAAGGTATTTTTCTTCACAAAGGAAATATGACATTGGTTAGAAAAAGAAGGGATTGAAAAAAGTATGGCAAAAAAAGGAAGGATGTGAAGATAAGACTGAATATGTACCTCAATATGGTGTAGATGGATCTTTCAGTAACTAAAGAGAGTGTATTGACTCAAGGGGAGTTGTAATTGCAGAACTTATCAAACCTGTAAAATTCATGAGATGTTGAAATATTCAACATACTGGTAAATATCAATATGAATTGGCTAGTCATATTTATGGAGAAAATAAACTCTTTGTGGAGGTGTCTTGAAGAAAAATGGATCTTTGTGATATATCAGATCATAAGAGATGCTAAGTGTCAAGAAAAAATAGATGAATTTATTATAGAATAACTAGGGTTGGTGTGAGGCATATATAGCTAATTTTTTATTGAATTGATCTCATTCAAAATATTTCAAGTGAGAGTAAGAGCTAAGGAGGTGGAGAAAGTGTCTGATAGGTTGTGTGAAAATGCTAACAACATTATTCATAGGTATTTCTTTGGTGTTTTTTGCAAAACCCTTGTATTAAAAAGTTCTATCCTACACCAGTTGTTATCGATGTTATTGAGAGACCAAGACCAAAATTAAAGAAGAATTCATACAAATCCATGGAAACTGACCCAAATGATGCTTTCTTGCATGTACCTATCAATGTGTTACATTTAGAAGATGCCCACATTTACATTTATTCATAATTGAATGAATAGAATTGTACGAAGATGGAAGAGTTCATGCTCAATAATATCTTGGGTGATGACTTTCAACTTATGCCAACATATGTGAATGTGAAATTGAAAGGATTGAATGTGTGGAAAGGTTCTCCTAACTTTTTATTCAAAGAGGAATGGGTTAGAATTACCTTGAGTAAGATACATGAAGATATATCCTTTCTTGATCAACCCCATTTAATTACAAAAGATGTTATCAAGGTAGTAACTAGATTTTGCTCCACCAAACCTATGCCATAATTAAAATGTGTGAAGAATGAAGAATTCATGAAGCTTACTAGAGTTATATTTGACAAAAGAGCTCTAGCTGTGGAAGAAATTGCTGACCTAGGGGTCTTGTATGATATAGTAGGAATAGCATACAAATTTTACTTTATGAATAGAGAAGGATCTGCTACCACCACTTTCATCTACATTGCTCATCAGATGGTGAAGGAAGGGAAAGATTATGATCTATATGAGCTCTTGCGACAAAAATTATTGGCGAATATACAAAAGACCAACAAATCATGATACAATTTTTGGTATGGCACTTTGATTATCTATCTTATTTTCTATTTTATGAAAGAAATTCTTGGCTTAAAGAATGTGGTCCAGAAATAGAACATACCTATTGCATATTAGATTAAGGATTACATGTGTAGATTTTTAGATACTAAAGAATGTGACTCAAATTTCTAGGGTTTCTTAAAAAAAAATCAAAATTAAATGTAAAGAAGGGATAAAATACCCTATAAGTTGTGGAAAAGTATAAAAATGAAATCACCTTTATGGTAGATAAAGACAACTATATTATATCAAGGTAGTTGATCCAAGAACCTCTTAGATAATCAGGTTTCCTTATGAGGTCTCCCAATCTTACTAGATTGCATATGCTAATATTTTTCTCAAAAAACCTAGGGATCCCACTATTGATAGGTTTGGGACTTATGATGAAATAACCAACAAACAAGTCGAGATGAATGCAAAAGAAAAGGAAAAGAATAAAGTGAAAAAGATAATGTCAAAAGTAAAAAGGTTGATTATCATCATTGAAGGTTCTACTATGCCAAAAACTCCCTCCACCACTCCACAAGCTACATCAAGACCAAGAAGGAAAAGCAAGTCTGTTACTACCATAGTTACACCTTACAACCTACTAAAAATCCTCCTAGTAGAAAAAGAACTACTACTGGAACACCTATGTAGTCCAAGTCTACAAAAAAGAAACCAATACCTAAGAAGAAATCAACAAGAGAAAAAGTAAGGCCGGTGAATTTGGAGGATGATGTTGAAGAAGATGATGAAGAAGAAATGAAAGCCTATAAATTAAAAAGGAGAGATAAGAGAAATATACAAGGTGAAAAAGAAGAAACACAAAGAAGAGGGAAAACAAAAAAAGAAGACTCCTCCGAAATCATTAGAACGTTTTCCTTTACAACTTTAGGCCATTGCCAATGCAATTATACAACATAATGATTTGAAATAATTTGTTGATCTCTATGATGAGTGACACAGAGCATCTCCTTTAGTGTCCCCTGCTCACGTTCTGACTGTGGAGTTAAGTGGAGCTTGCTAATTTTGGTTTTATTTTCTGCCGGCTCCATTTTGTTTCTACTCTTTCCGTTTTGGACCTATTTTTGGCTGTGAGTGGCCTATGGCCTGGTCAGCTGCATGTTGACTGGGGGATATTTTTAGTGGTGTTTTTGGGTTTATATGGGGGGCAGTCAGAGTGAATGTAGGGGATTTTGGGGAGAGGGTTGAGGGTTTACTGAGCTGCATTATCTATTTTTGAATTTGAGCAATAAGATGAAAAGTTTATTTCCCTAAATCTATTTTATTTGTTGGAATCTAGTTTTTTTGTTCTCTGTAGATTGGTGTGACTGCTAGTGGTGTTGAGCTATATCAGGTTTGGTATTAGAGAAAATTGATCCATGAGAGAGGACGTTGGCATGAAGGTTATCTAAGGCAATGTTGTAAGAGCTCTATTTTGGCTCTCATAAGTTTTGTTATGTTTTTTTGTGGTTAGAAGGGGGAAGCATGGGCACTTACAAGGATAGTTGCAAATGGTTAGGAGGGCCTAGATTGTGGAAGCATTATTCAATTAGGAGGGACAGTAGTTTTTTTGAGCTTTGGCTATTAGAGAAAATATGGAGTTGTGTTATAATGTAAGAAAGAGGATAATCAGTTTGGAAGACAAAATAAGGCAAAGGCAGAAACAAATCAAAGACCAACAAAAAGAGTTGCAAAAGTTAGAATCTGAGTTAGATGAGCTATTGTGCATGTTGGAGGAATATGAGGCATGCAATAATAAGAAGACAAAGAAGAAGAGAGTTGAAGCAAAAGTGCTCAAGGATGGTGAGAAGGTGAAGAAGATGCATGGGAATAAAAATTCATGTTTTGAAGAAGAATTATTTTTTAAGAGGGAAGCCATCGTGTTTAGAATCAGCCAAGGAATAGAGCTCTTGGAATAGGAAAAGCTTAACTCCCTAGATGAGTTGGCAAAATTTTTATTGGATGGAAGGCTGAATGAATGGGGAGAAGATGAAGAGGATGAATTAGCTGAAGATGTTGAGTTATGTTACCTTGAAGAAAGGGAAAATATTAAGGATTATAATGAGAGAGGCAAAGAGTGCATAAACTATAGTGAAGAGGAATGGAATTTATCACAAGAGGCAGCCTCAAATGTTGTAGTGGTGGAAGCAATCCACCTTAGAGAGAAAGCTGCAACAAAGAGAGAGGTCATTGGGAGCCCCATATGTGATGAAGCCTTATTGGTCTTAGAGGAGTGTAGGCTATAGCATGAGGTGACCCAAAATGTTGCAGTAGTGGAAGTAGTCCATGCTGGAGAAGAAACTGCAACAGAGATGGATATCTTTGGGAGCCCCATATGTGATGGAATTTTATTGGTTTTGGAAGACAAAGTCAACAAGGACCAGATAGAGGGATGTTTGAGGAATCCCGTGATTGATGAGAAGAGAGAAAGAGAAGATCATTCCTTTCTTGGAGGAGAAATGAGGATGATTGAGGGAGAGAATAAAGACTTGAAGAAGGAAGCACCTATGAGAATTTTTGATTCACTTAATTTGATTTTTGTCTTTAATAGTTTATGTGTAGGTGTGGAAGAAGATTGGACATACCATAGAAGGAGCCATAGTGAATATTGGTGGAAGAAGACCACTCGTTGGGAAAAGAGGAGGAGAACCAGAGGGCTGAGAAGGACAATTTCTGATTCAACTAGTAGTTGGAAGCATAGGAAGAAATTATGTAAAAATATGCAGAAGTACCTAACCTGGTGGAAAGGTAGGCCATGGAGTTAGCTCTTTCAACCTGGAGGTTCAGATTTTTTCAAAGGATGGGAGAATGATGCGGAGCATCTCCTTTAGTGTCCCCTGCTCATGTTCTGACTGTGGAGTTAAGGGGAGCTTGCTAATTTTAGTTTTCTTTTTTGCCGGCTCCATTTTGTTTCTGTTGTTTCCGTTTTGGACCTATTTTTGGCTGTGAGTGGCCTGTGGCCTGGTCAGCTGCATGTTGACTAGGGGCTATTTTTAGTGGTGTTTTTGGGTTTATATGGGGGGCAGTTGGAGTGAATGTAGGGGATTTTGGGGAGAGGGTTGAGGGTTTACTGAGATGTATTATCTATTTTCGAATTTGAGCAATAAGATGAAAATTTTATTTCCCTGAATCTATTTTATTTGTTGGAATCTAGTTTTTTTGTTCTCTGTAGATTGGTGTGACTGCCAGTGGTGCTGAGCTACATCAATGAGTCATCTCTTGATGACAAGTCCATGATTAAAAATGCAATAATAATGTACATGAACAATTTTAACATGGTTCTGAATGAAATTATTGATCAACTCCTGGTGAGCTTGGTAGAAGTACTTCGTAGTAAAAGGAATGTTGTTGTTGTCGAGGAAGAAAAAATGAAGCAAAATGCACTAGAAAAGGTTGGGGTATCTATCTCCCATGATGAAAGAGTCAAATTTTCCCAATATCAAGCTCAAGAATTCATAATCATATTAAGAATAAACATTCTCATGGGAAAGGAAAAGGATGAAATATTGGAAGGATTAAGGAATGCTGAAATAATTAAGGATCAAACTCCTCTGGATACCTCCTCTCACATAGAGAAAAAGGCAGAACAAGAGGCCTCAAAATATATAAAAGATAAGAGAATGGCCGAGGCATCAGATCAATGTACTAATACACACAATAAATTGCAAGAAAATTTAGAAAAGTTTAAAGATTGTGTAAATGAAGCAAATTCTCCTTATCAATTCTTCTTGAAATGGCAAAAATCCACCAAAGATATCAAAAGTTAGATTGAATCTATTGAGTCACAAATTACACAATTGGTTGAATGTTATTACTTATCAAGGGATATGGATGGATCTACCAAAGTAAAAGTTGAATAGCTTCATGTACAATTGTCATTTATTCTAGACCAAAGATAAAAATTGAAGAATTTTTTTAGTTTTCTAAGAGAAATAGTCAATGTGTGGCTCACACCACTATCTAGATTGTTGGTGAATGCAATGAAAGTAGGACAAAAAATTTAAAATCTCAACAAAATAAATAAGGGTGAGGAAATGTGCATAGAATTTAAATACCAAAATCATATACTCACCTCAACAAAATAAAAATAGACTACAACCTTGGAGCAAAAAAAGGAAATACACAAGAATATTATTCCCTCTAAGGATGCTACAAAAGAGTAAAACGAGACAATTTTGACTATGAATATTTTTGCAAAAGTTTGTTGTATTCTATTTTTGTCATTGAAGTTGTATATAACATATATTTCTTAAGGAATCTCCATCTCAGGGGGATTATATATTAAGGGGGAGCCCATACAATTTTGAGTTAGTGTAAATAAAATATATCATTCCCTTTGTATTTGATTTCAAAGGGGGAGAGATCAATATGTGTGTTTCCATCAATGACAAAGGGGGAGATTGTTGGCAATAAGTGTTTTCCTTGATGTCAACCCAATATATGCCATCATTAATGCCAAATATGCATGATGAAGCATGTCCATACTCTGGAGTTTAGTATTGTATAGGGTTTTTTGTTGGTACAATTCTGCAATATAGAATAAGGGATAATGAAGGTCTATTCGATTGTTTTGTGTGATGAAAAGATGAGTAGACCTATTCTAATATGTTTTCTGCATACCTAAAAGTAATGTCATTCCTATTTTGTATACCACACCTTGAGATATGTTGCTAAAGATTGGATAAGGAATTAATAGTGCTGACTCTAAGGCAAAATCATGATTTTTTGGTCTGTATCCTTCCATAGTGCAAGATTCAATCTTGTAATTCAAGTGATAAGGTGGCTAAGTTTTGAGTGTGCTATATCCAAGTGTTCAAGTCCTCACATCCTTTGCAGTTAAAGTTAAAATTTTCAATGTTTTGATTTGCACCCTGACAATACAATACAATGATAAATGTCTTATAGAATTCTCCACATTCCTCTAAAAGAAAAGGGATGATATTTCTATCTTAAAGATATGTTTAAAAAAGATTAATGCATGCTACTTAATACTATCAAGGGTTGTAGTGATCCATCAATTTTTATATAACAGTTTCCCTCAACTTGTTAGGTTTTATTTATTCCTAAATACTTAGTGAGTTTCCTTTGATGTGGCAATAAATGATTCTCTCAAATCTCAATAAAAGGTTGAAGGGACACTATGCATGAACTAAAATACTTTCTTCTTGATTCGCATAACAATTTTGGCTTCTCCTCAGTGGTACAAAGATGAACATCAACAGTTTATGATGAGTTTGATATTATTTAAGATAACATGACTTGGTGCTTCTATCTGTAGTTGATCTTGATCAATCAATTTTGTTTTGGAAGTTATATAGAGATAGTACTTGGTCCTAATATGTCATGTTTTGATCCATAATCTATTTTACTTCATATTGTATATGTTTTGGAGCCTACAGGTGCAATATCGTTTGTTTTATCTAAAAATCACCTTGAAGATGAACTAATTGGAGTTTTGTGTTATTGCAGAGGATATTTATAAGAGGATAAATCATTTGTAAAAGGGTGTGTGTTGGATGCAAATTGAGAAGAATGTTAATGATGAAGTGTGCAAAGTCGGTATGACGGATGAATTGTGTGAAAAAGGTCCCAACTGTAATATCAACATATGTTTGGATGCTTCTCTATAACAGTTTACATCTATACTTCTCTTCTAATTCTCATGTATCTTGCTATGGGATACTGAGTCTCATTAAGTCCTTTCGGTATCTTTCCATAAGGTTGTATACCTTAGTATGCAAGTCCATAAGATAGCGAGCCTCAACCTATATTGTAATTTTTATAAGTAATGAATATAATTGTGAGTTAACTCTCACTGTGGGTTTTCCCTCATTGGGTTTTCCATGTAAAAAATTCTTGATGTTCTTATCTGGTGCATGTTTTCTCTTCTATTCTTATTTTTAGTTTAATGTGAAGTTTGATTTTCTCATGGGGATGATTAATTTTTTTTAAGTGCTAATTCACCCCCCTCTTAGCATTGCCTTGTATTCAAGAAGTTAAACTAATAAATCTATATTATTCTATTTTTTTTATGGATAATTGAAATGATTGGATGGATGTGGATTTATGTGTACACAAACTCTAGTAGTGATAAAAATAGATAGGATAGGTATATTGGGGATAGGGATGAAGGATGAATAGATTAGAAACATGTACGTTAAATGGATGGGGAGATTTAGAGTGTTGAATTAAAACTACCATGCAATGAGCACTTAATCTTATATAGCATAGGATACTATGCACCAAGGTATGAGGAACCAGTGTAACTTTATATCACATGAATAGGACTAGCACAACAAATAAAAGGCTAGTCCAACATCATGTTGAGTCACAAAGGGATTTAGTGGAAACAATTTTGGAAAACCACAAACATAAGGGATACCCCAATGTAACACAAGACCACAAAGGATCTTGGTGGATACTATGTGAGACAATCAAGAAGACACAAAAAATGAAAAGCCAAGAATTTCCCCTATTTTCATCTGTGAAAGCATAATATGGTATGATGGATTGTGGAAGCCTCAAGTAGGTGAAGTAGGAAGCTCAAAAGAAATATTAAAAAATATCCAAAATAACCAAATATATAATAAATTCTCAAGTAGCTTTTTACATAAGGATGATGTATGGGGTTGATGTGGTCTAATGTGAGGAATGATATATCCTATGAAGACCAAGTATGGGTGGATAGATCCTAGGCTTCTCATGATAAGAGATGATCAAGATATCTTAAACCCAAGGGGGATAATGGATTTTATTGAAGTACTAGCTTGATAGGGGATTATTGGTGACACAATAGACACATGGATGTGATCTAGTGAAAATTATGTACAATGATGAGCCTATATGATGACACACGATGTACCTTATGTACAAGATGATTGATATATATGGCTCAAAAATGGGACAATTATCCAAATCATCAAAAGATGAATTGGGAGGAAAATAGGTTGGATAGATGTGTGAAGAGAAGCGATATGATATTAGAAAGATGTGGGAAAGAGGTAGAAGTGATGATAGTGGGATAGATGGAATTGGATTTTATGGGGGGTATCCTATAGCTAGATACTAATGAAAATGGATTAGGGGATATAATGCGGATATGGATGAATGGATGGAGAGATAAAGATGGGGATATGGAAAGGTGATATGATGGATGGATGAAGAGAGAAGGTTTTAGAGATGGAAGGGATTATTGGATGGATGGATGCAAAGATAAGGACTTGAAAGATGGAAGGATGAGTATATTAGAGGATAGGAAGATAAGGATGGGGAGATGGAAAGATGAGAAGATGAGGAGATATGCGGATAAGGATGGGGAGATGGAAGGAGGATATGGAGATAAGGATGTGGAGATAGAAGGAAGATAAGATGAATTAGAATGGATGGGATGGAATGAAAATACAAGGACCATGTCATAAACAAATAAAATATCCACAATTAGTAAAATAGAGGGAGATGATATTTGCATGAGTGAATCGAGAGATTGGGCCTTAGGGGTGGCTATGGAGCTAGTGTGGGTGAGGTCTACATGGTTATTTATGTAGTCAATTCTCTAGGTTCAGTGTCTAGCAATAGATGATGTGGGGGTCACATGAAAGTATCTAGTATGATGGGTTGATCATAGTTTAGTGAGGTTCAATATCCTAGGTGGAGAACCGATAGTAAGAGGAGATCATGGGGAATGAAGAGGGATAAAGAGGCACTTTGGATTCAAGGAGGATGAGGTGGGACCTTCAAGAGTAGTTTATCATGGGGATAAGGAGGGAGAGGAGATGTATGTAGATAATGGATAATCAAACAAGGAGGATGATGAGGGAGGAGTTGAGGTGTTGTTGGGGGTATATTTTTTAAGAGATGGTGAGCCATCATTGAGAGAGGGATATACCATGAGAAAAGTGAGATGAGAGGATAGTTGGGAGAGATAGCCTCTAGGAATCATATGAGGTGGAGAGAGGTAGGGATGATATGTTATAGATAGAGAGGAGCCTCTTGTAGGTGGAGAGATATTCTTATAACATTAGATTAGAAGATTTATAGGCATAAATTGCTGGGAGGGTTAGTATAGGGTGGAAGAGTTGATAGTGGAGAGGGATAGGGCCATCATAAAGTAGGAAAAAAAAATTATTTGACTAAAAAGGGTAGAGGTGAATGTGGATAGATTGAGATAGGAGAGAGATATGGTGAGGGGTTTGTTGAGACATTAGGGTATGGGACATATGGTATTAGATATGTTGTCTAGTCTTAGAGTGAGGTGATGCGAATAGTATGAGAGGAAAAATAATATTGGTAATTGTATGTGGGGGGTGTGATCCTAATAAAATGCCACTCCTAATGCGAGATGCAAGATAAAGAACTATTAGTGCAAATGGGAATAAGTAACAAGATAAAAGGACACCTCAATAAGATTAGCCTAAGAAAATATGAAAGCAAGATAAACAAAATAAATGCTTGTTATACCTTCATATTGTTGCTTCCTTGGTTGGCCCTTGATTTTTAAAGTCTTGTGTGCTCCTTGGATGGCAATGAAGCTAAAAATGGATGCAAGATGAATTGATGATGTGAGTGCTACAATGGATGAGAGTTTGAGTGGAAATTTTGTAAGAGTTTTGTTGCAAAAGACTTGATTCTTTAAATTGAGGGGGTATTTATAGGTTAATTGGAATTCTCTAGAGAATTCAACAGTTGGGATTGATCCAACAAGATCAAGATGAAGGGCTATGGTGAGTTGAGGACTCACAAGCCCTCACATCTTGACATGTGGAATGTGATATGTCTTAGGGTGGAGTGATGTGGAAATGAGGTGGATCTTGGGGGATGAGAAGATTCCTTGGAGGAGTAAAAGTGAATTAAAAATTCACAATGATTGGAAGAATCTAGTGGATAAGAGAGGGTCTCCAAAAAGCTAGAGATTTGTCACATGTGGGAGATGTGACAAGTCCAAGGTTCTAGAAGCCTTGGGCACATGTAAAATGACATGTCACATTTGCATGGGGGATGAAGAAGACCTTGGGAAGATAAAAGTGAATTAAAAATTCACATGGGGAAGAGGGGAACCTTGGTTGAATAAATGTGAATTAAAAATTCACATGGGGAAGGGAGTTTGGGCTAAAAATGGTAAGTGGGAAGGTTGACCAGAAAAGGTAAGCCAAATGTGGCTAATGATTCTGATTAAGGTTGTGCAAACATAATATTAGGATAATTAATGAGGGATTAGAGGAAAGTGGGAGATTATGGAGGATGTGACACTTAATCTTGATAAAGTGGTGCACATCCTAATCATAGATTAATTAATTTAATCTGGATTAGAAGAGGGTTATGGAGAATGTGACAAGGAGAGAGAAAAAGGGGAATTAAAAAATGATTTTAATCCAAATGGGTTAAAAGACTAAATTAAATAATTTTTCATATTTATTTAATTTAGAGAAGAACAGGGTGTAAGGTAAAGTATTTAATTTATTTAATTACATACTTTAGGAACCTTAGGCAGAAAATAAAATAATGATTAAATAAATTATTTAATCACTGTTAATGAAGCAGATGAATATAATAGATGATTTTGATCATATGGAAGTGATCAAATTTGGATGTCTACAGGGGGTATTACAAGTACTAGTTAAAGAGCACTGAGCTTTATTGAGACTAGTTGATCAAGGAGATTAAATTCTATACAATTATGATTTATGGCTATGAGGCCACCACTATCTCGAGGTCCACCACCTCCACCATCAGGAGCAAGGGTAGTAATAGGATCATTAGTAGCATCAAAGGGTAGTAGTCATAGTTAGGAATATTATAGAATATATGCTTGTGAGATCATTTGTGTATTATTTGATATTTTTTAGCCTTTTATATAGACATTGATGAAACTTGTATCAAGAACAATAATTTTATTTTTTGCATATATCATGAGATGATTTTAGGTCATTGGTTTATGATAAAAATGTTTTATAATGTACATATGATGGATTCTAATGGATTATACATATGATGTTTATGCTTTATGATTTATGGATATATTATATGATTATATTTTCTCAATGTTTGTTATGGATCTTTATGATGGACTATGGATGATATGATCATATAATGGATTGTATTATGAAAATTTTATGATATATTTATCAATTTAATGCAAATATGGTTGATTGAATTTTATCTATTTTTCTATATGAATATGATAATGATGCAATGGTAATTTTTACTATATCGATAGTGGATGTATGGATGATTATGATATGTTATAGATATGTAGGTTGTAATCTTTTATTATGATGTTATGGATTTTTTATAAGTATGTATATGATTCTATGTGAAATGATTATATTTATTATATGACCTATCTGTGAGTGTATGTAGGATATGCAAGGTGAGTGTGAATGTAATGAATGATGGATTTTTTTTGTTTCTAGTCATGATACAAAGTGAGATTAAAGAGGATACAATGGGATAATAGTTATTAGGATGGGATGGGGATTGGTGAACGGGGAAAATAAATTAGATTCTTAAGAAGGGATATAAATTGATCATGGTGTAGGTGAGAGAATGCGTTAGGATGTTTAGGAATTTTTTTTATGAAAAATATGGATGGAGATGAGGGATAGGATATATAAGGGAAATTGATGGGGTAGGTTATGCTGATATGTGGAGATAAATCCTAGATTTTGATATAATAAAGGAGATTATGCACTAGGGTATAAGAACCAAGATGACAAAGAAAACTTTGCATGGACTTGAATCTCAAACAAAAGGTTGTTCTAGTACATGCAAGACATGATACAACCTTGGGGGTTGTTGACATATTTTATGCCACCCTTGGATGCACATAATTTATATCCGATCAAAGAGATCCTATGTGTCCATCATGTTGAAATCCATGTTTATTTTGATGAATCTGGGTCTTTGAGGTTTTGAAACTCCTCAATTGTATCCAAATAGGGTTCTGAACTAGAAAGTTAGGGCTTTCAAAACCCTCATATTCTTATACCCTAAATCCCTTGGTCTTGGAAAAAACTTTTGTTATATTCCTCTGTTGACTCTATGTAGTTAGTTTTCGGTCTATTAGTTATAACTTATGTCTATCAAAGTCATGTTTTTACTGGCCCCTTCATTCTAATATTCCCAATTGTTGCATGTTGAGTCATTATAAATCATGTTTTATGCTAATGTAGGTTCAAAATAATTTAATATTTTCTTAAGACCTTTGTAATGCTGGGAGGTCCCATCACACACATCCTATTGGTTTCGTGCTAGCCCTCAAGATTAAAATAATAAAATTAGGAAGCCAAAGGGATGGCAGGAAAATGACACCTATCCACCTTTGTGGTGGAACCTACCACTATTTGAGGGCATTGATGGCTAAAGGAAACCAAATCAATATATAATATGCATTCTAACAAATAAATCTTGAACATTCCCCGTTAGCCCATGGGCAACCCACTATCAAATTTGGACTTATGGAGGGATAGCGGGTGTAACCATGTGTCCCATCTCTTTGGTGGGTCTTGAAAGTGTTTGAGGAAATGTTACTGGTGGTCCAAAGTTCTAAGGGTTGTGTTTGATCCCAATGATTGAATCATAATCATTCCCCGCTAGCCCTTGAGGAATCTTTTGAAGATGTTGATACTATGAGGGACAATGGGCTACTAACATGTGGCTTCATCCCGAGCTACTAAAAGGTTATTGGGCACATGGTCAAAGGGAAAGTGAGATGTTTTAATCTCAATTGTCCATCAGATGAAGGTGTTAAGCATGTGGGTGTAAGCTTTGAAAGTTAAGTAGTGCACACATTGATCTATATTGGTTTGATCTAGGTCATTTCCCGCTAGCCCGTGACCACAAATCTAAAGTGTGAAAATATTAGAGGGCCAACAAGCGGGTGAAATGTGGCATAGTGGGACTCAATGTTGATTGAATGAAGAATTTTATGGGTCCATTAGATACATGGTTATATATCACTTGGCCACTTCACATTTTTGTTGTGAAGTGAGGTGATCAAATGGTTCTCACAATGGGCGATGAATGCAGGATGATAGGTGGCATATTTCATTCCATTAAAGGAACTCAAATGTGACTCATAATAATTTTTTGCAGTCCCTTTGATGATGGTTATGTAGTTTCTTGGTGATTGAAGACCCTAATTCAGTAGTGGAGATCAATGGCTATGTTTTAAACCTTCATTAGGAATCTAATATGAGCTCTTCATCTCCAATTTGATAGCCAACATTCAAAATTCAATGAATAATTTATCTTGTTCATGATAGATTTGATGAAGTTATTATTTAGCAAATTTCTCAGCTTTCAAATCAAATATGATCAACTTGGATCAATTTTTCATGCCTTTTCAACACTCCTTTTAATTTTTGGATGGTGCCATTACTCCTTAGTGTGCTGTGGAGGCCACATCTCTCCTAGAAAGGTATGATAGTTTAATATTTTCATGTATTTCACATGAGCTCCATCCCTAAATTTATGTCATTCATCATTCTGGGGCTCATTCAAGATGTTAGAGCCTTTATGGCTTGGCAGTTATTTTGTAGTGGGTACAATTCAGATATTTTAATCTAATTAGAGTTCATCTTTCTATAACCCTAGTTATGTTTGCATTGGGGTTTTGAATTCAAACCTAAGTTATGCCTAAACTATAAAGATAAAAAATGATTTCTTTTCTAAGGTTTCTTCTTCCTCTAGCTCCTTTGGGGTTTTTCTATGACATACTTGAAATTTTGCATCCCTGTTATTGTAAAGATTGTTTTTTTCTCTTTGTATTAATGAAGATGATCAAGCTTTCATTTTCTCAGCTCTTTTATGTTTGAGTAATTTTTTACCTTCATATCTAAGTTTTTATTTTATTTTCATGCATGCATGTTTGAGTTAAATGGTTTACAGTTAGTGGTTTGAGAAACCTTGTTTCCTTCCAGTGCCTTGTCAAACCCTCACCTTCTTGTATGCCTCTAAGAATTGAACAAAAAAAGAGTTAT
Source organism: Sequoiadendron giganteum (assembly GCA_007115665.2). Classification (NCBI taxonomy): domain Eukaryota; kingdom Viridiplantae; phylum Streptophyta; class Pinopsida; order Cupressales; family Cupressaceae; genus Sequoiadendron; species Sequoiadendron giganteum. Next base: position 134,620,956 of record CM021103.1, on the reverse strand, counting down.
GAAAGTCCCCTTGCCCCTCTTCATTAGTGTATTGAGTACTATATGCTAGGAATTAGAGACCTTTCCATCTTGATGTATCACCTCCATTTCCCTTTCATGTTCTCTTTCTCCCCTTTTCCTATTGAGCTGTTAGTGGTAGGATTTCATGTGCTGGGTTGGATCAAAACATTGGAATGGAATTACAAAGGAAACCAACCTTCTCTAAAGGCTTGAACTCAGCTTGCAAGTTCCCACACCTTGATGGAATTTCAATTGTGTCATTAGAACACTAAACTCTTGTTCAGTAGGACGTAGTTTTATGTGAATATTTTTTGGTGTGCCAAGTGCGACTACTTATCTCCATTGAAAAATTTGGTGTTTTATTCAATGGATCTTGCCTTTTAAGGAATATATTCAAACACCATGGTGACTCCATTCACATCTACTAGTTCAAGAAATTCTGGTTTTACTTCATTCCATTGAAGATTTGGTGCACTATTCAACATTTCAGCCTTTGGAGGCATTGTTTAAGCATCTAGAGACTCTGCAATACCCATATTTGGGTGAATTTTGGTATGTATCCAAAATATCTGGCTAGGTAGTCCTTTGCCTTTATTTTATAAATTTTGAAGTGTTTCCCATGTTTAATAATGTTGAGTTTAGAGGAAATCATATGTAAACTCCACCATATCATGGTAATGCTAGCTTTGCATCTCCCAATTAGCCATATCAAGCTGGTTATGCCTCCTATTGCATTCCAAAAAGCCCTATTGTTGTGGGTCCTCAATATTTTCAAAATTATAAACACCCACCCCACCCTTCTCAAACATCTTTGATGCCTACACATTCCTATCAACAACCTCAGGATACTCCTTATTCTTCATTTCAACCCCAAAATGAGAGTGAGATCATATCCATGGTGAAGAATCTATTTAATCATATTATTGAGCTTAAGGATCAGTATTAAACATTTGACCTACAACATGATGATTTTTTCTATCAAGCTCATTATTCACAACAACAAGAGTTAGAATCTCAATGGAGGTATGAGTAACAGTTGGAGGCACAAAGAAGACAATAAGAAGAGTATACAAAAATTGATGTTGTTGCTAAGAAAGAGAAACTCATACTTTCCCTTACTCTAGCAAAAATGCTTGAGATTCAAGCAACCCCTTTTGTGCCTAGTTTCAAAAAAGAACCTCCACCATTTATAGAACAAATGCTAAGGAGGAGGTACAAAAGAATAAATTACCAAGTTTCATTAACCCTAACAAGCCTCTTGAAACTTCTATTATCCCTCTTTTTGTTCTAGAACAACATGCTAAGGAGGAGGTAAGGAAGCATAAATTCCTAAGTTTCAAGAACCCTAGCAAGCCTCTTGAAACTTCTATTAGCCCTCCTTTTGTTCTAGATTAGCCTGCTAAGGAGGAGGTAAGAAAGAATAAATTCCTAAGGTTCAAGAATCTTAACAAGCCTCTTAAAACTTGTATTATCCCTCTTGCTATTTTAGAGCAGTCTATTGTGCAAGAGGTTTGCAAGTTTTTTTTTTTAGTTTGATGAATCCCAATCAACTCCTTGAAACTCCCATTCAACCTCTTGTGTCATCAAGTGGATCCTCTATGTTGGATATCCTAAGTTTTGATAGCATACATTCCTTTAAATAAAACATCCTTGAGGAGGTTACTATTGTGGAGCCTTCATGTGCTCTTGAAAATGAATGTCTTAGTTTATTGTAAGAAAAAATTCAAGATGAAGCAATGTCACAACAACAAGACATTAAAAAGATAGAGAAATATTATATAGTAGAGGAATCGGTCCTTTCTTTTGATTCCCTTGTTTTATTGAGGATGAGGAGGATAGATCAGTTATACCTACATTTCTTGAAGCCTTTGAATAGATTGTCTTGGCTTGATGGTTGAAGAAAATTCCATGGTTTTGGAGCACCAAAAATAGACATGTTCAACCCCTGTCATTATGGATGAAGATCCCCAATCTATTAAGGTTTGTAATTCTAAGGTCGAGTATCTCTTTTGGAATGATTTAGAAGCTTTTTTTTCAAGCTTGGATGACAATATTTCACTCCCAAAAGAGGATCTTTGTGGGAAAAAATATGAGAATGGAGAACAAGTTGAGGATGTGAAAATAATTACATGCCAAGAGTCTATTTTTATTGCAATCAATTTCCAAGAGGAAGTCAAAACAAAGAGATAACTTGAAGAATTTAGTTTTTCACCCAAAGTGTCTCAAAAATCTAAGGCTTGTGTTGATGAAGTGTGCATCAATAAAAATAATCACGAGGTTTGTTGATTTTTTGTTGTCCTTGAATGTAGCAATGTTGAATATGACATCTTCATTCAAGATATAGATGTGACCTTTGGAACTAGGGATGATGTGAATGGGTTAGAGTGCTTCACATAGATCCAACACACTGAAAAATCCACCATTGAGCAACCACACATTTGTTTGGAAAGTGATGCTCCTACTGCTTATTTTTATTGTATGCCTGAGCTTCAAAGCTTTTCTTTTGAGGTGCATGAAGAATACATTCCTTGTGCAAATCAAAAATTAGATTTGGCATATTTTATATCACCATGTGAGCTAGAAAATTTATCTTTTTTTTTAGTTCATGCATTGAGGAGGTTAGCAATAGTGACATTGGCCAATCCTTTTGTAAGGTAAGTTCTCTTCTCTGCACAAAAGGTTTGATCTTGGGTGTTGGCCTATCTTAAAAAAAGTTCACCCCTGCTGCTATATGTTCACCTAAGGTACTAGTGTTAGATGAGTCTGACACTTGCATAAAATGGCTCCCCTATAATGGAAAAGTTTATAGGGAAGTGATCCTTAAACTTGCAGGAATTTTGTGCATTCCCATGCATGTTGACATTAGTTTTTAGTGGTTTTATTTGGGAGAGGTCTACAAATATGGATTGAGGGAGATCAACTCCTTCAAAAGGTTCATCTTTGACAAAGGAAATATTCCATTCTTTTCTTTTTATTAGTATAATTTATATATTGTAAATATGTTTTTCTTTCCTTGAAGTGAAATTTGTACACCTTGCATTATCCCTAAGGGAATGTATGCCTTTAGTTTCCATGCTTTCCTCCAAGTGTAGGCCTACACATATTTTTGTTTTTTTCCCTCGAGAGGCCTAGTTTTGTTAATTACCTTCATGACTCTATGTCCAATGGAATTATAAGGCCTCTAGATTCCATGATTAGTAGGCAATAATCCCACAAAAAATGCCAAAATGCTGATATATTTTATGCCACCCTTGAATGCACATCATTTATATTTGATCAGAGAGATCCTGTATGTGCATCCTATTGAAATCCATGTTTATTTTGATGAATCTTGGTCTTTGAGGTTTTGAAAATCCTCAATTGTATCCAGATAGGGTTCTAAACTAGCAAGTTAGGTCTTCCAAAACCCTCATATGCTTAAAATATTAACCCCCTAGTCTTGGTAGATGCTTTTGTTATATTTCTTTGTTGAATCTCTGTAGTTGGTTTCCAATTTGTTAGTTATAACTTATGTCTATTGAAGTCATGTTTTGACCACCCTTCATCCTAGTATTCCCGACCATCACCCGTTGAGTCATTATAAATCATGTTTTTTCCTGATGTGGGTTCAAAATCATTTAATATTTGCTTAAGGTCTGTTTAATGCTAGGTGATTCTCACCGCATGCATCCTATTTGTTCCTCACTAGCCCTTGAGGTTAAAATAATAAAATTAAGAAGCTGGAGGGATGGTGGGTAGGTGACACTTGTCCACCTTCGTGGTGGACCCTACCACTGTTTGAGGGCACTGATGGCTAAAGGAAACTAGATCAATGGATAAGATGTATTCTAAAAAATAAATCTCGATTGTTCCCTACTAGCTTGTGGGGGACCCACTATCAAATATGAACTTATGGAGGGATAGTTGGGCGTGTACCATGTGTCCTATCTCTTTGGTGGCCCCAAGATCTAAGGGTTGTGTTTGATCCCAATGATTGAATCCTGATTGTTCCCTACCAAACCTTAGGGAATACTTTGAAGATGTTGATACCATGAGGGATAGTAGGCTACTACCACGTGGCTTCATCTTGAGCACCCAAAAAAATAACGAGGTGAAATATTTCAACTGAACTTTAGAAACATTAAAACTTGAGCTATTAAAAGGTTATTATGCATGTGGTCAAAGGGAAAGTTAGATGATTTTATCTTAGCCATCCATCAGATGAAGGAATTAAGCATGTGGGTGTAGGATTTAAAAGTTAAGTGGCGCACAAGTCAGATTGTAATTGTTTAATCTGAGCCATTGCTCACTAGCCTATGATCACAGATATGAAGGGTGTGAATCTTAGAGGGCTAGAGGGTGGACAACATGTGGCATGGTGAGACCCAATGGTGATCAAACATAGAATTTTATGGGTCCATCGGAAATGTGGCGATATATTGCTTGATCACTTCACAACATTGTTGTGAAGCAAGGTGATCAAATGGCTCTCATGATGGGTGATGAATGTAGGATGATAGGTGGAAAATTTTGTTCTATTGAAGGGATTCAAATGTGACTCACACTAATTTTTTGTAGTCCCTTTGATGATGGTTATGTAGTTTCCTGGAAATTGATGACCCTGATTCAGTGATGGAGATCAATGGCTATGTTTTAAACCTTCATTAGGAATTTGATCTGAGCCCTTCATCTCCAATCCGAAGTTCAACATTCAAACTTCAATGGATAATTTATCCTATTCATGGAAAATTTTCTGAAGTTATTGTTCAACAACTTTCTCAACTACTGAATCAAATGTAATCGACTTGGATCAATTTTTCAATCCTTTTCAAAACTCCTTGATGTGTTGTAGAGGCCACATCTCTCTTGTCAGGGCATGTTGGTTTGATATTTTTATGGATTTCATGGAATCTCCATCCCTTCATTCATGGTATTCATCATTCTGGGGCTCATTCAAGATGTCAGAGCCTTTATGGCTTGGTGGTTGTTCTATATTGGGTGCAATTCAAATATTTTAATCTAATTGGAGTTCATATTTTTGTAACCCTAGTTAATTTTGGGTTAGGGTTTTGAATTCAAACCCTAGTTATGCTTGAACTATAAAGGAAAAAATTATTCTTTTCTAAGGGTTCTTCCTCTAGTTCCTTTGGGGTTTTTCTATGAAAAACTTGCATTTTTGCATCCCTGTTATTGTAAAGATTGGTTTTTTTGCCTTTATATTAATGAAGATGATCAAGCTTTCCTTTTCTCAGCTCTTTTATGTTTGAGTAAGTTTTTACCTTCATATTTGAGTGTTCATTATATTTTCATGCATGTATGTTTGAGTTAAATGGTTTACAACTGTTGGTTTGAGAAGCCTTGCTTCCTTCTAGTGCATTGTCAAACCCTCACCTTCTTGCATGCCTCTAAGAATTGACCAAACAAAGAGTTGCAAAAGTTCCCTTTCCCCTCTTCATTAGTGTATTGAGTAGTCTAAGCCAAGAAGTAGAAACCTTTCCATCTTGATGTATCACCTCCATTTCCCTTTCATGTTCTTTTTATCCCCTTTTCCTCATGAGTTGTTAGTGGTAGGATTTCATGTGTTGGTTTGGATTAGTATATTACACTGGGATTGAAAAGGAAGTCGACATTCTCCAGAGACTTGACCTCATGTTGCAAAGTCCCACACCTTGAGGTCATTTCCATTGTTTCATTAGAACACTAAAATCTTGTTTAGTATGGTTCAGTTTTATGTGACAAGGGTCATGTGAGAAATGAGCTTTAATATATGAGATCCTTATGCACAAAAGTCCTTGGCATGGGCTTGGTGGATTTATACAAAGAATGACCAAGATATATAAAGACATTCATACACACACAAGGTTGGAATTATTAGTTGTGGGTCATGTAAAGAACAACCAACAAATGGATACATAGAAACAAAGACTATGCTCCATTATACACCAATAAAAGCACACCAAGATATAAAAAAATATAGGTGGTATTAAGTAGGTATAGTCATAGGAAAAAATATAAATTAAAATAAAAGACTAACAAACAAACAAGTCATGCAACCATCATATATCTTGCCAACTTAGGAAGGTTGATGTTTTGGATTATTCTTGACATGTGAAGTATAAATCCCTAAGGGAATGGATGATTATGTAGACAAGAATGATTGGAAATAGGTATGACAAATTTTTATTATTCAAACGTTGGACCTATGTGTGATTTTGTGATAGGATGTGATGATAGATATGTAGTTTGTATTGTGTAGTGTGAAGTCTAGTAGTGTAATGGGGCGAAGCTTAGTTTAGTGGTGTAAGAGTAGTGTATTAGGTAGTATGTGATGAACTCCTATCCAAGTCATGTTAGGTATATAAAGGTGTCTATTTGTTAAACAATCGTTGGGTATTGTCCCTAGTGTAACAAAGGTTATGAAATAGTTGTGGATGGATGTATCATATGGTTGTAAGGGGAGGAAGAGATATCCAAACCATTAATGAAAGGATTAGAAAATAAATTCTAAGAAATACAACCGAAAATTCACATATATGGTAAAATACCATTGAGAAGAAAACACTAGTTCCTTGATTCTTGAGAATAGTCATTGGAATGGTAGCTCTGCATAGGATATATTCATGAGGTTTGATGTGGGGATGTGATAGGTTATAGGGGAAAGTGAGATGAAGTATGACATAAAGTGATACTGATTCTAGCCATGATGGATTTGTTAAATGAGGTGGTATGGTATATGGTAGGTCTAGTTAATGATCCGATTAGTATACATAGTAAAACTCTATGATGAGATGGGGATCATGAGGGTGATTATGGGGTGTCAAGTAAATAATATCCTACTATATGGTGGGATGAGGCTACTAAACATGACACTTAAAAGAAATTTTTCACCAAGGTAATTATCCAAGGTGCCACCAAGGTGGTTTTCACCATTGTATGGATTATTTCTCTTTATTATTTATTATTTTTTTATTTTTGATTTTTCTTGATTTATTGGGGCATCTTGAGGCTTAGATATATAAATTTTTGAGGTGCATGATATTCATGGGCTCTTATAGTAGTTGAAATTTTGATGTAGAAGATGATATGATCCTAATCTATATTTGACAATAAAAATGAAAGTTTCTAGCCAATTAGGTTCAAAATTGCCCTTCTTATCTCTATCTTGGAGATTCCTCTAATTTTATTTGAGTACAAGGTCACCAAATTCAAACTATTTTTGAATTTTATTTTCTTTTTATAGTTTTGATGGTCATGATTTTGATATGCATGTAGGTGATTCAAGGTGTTGAGGTGCCTCTCATCTAGTAGTTCTAGCTCTTGTAGGCATGCAACTCGATATTAATCCTCATCCATGTGATGTTGTGATGATATTATTAGTGAGGGGAGATCAATCAAAATTGGAAAAATAGCTTCTAAACTAAAGATAAGTCAGTATGGAGTTGCACCAATGAGTGTGCAAATGCTAGTATGGTAGGCCCATAGGGATTGATTGAGTTGTAGATGCCAATAATGACTAGCTTCATTGACTATATTTTTCAGAATTTTAAGATAGTTTTTTTAGAATCGTTACTTGAACATTACCATGGAGATAGTATAAGGTAGAGAAGTGATGTTGGATGTAGAAGTTTTGGAAAAGGTTGCAAATTTCTTGGTTCTTGAATGGATTTCCATTATCAATATTAATGGAAAGGGGAATACTATAGTGATATATTATGTAATGAAGGGTGAAATTATAATTTTTTTTACTAGTGATGTAGGTGAATGGAATGGATTCAATCCACTTTGTAAAGGTTTTTGTGGTAGTAATTATAAAATTATAGTTATTGGAGGAAGATGGGTGAATTTTTACAACAAGGTTGAGCCCCCACTGTGAGAAGGGCCATGGGTAGTAATAGGTGTTGGATGTTGTGGTTGTATTTCTGATATGTGGTTGTCATTGATGTCAACACTATTAGCATTGGTGATGCTTAACGATGCATATGTCAAGGAGATTGAGAAAATTGTAATAAAAATATTGCAGGCAACCAGTGAAGGTGAGAAGGTTAGAGTGTTGTAAAGTGTTGTACATTGCTAATCAGAAGGTGTACATTAAAGGGTTTGTTGCTGAGCCTATCTAGTATGTTTTCTCAAAGTTTTAGTGGTACGCATCAAGAATTGAGAAAGTTACAAAGGTCTATGTTCCTACAGTAGTTCAATTATTGTAGCAAGTGTTTTTGGAAGAAGTAGATGAAATTATGGCAACATCAGTTGCTGCACATATTCTTGTGAAATTCATGAATGATTCTAGATCATGCTCTATCAATTCAATACGTCTACATTGATCAGAGTTCTTGTGATTAAATATTTTTCCCTGTGTGTTCAAGATTTTCATGTTCTTAGCTGATATTATGGTGATAGCGTGTTACAGATCTCTATGGATTAATACTTTACTGTTTGGTGTTATTGAAGGTGTTTTTTGGATCCTCACTATGTTGTGACCAACATGTGTTGGTGCGCATTAAGATTTATTTATGTATTGAGGCCAACAGTTTTAATTTATTTTTTATTTGTGGTCGACAAAGTAGTTGATGTAAATCCGTGTGGTGGATATATAAGAGTGATTGTTATTCTCATTTGTATTTATGCTCGGTGTGTGTGATGTAATGTGTTCCAAGGCTTGCTTGCACAACTAGCTAAGAAGACCTCACTTGTCTCCTCCTAGGATCCTAATCTCCTTTAGGATCTAAAAGGGCTCAGATGATTAACTAAGGCCTTGTCTAACTCTTCTCTAAGAGCCCGATCCCTTGTGCTTAACCTTGAAAGACAATCACCCTTAGTTCACCTCAACACTTTCTTCCACACTTAGAAGACTCTAAGTGCCACCAACACACAAAACATTGAATTGACTACACGGGTGTCAGATATCTTGAAAATCATCCATTTTCTCACATTTGGATTCATTTGGAGGGATCACCAAACCTTTCTTCAACCGAGTGATAAAATTTGTCTTGAGGAGGCCTATTTCTGGTGGCCCTTGACAGTGTCCTTTTCCTCGTTCCTACCAAAATTTCCCAAACACCTTGAAAAACTAATCCCACATTCGAGTACCCTTTTGGATTCTTTGAAGGACTCAACAATTTGCAGACCCCTAGGTCATCCATACATAGGTTTCCTATTATCTAGGTTAAGTAGGGTTATTAGGCTTAGTTTGTAGGATCCCACTGGTTTTCTTGCTCAAACCTCACCCAAATGGATTGATAGTCCCTCAAACCTCCTATCACATCAAGACCTATTCATGCCCCACCTAGAACCATCCTTATCACGTATTGTACTTCACTCCCCTGCCTATTTTCTTCAATTCCCACTGTCAAATCTCTAAGTGGGCACTCTAAGCCCGCCTAAGACTTGACATTAAACATAGTTGTTCCACTCTCCATGAATCCTAACTCTACATATGTACAGACCAATGGCTCCCCTAACACATCCATCTATCCTCAGGAAATTCCCGTGACTAGATTTCATGGGGGAGCCATAAAAAGACAAACTGGTCAGGATAGGACCAGTAAAACCCCTAAATGTTAAACTATTTCTTCAAGACACTAAATCAACTCTTATCAACTTTCTTACAAAATGGAAAAGTATTATAACTATTCTATGAACACAATTCTATCACTAAATCAAAGCATTCAATCCATCTAATATCATTGTCACTTAATAACACTTGGAGTTCACATAAAAACATAAAATTGTAGAGCTATTTTCTATTTTTCAAAACTTGATTACAATCTCTCCTTTACTTGAATTCGAGCCTACTTCATATTAAGTGCCATTCACCATTTTTGTAGGGTCTATTGGTCAATCCCCCACTCCTATCCTTTAGGGGATCCTATGTAACTGAGTTGCATGCAACATTTGCCACTATGCCACCTTCCTAACTCTTAGGACCTCTATCTCCTATATTTCAAGTAACCAACACCATTAAAAGCCTCATGGAATCTTCCTAACACCATTCATGTGTTTAGAACACATTTTAGACTCAAATCCCCAACTTAAACTACAAAATACTAAGCAATTTAAAAGTTACTAACAATGACTAATTTGGTGACCTTAGTCCTAATGACTAACTCACTTAGCCCACATTGTAATGAACTTCTAAGGTCCAAAACAAACATATAATTACTCTGACTTGGCTAATGTTAGATACAAGCCCAAACTATCCTAACTATGGATGTTAGCCTAGGTGTGCTCCTGCACCATCCTCCCCCCCAAAAAAGAGTTCAATCCACCCTTGGATTGAGTAAGTTGAGATCAATGCCCAACTTCTTGAACTCTGATTCTTTGATCTATACTACCTCAACATCAAGTTGACCATGCCACTTGATTAGATGTTCCTTACATTCCTTGGTTCTAGTCTTCTTGTAGACCCTATTATCTAGTATACTGTCAGCTTGCTTGACTGTAGCTGAAGGTAGTTTGAGCTCTTCCACATCATGAATGACTTCATTGAGGCTTTGATCCATATTTGGTGGTGATCCTTTGTAATGAACCAGATCTGCAATGTTGAAAATAGGGGACATTCCACTGTCTTCCAGTAGCTCCACTCTAAAAGCATTGTTCCCATACTTTGGCAAGATAGGACAGGGACCTCTCCTCTTCATCTGAAACTTGTGAGGGACACCTTTCTACAATTTGGACTTGTTTAGATGCACCATCACCAAGTCTCCCATATTAAACTGAGCTTCTCTTCTATGCTCATCCACCTTGGTCTTATGTTTCATAGTGTTCTCAGTCAATGTCTTCCTGACTGTGTCATGAATCTCACGCATTGCATAGGAAAAATCATCAGCATATCCACTTCCCTTAACTCCATCCCTTAGGTCTCTTAGTTCTAAGACTCCCCTAGGATGTAAGCCATACACAATTTCAAAGGGACTCTTCCCTGTGGACCTATTTATAGTATCATTATAGGCATATTCAGCTTGCCCAATCAACTGATCCCATTGTTGACCATACTCCTTGGTCAAGCATCTTAACAGATTTCCAAGGCTCCTATTTACAACCTCGGTTTGACCATCAATTTGGGGATGGTATGCAAATCCAAAAGATAAATTAGTGCCCAATCTTTGCCAAAGAGTCTTCCAAAAATGACTCATAAAATTGGTGTCTCTATCTGACACAATGCTCATCGGTAACCCATGTATCCTTAGTATCTCTTTGAAGAAGAGAGAGGCTATTTGACTGACATCATTAGTTGTCTTACAGGGCACAAAGTGAGCCATCTTGCCAAATCTGTCCACAACTACATAAACACTATCCATGCCTTGTCTTGTCTTGGGTAACCCAACTACAAAATCCATACTCAAGCATTCCCATGGCCTAGTAGGAATAGGTAGTGGTTGATATAGGCCTGCATTTGAAGAAGTGCCCTTAGCCTTTTGACATACTATACAACTTTCCACATACCTTCTTACATCAAGATTCATCCTTGGCCAATAATACAACCTTTGAAAAAGTTCTTGTGTCTTTGTGATCCCAAAATGACCACTCAATGCTCCATTGTGCTTTTCCTAAATCAAATTTTCTCTAGTAGAGCCTCTAGGGACACAACAAATTTCCCTTAAACAAGAGATCACTTTGTAAAGTATATTCAACATATCTACTATGAAAATGATTCTTGTATTCAGCACATACCTTATAAATGTCTGCAAAGTCTTCATCATCTACATATAGATCCTTGAAATGATCTATTCCCATGCTCTTCAACTAAATTTCTTGGATGGTAAGAGCTCTTCTACTCAAGGCATCTACCACCTTGTTGAGTACTCCTTTCTTGTGCTTAATATTAAAAGTGTAAGCTTACAGGTATTCAACCCACTTCATGTGCTTGTGACTCAATTTCTCTTGTGAATTTAGGAAACTAAGTGCTTGGTTGTCTGAATACACTATGAACTCCTTGGGAAGCAATTAGTGCCTCCATTTCCTTAAAGCTTGAACCTATGCATACATCTCAAGGTCATAAGAAGAATACTTATTCTTGGCTTCACTTAACTTTTCTGAATGAAAAGCCACCGTTCTGCCCTCTTGGCTTAGAACAACACCAATAGCCACATTGCTTGCATTAATGAATAGCTTCTCAAAGCTTGGAAACACTAAAACAGGTTGGGTAGCAATCTTTTCCTTCGACAACTCAAAACTCTTGTTAGCTTTCTCATTCCATACAAACTTAGTCTTTATGCCTCCTTTAATGGTATCCAACATAGGAGCACAAATAGCACTGAATTGCCTTATAAACTTCCTATAGTATTGAGCAAGGCCATGAAAAATTCTTACCTTTGTTGCTGTCCTTGGAGTAGGCCAATTGAGGATGGCTTCCACTTTTCTCTTGTCCATTTTTAGATTGCCATGTGATAGAACAAATCCAAGGTACACTAGCTCTGTCTTGATGAACTCACACTTCTTTAAATTGATCATCAACTTCTCCTCATGTAGCTTCTTGAAAACCAGCTCTAGATGTTTGAGATGTTCTTCTCTTGTCTTGCTATAAATTAGTATATCATCAAGATATACCACTACAAATTTTCCAATGTAGTCTTTGAGGACTTCATTCATTAGCCTCATGAATGTGGAGGGGGAATTAGACAATCCAAAAGGCATGACAAGCCACTCATATAAACCCTAATTAGTTTTGAAGGTTGTTTTCCACTCATCTCCCTCATGTATCCTAATTTGGTGATAACCACTCTTTAAGTCTATCTTGCTGTAGTACTTAGCTTCACCTAGACAATCCATTAGGTCTTCAATCCTAGGGATAGGGAACCTATACCTTATAGTTAGCCTATTAATAGCCCTTGAATCAGTGCAAAGCCTCCAATCTCCTCCCTTTTTAGGTGCTAGGATAGTGGGTACGACACATGGACTAATGTTCCTTTTAATGAGACCTTGGTTTAGGAGTTCTTGTACTTGTCTAGCTATTTCCTCATTTTGTTGAGGGGTCATCTTATAGGAGGCTTTATTGGGAAGGGTAGCTCCTGGTATGAAGTCTATCCTATGACTTATAGCTCTTTTGGGAGGTAATGCTGCTAGTTGTCCACTACTTACAATGCCTTCAAAAGTCTGCAGCATGCTTTGTATCTCTTTAGGTAACTCTGGCTTCTTGGTTGCTTTGTCACCACTTACCTCTCTTGGCCTTAACACTAGTGCATAGCCAATTCCTTCTCCTCCTTCCAAGGCTTCTAAGAACTCTTTTTCACCAACCATGAGTATGTTAGGACCTGCTATCTTCACCTCTGTATCTTCTAACAATGACTGAATTTTGAATGTTACTTTATCTTTCTTGAAAGTATAGGAGTTCTTCACTCCATCATGCATAGCTTGACGGTCAAATTTCCATGGTCTACCTAGGAGAAAGTGACATGCATCCATAGGTAACACATCACACAAAACTTTGTCCTTGTACCTTCCTATTGAGAACTCCACCCATGCTTGTTCAATTACTAACACATGTTGGCCTTTATTTATCCATGTGACCTTGTAAGGATTGGTGTGGGGTATCCTTGTCAACTTTAGCTTGTTGAATACTTCATATGACACAATATTGTCAGTAGATCCTGAGTCAATGATGACTCTACATACTTTCCCCATCATCTTGCACTTTATCCTAAATAGGGACCTCCTTTGGGTTAGTTCCTCCTTAACTTCTTTGATTAAAGTTCTCCTCATCATGGGGTTCTCACCTTCTTCTAAATTTAATGGTACCTCAGAATGTTTCTCTACTGCATTTTTCTCATCATGAACTAGATTAGTTCTCTTATCACCTCCTTGAGAAGTACTAACTTTCTCTGGACACCTATAGGTAGGGTGTCCCATTTGATTGTAGTGATAACACTTCATATTGGAAAAGTAATTGCCTCTCCCTTTTCCACCACTTCTTCCTCTAAAGTTAGAGCCTCTTCATCTACCACCTCTACTAGAGCTTCCTTCTTGCTGCTCAGTGTGCTTAACTTCTCCTTGAGCCCTTAGTTCTGAACTCTTTCCACCATAGCCACCTCTTTGTCCTCTACTATCTTTTCCTTTACCTCTACTCTTGGAAGTTTGGTCTTGCTTCCTTTTGCTTTTCTCCTCTATCTTCAAGGCCATTTGATAACATTAGAGGATGGTTTTGAAGTTCACCAGACTCATGTCTTCTTGAATAGACCATTTGAGTCCATTCAAGTACCTTTCTAGCTTGATGCTTTCATCTTCAACCACATTTGATCTTAGGCACAATTTTTGGAACTCCTTTGTGTATGCTTGGACATCCAAATCTTTTTGTCTAAGATTGTGTCTTCTCCTATGCAACTGGACTTCATAGTCATCAGGTAGGTAGGTTTGCTTTACTTTAGTTACCATGCCCTTCCATGTAACTATAGGACCCTTTCCTTCTTTTTATCTTTCATTTTGCACAAATTTCCACCATGTGAGAGCCAAACCTCTCAACCTTGACTTGGCCACCATGAATTTTTGGGCCTCTGAGATACCATCACATTCAAAGTGATTCTCAATGCTGTCTATCCAATCCATGACTGAATCTGGATCCATTTGTCCACTGAATAATGGCACACCTTCCAAAGATTTTCCACTTAAAGCCTTTAGTGCCTTCAAGAAGGGTTCCTTAGGAATAATAGGGTCAGGGGTTGGAGCTTCCTCTTCCAATTCCAACTCTTTTTCTATGGCTTCTTTCTCTTCCTTTTGATCTATTTTATCCTTTACCTTTTTTTCCTTTTCTTGGACTTCACCCAAGAGTTGCTCCATTCGAGCCAATCTTTCTCTCAGTAACTTGTTATCCTCTTCTTGTTCTTCTACCTTCTTTGCCAACTCAACATTAGTCACCATGGTTTTATCTTCCTCTGGTGTATTCTCTCCTACTGATTCAGTGGGTTGTAACATCAACCACAAGCCTGATCAAACGTTGCTCTGATACCAATATGATGTAATGTGTTCCAAGGATTGCTTACACAACTAGCTAAGAAGATGTCACTTGTCTCCTCCTAGGATCCTAATCTCCTCTAGGATCTAAAAAGGCTTAGATGATTAACTAAGGCCTTGTCTAACTCTTCTCTAAGAGCCTGATCCCTTGTGCTTAACCTTGAAAGACAATCACCCTTAGTTCAACTCAACACTTTCTTCCACACTTAGAAGACTCTAAGTGCCACCAACACACAAAACATTGAATTGACTACAGGGGTGTTAGATATCTTGAAACTCATCCATTTGCTCACATTTGGATTCATTTTAAGGGATCACCAAACCTTTCTTCAACCGGGTGATAAAATTTGTCTTGAGGAGGCCTATTTTTGGTGGCCCTTGACAGTGTCTTTTTCCTCGTTCCTGCCAAACTTTCCCAAACACCTTGAAAAACTAATCCCACATTTGAGTACCCTTTTGGATTCTCTAAAGGACTCAACAATTTGCAGACCCCTAAGTCATCTGTACATAGGTTTCCTATTATCTAGGTTAAGTAGGGTTATTAGGCTTAGTTTGTAGGATCCCATTGGTTTTCTTGCTCAAACCTCACCCAAATGGATTGATAGTCCCTCAAACCTCCTATCACATCAATACCTATTCATGCCCCACTTGGAACTATCCTTATTCCGTACTGTACTGCACTCCCCTACCTGTTTTCTTCAATTCCTACTGTCAAATCTCTAACCGGGCACTCTAAGCTCGCCTAAGACTTGAAATTAAAAATAGTTGTTCCACTCTCCATGACTCCTAACTCTACATATGTATAGACCAATGGCTCCCCTAACACATCCATCTATCCTCGGGAAAGTCTCGTGACTAGATTTCATGGGGGAGCCATAAAAAGACAAACTGGTCAGGAGAGGACCAGTAAAACCCCTAAATGTTAAATTATTTTTTCAGGACACTAAATCAACTCTTATCAACTTGCTTACAGAATGGAAAAGTCTTATAACTATTCTATGAACACAATTCTATCACTAAATCAAAGCATTCAATCCATCTAATATCACTGTCACTCAATAACACTCGGAGTTCACATAAAAATAGAAAATTGTAGAGCTATTTTCTATTCTTCAAAACTTGATTACAATCTCTCCTTTACTTGAATTCGAGTCTACTTCATATTAGGTGCCATTCACCATGTTTGTAGGCTCTTTTGGTCAATCCCCCACTCCTATGCTTTAGGGGATCCTATGTAACCGAGTTGCATGCAACATTTGCCACTATGCCACCTTCCTAACTCTTAGGACCTCTATCTCCTATATTTTGAGTAACCAACACCATTAAAAGCCTCATGGCATCTTCTTAACACCATTCATGTGTTTAGAAAAACATTTAAGACTCAAATCCCCAACTTAAACTACAAAAGACTAAGCAATTTAAAAGCTACTAACAATGACTAATTTGGTGACCTTAGTCCTAATGACTAGCTTACTTAGCCACATTGAAATGACCTTCTAAGGTCCAAAACAAACATACAATTACTCTGACTTGGATAATGTCAGATACAAGCCCAAAATATCCTAACTATGGAGGTTAGCCTAGGTGTGCTCCTGCACCAGTGTGTATGTGAAGTACATGTGCGAATAAAGATCGAATCATTCAACAACAAAGAAGAGTGTGAAAGAGATTGAGCATAGTGTGGAAGAGTTTGACTAGAGTGTGTAGAAGTTTTTTTGTGCTTAACCGGAACTGTCATCAAGATTTTATAGAAGCTAATTTCTTAGTTCAACCTCATTAGATGGATTTAATCTGATTATTGTATGTATGGAAGTGAGCCTTCTATTAGCGCTTTTTACTGCAACCCAAACATATTTCTAGAAAAATCCTATGAACTTGCCAAGTTCAATAATAAAAGTATAGGAAATGTATGGCCAACTTGACAAGAATAACGATAAGGCTAATTATCCTACACTTCAGACTCTGTAAAAACTAGGAAGGTATTCCCTAAAATGTTCTCTTAACATACAAATTTAAATGATTCATTTGCACATGGATAAGCAACAAATAGATTCCCCAATTATGCTAAAAGGATGAAATCCTTCAAGAAATTGGCTATTCCTTGGGAAGGATTGGGTCCAGTTAATAGAGAATCACAAAAAAACTAAAGTAAATTGATAGGAAATGTTTGAATAAAATATCTTGAGGCCATAACACAAAACATTAGAGAATAAAACGTGATCAAAATTCTAGTGCCATATCCCAAAGCACAGAGTCAAAAGAGAAAACTGAACTACAGGGAAAATTTCATCTTAAGAATCTATGATCTATATCAATCGCATTACAATCCACATATCTATACATGAATCTTATTGTTAGCTTGCATGAACTTACTGATTAACTAAAGCATTTAATCGATCCTTTGAACCAGAGGTATCATTAAACGTAATTCACAGTAAAGAACAAATGAAGATTAATGAAAATCATCTTGGATCAATATTTCTTTAATAATCCATGCAAAGCATCACAAAAGGAGAGATGATAAACTCAAAACATTTGCATGTTTAACACAAACATTCTTAAGAACCCCATAATTGACCAAGTTCTCTTATCTGACTCAAAACTTTCTAAAACTTGGACTTACATTCATTCTCTCTTTATCACTCGACTCCTATTTCTCATATCTCAGATATTTCAACAAACCTCTCTCACAACCCAGAATTCCCTTTTATAAAGCAAGGGAGACAACAAGCCTCAAGCCATAGAGTACACATGTCTATTTGTAATTGGACTGCTAATTCCTAATTCAGTTACATTTTCAATATGCGAGTGGAAAGCTTAAGACAACAATCATCATTAGTTGTTATGGAAGAAAAGAAACCACCCTCCAAAGGGCCACTTGTTCACATTGTAGAAGGCATCTTTAACCATTGCAATGCTTTACTCCACCTCATCACCTTGTACTTGAATTTGAAAGGAGAATGCATATTTTCAAATATAATGTCCGAGGCCAGACCTGTATTATACATGACCAAGTTGCATTTCCCCCACATAGTATTCATATTTTAAATTCATCTATAAACACCTTCTTCCATAATTCAAAATCATCCCCGGATGGCCAATTAAAAGCCATAACCTAATTAATCTTATCTCGATAGGGTGCATACTTCACCATTACTGACGTGGCCTTCTTATCAAAGATCTATAAGAAACTGATGATAAATGACAGTTTATCCAATGTATTCTCCAACATACCAATGTCATCATTCTTTCATATCTCATGGGTCTGAGCAATCATGATATTAGTCATCTGATCCTTCCAAATCTCTAAAGGTTTTATCTTGTCTTGACTATGCAAAATATGTGGCAAAGGAGTTAAGTCCTTTCCACCATATATAGTTTTTAAACCTTTGATCTTTAACTCCATAGGGGCAACATACCCCTGAAACTTCTACTACACAACTCCTTTGATGAATTGGTAGGTTGAAATAACCATAGGATATTTACACCCATGTTGTTTTGCTCCCATTGCCATGAATTTCAATTTCTCAATTCTGGAGCTCCATCTATCCAACAATGGGGTGGCCACCTCTCTATCTCTTGGGAACATCCTAAGTGCTTGCAACATTAGAGCATAATTTGAATGAACACTATTCATTTTTCCTTGGGATTTCTTGCTTAAATGTTTCAACACAGTGTCCACAATCACCGAATTGCTCCTTCCTGCAGACTCCTGGATTTGTTGCATAATCTCCTTATATTCCTTAACTGGCTGAATTAATTTATCCCTAGACAGTCCTTCTCCCAGGCTATTAGCCCTTTCAACTAAAATAGGCACTTGTCCGATGTTATATGGAACAATAGCTAAGGACTGTCCTTGTGAAGAGGGTTGAGGTTGTTCCACAGGTGAGTTAGAGATAGTGCGGCTAGAACTAGCTTGCCCTTGAGACCTCAATGTTTCCATTTGTTATTTTAACAAGGCCAACTTAGTTTCTAGCTTTGCCACCTTTTGTTGACTCTTATTATATTCAATAATAATGTCATTGTACTGGCCTCTAAGAGTATCCCGATCCTTGATCAGATCTTTAACAGTTTCCCTAGTGAATTTGGCAACATTTACAACCATATCAGAAGCATCCAATGCTAGGGTATCAACAACCCTTCTTATAACTAAGTGACCATTAACATCATATGGTTATGCAACAATTGGTTTCTTGGATCCAGTGGATAGAGACCATATTGCCAAAGCATCCCACTCTTCACTAAAAGCTGACACCTTGAGTGCTAGCATAGCTTCTTCATCATTTGCAAGAAGTGGCCTATTGGCCCTTCTTATTGTATCAAACACCACAACATCAACAATATCCCATTCAGGGAGTAACAATACTCCACTCTTCTATACTAATTGTCGACCTTGCTCTAGTGTTATTTCTTTGAATTTTTTCTTCATTTGTTCTCTGACCTTAGATTGAATTACCTTCTCTAGAAGCTCAGGGTGCAAAATTATTTCTTGTGCCATTTTCTCAGTGTATAATGAGACATGTGCTCTCCACAAAAATTCTTTAAAAGAACTGGTTTGGATAAAAGAGCCATCCATCATGAACTCTCTGGAGGCCTCCATTCTTAGATCATCATTATTTGTTACTCCCCTTATTTGATCTTTTCACAACCTAAGAGAAACTGCCCTAGAAATTGATGGAGTGTCCAGTGGGAAAGATGGAGTTCCTTGATGCATTTCATCAGGAGTAACAATAATCTCTTCATCCCCATCACCATCACAATCAACCAACTTTTTTTTTTTCAATTTTTTGCCTCTTTGGTGATGGAGAACATGTCTAGTCAACAATTCTAGGAGGGGAATCCAAATCAACAATATTTGGCGTTTACTACCCAGAAGAAGATGGTGCAACACTTTTGGCAATTTCACCATCCCTGCTTCCCCTTTTCCTAGAGAAAACCTTTATCTTTTTTGGAGGCTGATAAGTAGGCCTCTCCTCCAACCTTAATTCAGGGTAGTCCTCAATATTTTGTGACTTTCCCCTCTCTTCCACAACTTGTTCATCCTTCAATATTCCCACCAAACTCTCAAAATTGTCGATGGCATACATAGCCCTATTGAATTCATAATTAATAATGTGTATAGGATTAAAATCAAGTATCTTTTCTTGCTTTCTCTTCATCTTGATGAAGGCGAGGTATTTTTCCTTTTTCTCATCTTGTTCATCTACATCAAAAAAGTTCCTGATAATATCTTCAAGAAAGTAGAAATTATGGAAAAAAGTTTCAATCCGATGCTTAGCCTTCATTTGAGAGATAAAACCCTTAGGATCATAATTCCTAGGGCATACGGTCTTGAATGCATAAAGTCTAAGCAGTGTGTACAAATCCTTCCATCCTCCCTTTTCCATATCAAAATATAAAAAAGCTATATACTCACGGAAGAAAGATCCTTCCTTTTGTTCTACTGGTAGATGTACTTCTTGAGCACACCCTAACTACCTCATGATTTCTAGATAACCAATTATTAGAGGCACATCCCTGGGCAAAACATAAGGGTTGAAATTTGTGCTATACACTCTGAAAATTATTGTATTATGGTAAGGGATGATATCTCCCCAATTATGTTTTAAATTTCAATTCAGGCCTTCTCTCCATTAGCCTCAAGAAATCATGAATCTCTTTAGGAATTCTGGGAGGGTCAAGAACAAGAGCCTTCTTAAATTTGGATCCAAAGAAATTTTGGAACGTTACATAATCAAACTTGTGATCATGCATATCAAGGATCCTAGTCCAACATTGGACAAACATTTCAAAACTACCCTCCTTTTTCCTCAATTCCATATCATATTCAAACGT
This sequence comes from Sequoiadendron giganteum, assembly GCA_007115665.2. NCBI lineage: Eukaryota > Viridiplantae > Streptophyta > Pinopsida > Cupressales > Cupressaceae > Sequoiadendron > Sequoiadendron giganteum. The sequence continues at coordinate 134,600,199 of CM021103.1, read as the reverse complement.
TGTCTGGCCCCTATATAGAAACATGTGAATCAATAAGGAATACCATTTGAAACCAACCAACTTCTTTCCTTCCTTTAAAGCCACTAGATACCCATGCATCTTCTCTGCCAAATAAGTGGAGAAATCATATACCATGTTAAAACCTAGATGTTGAATGTTCACAACCATGCACATGACATAGGTGGGCAAAGTATTCTTCAAACTGATTCCAAGAATTTGACACAAGGAACAAACTATCTTTTTGAAATAGGTAGAGAAATAGTTTACAGGAAAAGGCTCTGGCTCATTCTTGCCAATTACCACCCACTTCTTAGTCTTTCCTTTTCCTGAGGTTGCCAAATGAGGTACCAAAAGATATGTTTTGAACAAAGCCTTAGTGTTTTTTTATTCCTCTCTGAAGGCCTCAAGATTTATGGAAACCATATCTCGATTCCATTTATGTAGATCAAATATTTTTGCAATTTCCTCCCTAGTTATCCTTACCATTTCTAAGCCAAAATGAGTTCTAACAACTCTAGTTATAGGGTCATATCTTGCAGCAACATCCTTTAATAAATCTACATCCAAGTAGACATTAGGAACCACCAGCTTTCCCAAATCCAACCTCCACGGGTTGCATAAAGGAACACAAATTTTTATTCACAAACCAGTTTGAGAAAAAATGCCATCCAGTAATGGTAATTCACCATCCCGAGCTGCACATTTCTTGTTAGTTAATCCTTCCATGAGCAATGGCCCATAGAAAAAAGCTTTTCCTTCAAACCTTTTGCTAGTAGAAGGCTTTAATAAATCTATTATGTCCTAGGAAAAGGGTTTGGTAGTGGCCTGAGAGCCAGAGCTTCGGGCCTTGGGAACCATTTATACAAAACAAAATAACTCGAGCTAGGGTTTTTATATATATCTAACAATTATAACTCGCACCCTATAACTTTAAGTAGGAAATGCTTCACAATTCTATAAACCTCAGCAATTATCAAGACAAGCTCTAATATCCTTTAAAGAAAATATACTCAAACAATCCTTCAGGAACGAAACAAGAAACAATCAAAAATGCTTTTTCAAGCAACCATAAAACCTTCTGAAAACACAAGAAATGGTATGCGTGGTACTTACGATTTCACTTGTAGAACATTAATGACAGTGAGACTTGAAAATAACAAAAATGGCTTGCTTCGCTCAGCTCTAGGTAATTCTTCTTCAGAGTGGAGATATAAATGAAAATAGAAATTCACTAATATTTTAGCATTTAATTATGAGAGAAGAGTTGAACTTGACCATTTCTACTCACTCTCATGAGATAAAATGACTATAATACAACACCATCTTGTTTCAAATGTGAGTCTTAGATCCAAAAAAAATGTAGGCCAGTAGAACAACTCAGATTAAGTCAAAATAGTTTGAAACTGCCACGTCCATCAACAAGTCTTTAGGCAAACACAAAATCACCTACCGAGAACCACATTAGTATGAAATGATCCCCACCTTGGTCATCCTTCATACAAAATTGGTGTCCATGCATCAAAAATTCGCACACCTTGCAACATTATTAAAAATGAAGTTTTAATTGTGCGAGGTCAATGAGGAACGACCATGATGCATCAATAAAGAAACAACTATCAACACTAGCATCCATTGTCGGTCAACTAACAAAAACTGGTCCCCACCATCATATGCGACAGGTGGCAACATCTTGCATGCCTTGCACCACTTTTATGATGTCAGCATGAAACCTTAAGAGGTGTGCGAGGAACGGTCTAGATGAAGATCACTTCATCCGACGACTATGCAATGTGCACATGCAAAAAAGTTATTTATAAAAAGGGGACTTACTAGGTGGATAGGGAAAAGACCCTCGAGGTCGAAAAGATTTTTAGAGGTTAATCTAAAACAATTTATCAGCCTGACACTATGGAAAAATACAATATGGTTAGGATGTAAAAGACCGAGAGATTAGGTAAAGAGGGGCCGGTAAAGTCACGACCAAAAGGGATTAAGACCTCACTTAAAAGACCGACCACCGTTAATAATAAGTCAACATTTGAAAAGAACACCTATGACCTAGAATCATTGGTTTTAAAACCCAAAACCCAACCAACTAGAGCCAAGGATAAAACAAACTCTCAAGGGGAAGAATTTAAAAGCCCCACCACCTTCCTCTAAGCAATGAGCTCTAGGTAGTGTGCCTGAATGCACGTGCATTCCCTATTTACTCTTTATTATACTTTTAATAGGGTATAATCTTGTGGACTAACATTCACTATGGTTTTTCCCCTAACAAGGTTTCCACATATAAAATATTGGTGTTCATGTGTCTCTGATGTGTTATTGATTTATGATTGCACTATTAATTATCAAATATGAGATTAAAGGTTGATTAATGTTGAATAAGTTTGATTTTGGTAACAATTGATTCACCTCCCCTCTTAGTTGTCTATTCTTATTTTTCCAACCATTGGTATCAGAGCAGGTTTCTCTAAAGGAAAATCTTAACAACTTGAGGTGATCTGAGATGGCATCATACAAGAAGGAGAGTCCTAGATTTGATGGAGAAAACTACTCTCTGTGGTAGGTCAGAATGGAATGTCATTTGAAGTGCATTGGTGAGCCTTTATGGAAGATTACAAAGAATGCATATACTATCCCTCAAAATGGTCCATCTACTACTGATGAAGTCAAAGAAGCTAAAACAAATACCAGGGCTATTGAGGCATTGTTGAGTGCTTTGAAAAATTCATATATGTCAAATGTGTTAGGTCTAAAGACTATACATGAGATCTAGAAAAAGTTGGAAACATTGTATGAAGGAGATCCACTAGTGAAAAGTGCTAAACTACAGAGTCTAAAAGGAAAGTGGGAGGACATGGAGATGAGTGAAGATGAGAACACCATTTCTTTCTCTCAAAAGGTAAATGAACTGGTGATGAGCATTAGATGTGTCAGTGAAATCTTGGATGAAGAAGAAATTGTGGCTAAGATAATTAGATTTGTGCCTGCTTCCTACAAAGCTCATGCTATTGATGAACTCAGGACAGTGACAAAAATGACAAGAGACATGCTATTTGGAAAAATTTCTGCCTTTGAGTTAAGTGAATCTGGTGAGTCTACTCCTAAGCCAAAATATTCATTTAAGGCTACTGTATCTGAGAAAAAGAAGCAGAGATATGATCTGAGAGAGAGTTCCAAAAAGACATTCAATTATGAAGATGAGATGAAATGGATTGAAGATGAAGAAAAATAATTAGAAGAAGTGGAAGCATTGATTGTGAAAATAGAAGGAAGAGGTCATGGTAAGTACAAAGGAAACTTACCTATACAATATTTTTCTTGTAGTAAAATAGGTCATTTTGCATCAAGGTGTCCTGAAAGAGTCTCTAAGTATAAACTTGACAAGACTATATTTCAAAATAAATGCTATTATTTTGAAGAAGGTGTTACTGTTGATGAATTTGATAAAGAAACTGGAAATGAAGATGAATGGATATTCATTGCTATCAAAGAATATGGTTACGTGTCCACTGAATCTACTAGTAATGTGAATGTTGAGAAAATTGTTGCAACAAAAAATGAAGAGAAAGATGAGTGGGTAATTGACAATGGGTATTCACATCATATGACTGGTGATAAAAGCGAGTTTGTAAGCTTGGAAAACTATGATGGTGGTTTTGTAAGATTTGGAGACAACATATTTGGTGTGATTCATGGCAGAGGCACTATTTATTTTGGTGGTAAGAACAATAATGATGATGTTCTTTATGCAGAAGGTTTAAAACATAAATTTTTGAGTGTTGAACAGATGGTAGACAAGGGTTACAATATTCAGTTCAAGGATGGTAAGTGCAAAATAAGGGGAAGTTCTGGAAACATGATTACTTCAAGTACAAAGACAGGAGGTAATATTTTTCACTTGAGTGTTTCTAGTGAAAGTTGTTTAATTTCTCAAGTTGATGTAAGCTGGTTATGGCATAGGAGGTTGTGTCATGTGAAATTTGATAGCATTGTCAATATAATTTCTACTCAAGCAGTCAAAGATCTTCCTAAGTTAGTAAAGCCTCCTAACACTATGTGCAAGGAATGTTAGATGGGAAAGCATACTAGAAATTATTTCTGGAGCAAATAGTATAACTCTAATGGAGTACTAGAATTGATAGATATTGACTTATGTGGTCCATCTAGAATCAAAAGCCTCCAAGGTGAAAGGTACTTTATGTTTCTTATTGATGATTACTCTAGAATGATATGGGTTGCTTTCTTAAGAGAAAAAAATGAAGCATTAGAAAAATTCAAAAGCTTCAAAGCTATGGTAGAAAATGAGACATGTCAAAATATCAAATGCCTAAGGTCAGACAGAGGTGGTGAATTCACTTCCCAAGAATTCAATTATTTTTGTGAAGAGCATGGAATCCAAAGACAACTATCTGCTCCCTGAACCCTTGAACAAAATGAAGTTTTTGAAAGAAAGAATAAAACCGTTTTAGAAATTGCTAGAACCATGATGCTAGAAGAAAATGTTCCTCATTTATACTAGAGAGAAGTTGTAAGTACTATTGTGTATACCATTAATCAGATAAATGTCAACAATAATTCTAGTAAGACCCCTTTTGAGCTATGGTTTGGTTATAAGCCTAGTGTCAAATATTTCAAAATATTTGGAAGAAAATGCTACATCAAGAGAGATGATATAGGCAAGTTTGATGCTAGAAGTGATGAAAGAATATTTCTAGGTTACTCTACTAAGAGAAAATCTTACTGGTGCTTTAAAAATAGGTTGAAGAAAATGGTTGAAAGTGCAAATGTAAAAGTTGATGAAGTTATTGATAGACCATATAGATCTATTGGATATGATTTAGATGATCAACATGATATTACTAACAATGAAAATAATGTTCAGACATAGAATCAACTTCAAAATGTTCTAGTGAACCAAGGGAATCAAGAAGCAGAAACTAGTAGAAGTGCAAGAGAAAGAACACAAGAACAAGAAGTCAGAGAAAATTCTAAAACTCCCAAGTATGTAAGGCGAAATCATTTTGATAGTCAAATCAAAGGAGATAAGAGCAAAGGTGTGAAAACTAGAAGAAGAATTTTAGAAGAGTATTGTCTAATTTCCAAAACTAAGCCTAGCAATATCAATGAAGCATGCAAAGATGAATATTGTATGAAATCCATAAAAGAAGAACTAATACAGATAGAGAAAAATGATACATGGGATCTTGTTCCTAGACCTCAGAACAAAAATGTGATTGGAACCAAATGGGTGTTTCGAAATAAGATGAATGAATAAGATGTAGTGGTGAGAAACAAAGAAAGACTGGTTTGCAAAGGGTACTCACAGATGGAAGGTATTGATTTTGAAGAAACTTTTTCCCCTGTTGCTAGAATTGAAGCTGTAAGATTATTTATTCCTTATGTTGCTTTCAAGAATTACAAAGTCTATCAGAAGGATGTAAAGTCAACATTCCTAAATCATGAGCTAGAAGAGGAATTCTATGTTGAGAAACCAAATGGATTTGAACTGACCGAAAAAGAAAACATGGTATGTCGATTGAAGAAAGCTCTATATGGACTTAAGAAAGCTCCTAGAGCTTGGTATGCTAGATTGGATAAATACTTGTTGAAGCTTGAATTCAATAAAGGTATTGATGATAGCAATTTGTATTTCAAGTTGGATCAGAATAAAGAATTGATCATTGAAGTCTTTGTTGATGAAATGAAAAGTGAGTTTGAAATGTCAATGATAGGAAAGCTGGAATTCTTTTTAGGACTGAAAATTACTCAGTTAGATGATGAAATTTTTATATCTCAGTCTAGGTATGTGAAAGAGTTATTGAAAAAGTTTGGTATGGAAGATTCAAAGCCAGTTGGTACACCTATGGTAACCAGATGCAAACTTACACAAAATGATGATTCTCCTAAAGCAAATCAAACAAGATATAGGTCAATGATTGGTGGATTACTCTATTTGACTCAAACCAGGACAAATATAATGAATGTTTTGCATGGTTGCTAGATATCAAGCTAATCCTAAAGAGTCCCATGTGACTATTGTGAAGAGAATATTTAGATACCTGAAAGGGACAGTTGATCTTAGTCTTTGGTATCCTAGGGATGATGATATTATCCTAAGTGATTTTATTGATGTTGATTGGGTAGGAGATGTGGATGATAGGAAGAGTACCAGTGGTGGTGCATTCTTCTTAGGGAAGAAGTTGGTATCTTGGATAAGAAAAAAATTTCATTTCATTTCATTATCTACTATTGAGGCAGAATATATTGCTACTGAAAATAGTTGTACTCAAGTATGGTGGATGAAGCAAATGTTGAGAGATGTCAGAATTGAGTATGAAGGGCCTATTTCTATATTCTATGATAGTTCCAATGCCATAAACATTTCTAAGAATCTGGTGCTGCATTCAAAGAAAAAGCATATATCCATCAAATATCACTTTTTGAGAGAACAAGTAAGTGACAAAGAAGTTAGACTGGAGTATATACTCACCAAGGAGAAAATTGCAGGCATATTTACTAAACCATTGCCTAAGGATACTTTTGAGTACCTCAGAGGAAAGTTAGGGGTAATCTCCCCTCCTGATCAAAATTAAGTGATGCAGGTCCTTGCATCAGTCTGTGAATTCATAGCCATATATTATTTCAGATTGATGTTGTGGTGGCTGCTACTCAGGAGGAGTAGTCAAATGTGCTAAATATGTGGTTCAAAGCTTGTGTACCTTTTCCATTAATGTCAAAGGGGGAGAAGAACAGTGTGAAAAAATCTTGAAGAAAGGGGGAGAAGAGTCAAGAAAGGGAGAGAAGAGCTATGAGAGAAGAACTGTAGAAAAAGGGAGAGAAGTGAACAATTAGTTGTGTTGATGGTATTTTTCACATCATGTGTTTCCATCAATGCCAAAGGGAGAGATTATTGGATGTTGTTGTATTTCTGATATGTGATTGTCATTGATGTCAACACTATTAGCATTGGTGATGCTTAAGGTTGTATATGTCGAGGACATTGAGAAAATTGAAATAAAAATATTGTAGGTAGCCAGTGAAGGTGGGAAGGTTAGAGTGTTGGAAAGTGTTGTATGCTGATAATTAGAAGGTGCACATTAAAGAGTTTGTTGTTTGAAAGTTTCAGTGGTACACATCAAGAGTTGAGAATGTTATGAAGATTTGTGTTCCTACAGTTATTTAGTTACTATAGCAAGTGTTTTTGGAAGAAGTAGATGAAATTACGAAAACATTAGTTGTTACACATATTATTTTGACATTCATGGATGATTCTAGATTGTTCTCTATCAGTTTAGTACCTTTGCATTGATCAAAGTGCTCGTGATTGCATATTTTTCCTTGTGTGTTCAAGTTTTGCATGTTCTTGGCCGACATGATGGTGATAGCATGTTGTGGATCTCTATGGATTAATACTTTATTGTTTGGTGTGCTCGAAGGTGTTTATTTGGGTCCTCACTATATTGTGACCTACTTGTGTTGGTGCACATTAAGATTTATTTATGTATTGAGGCTGATAGTTGTAATTTATTTTTTATTTGTGGCCAACAGAGTAGTTGATGTAAATCCTTATAGCGGATATATAAGAGTGATTGTTTTTCTCATTTTTATGTATGATCGATGTGTGTATGTGAGGTACATGTGTGAATAAAAATCAAATAATTCAAGAGCATATCAGAGTGTGGAAGATTTTGACCAGAGAGTGTAGAAGTTTTTATGTCCTTAACCGGAACTGTCATCAGGATTTTGTAGAAGCTAATTTCTTAGTTCAACCTCATCAGATGATTTTAATCTGATTATTGTATGTAAGAAAGTGAGCCTTACTCTGAGCAATGAGTTCTAGACAGTGTGCCTGAATGCACACACATTCCCTATTTACTCTTCATTATACTTTTAATAGGGTATAGTCTTGTGGTCTAACATCCACTGTGGTTTTTCCCCTAACAAGGTTTCCACATATAAAATATTGGTGTTCATGTGTCTCTAATGTGTTATTGATTTATGCTTGCACTGTTAATTATCAAATCTAAGATTAATGGTTGATTAATGTTGAATAAGTTTGATTTTGGTAACAACTGATTTAGCCCCCCCTCTCAGTTGTCTATTCTTGTTTTTCCAACAATAGGCTACAATTATTGGGATGGTGCATGTATCAAATCATTGTGCTACTGAAATGGTAGAAATTTAATTGTGAGCCCATTAGAATGTGTTCCATAGATGCCTTCATGCACTTTATGCAAAATCATTTGGGATTATTTTGTGTTTAAGAGCCTTAGGAGGGTTCCTTCAAATATTTTTTGATAAAAGGTATTGCCAAGGACGGTGAAGCAGTATGAATATTGGATGAAGGTCTTACATTGGGTGTTGGATAGGTTGGGTGGGAGGGTATTATTTTGGAGGTATGTGTAGATATCATGATACCAAGGAGAGCTAGGACCAACAAGTTTGCATACTAATTTTGTATTAGGAACATCATATGCTAGATACCAAGAATTCAAATTTTTGACTATTATGAGGCATATCCAATAATGATCCAATGATAGCCATGCCATCTAATGCTTCTCTATTTAAATGAATGACATATTTAAATTGGATTTGGGAGACATACTACTTGAAGTTGTTGATGATTATTTTATATGGGAGGAGTTTTTCATTATTTTTATATTCATCAATTACTTTCTTGATAACAAGTTGGGAATCTCCATAGACTTGTTGATCTATGATTTTCCATTGAATAGCCATTATAAGTCATATGATCAAAGATTCATACTCAATTAGATTATTGGTACATTGAAAGAGTAGCTTGTATTATTTATGGATGAAATCTCCTTGTGGTGTGATAAACATGTCTCTTTCTCTTGAGCCATGTTGAGTGTGGGAGCCTTCATAGTATAATTTACATTATATTTATTCAGTGATAGAAAATATTGCTTCATCTAGAAATTTTAAGATATGTGGATGATATATATTGAATTGTATTTCAACTAGTTGATTTTATATTATCTAACCTTTGATTTCTTTGCACTCTATACATTTAGTCTCAAATTCACTTAGAATTATGACCTATTTTTCTATTCATCCAATGAGAGATAATTTAGACAAGTACTTGAGTGGTTCTATCTTTGAGATGAAATTTGTTTTATTATTGAGCATGTAATTCCTAAGTTTTGGGCATTGAAGAAAATTTCTAGATGTTGGGTGAAAATTCAGTAATCCCTTTATAGATTACAAATTTTTTATTTAAGCCATAGTTTTTGTGAGATAAAATTTCTCCTCTTGGAAAGGGGAGGAACCCTTCTTACTGCTTATTGAAACTAAAGTAAACTATAATAAAATTTACAGTATGTACACTACACTAATCATATCGGGGTGTGCCACATTCATGATTCTCTCTTCTTTTAGAGAATATGTTTACAATGTTTCACAATTTCTATTTCTTGATGTGATTCAAATTTAAATAAAACCTAAGTAGTAATTTCCAATTCTACTAACTTGTCACAGAATATTCTAGGAGTACTAGTGTAATAAAAATATGTAACAAGAAGGCTCAGAGGCACAAAATTGTTCTGTAGTCTTCAATGATGAATTCCACAATAAAGTAACCATCAATGTAAATGAAGCAAAAATTAATTAATATAATTCATGAATAGATCCATGAATAGTGTGAAAAATTATAAGCACAAAGTATTATAGATCATTCACCAATATTATAAGCAACTTCAAAATTTCAAGCAAAAGGTGTAGCATAAAGTCTGCACAAATCAACTCAAAAGCCCTCCAATCTCAATTAATAAAACACTGATAATTCAATCCAATAATGACATAAACTCATGTGAGAGACATAATAAAATTCACATTTGTTGAAGTTGATCCAACAAAAAATTTGGTATGCAATTTAGGCTTCTTTATTGATTAAAAATAGTTTCACAACATGAACTCAAAGTTTTAAAAATGCTTTATAAATGAGAAACACTTCGTTGCATAAGATAAAAGGTAAGTTATACAATAGAACCATCTAATATTTATAGATGAGAGAAGAGAGATAATCTAGGAAAAACCGTAACAAACTATTGGCTTATTCAAAGATGATGTCCATGAATGTAGGAGAACATCTCCATTTTTACATTTAATTACATTTTGTAAAATGACATGTAAAAATGTGAAGACCTTTTTACATAAATCATAGAGAAAGCATAGAAACTATCGATATATGGAAATGTAAAAATATTTATGGTTCCTTTCTCTTGGCTTGGAAATATTCATACTTCTTTATGATCTCCTACATCATTGTCTTGTCTAGTCCAAAGGTGTAATCAATAATAGTGCAAAACTTTGTGATGGACTTCCTTGCAGCAGAAAAAACCTTTTTACATATATCCAAATGCATTTTGATATTTTACAAGGTTAACTATACATCACACAAAGTGTCTATTGAATTCAATGAAAAGGCTTCATCTTTCACTTTTTTTTTGAATAATTTCCTTGAATATTTGAACAATCTCACTTGCTGGGAGAAATGTGTGATCGTTATCAATAATTTTCCCCAACAAATCTTCAATTCTATTCAACATGACAATAGGATGTCCTTTGACATATTCTTGTACTTTTTGTACATCTTTGATGAGAACCTTGATGACTTTTATGTGGTTCTTGATAGATTATTTAATCTCCAATACTTTTCCTTGTTGGGAATAACCCCAACTTCCACTAACTTGATCAATTTCATCTCCTTCAATTGCATCCAAGACTCAAGACTTCATTCCATTTCCTTTTGCTCAATAGAAAGTGTACTTTGTGTCTTATCCAGTTCTAGCTTCATCTTGGATACTTGAACATTCCTTTTATCTGCAATGGTTATGAGTTGTGAAACGTTTTCTATTATTCTATAAACAAAATCATATTTAATTTTACCTTTAGAATAATACTTTTCAAATTTTTGAACCATGGGTTCCTCAATACTAATTACCACCGGTTGCACATTCTTTGAATATTATGTGATCCTCCTCAATATTGAATCATAGTGCTCAACCCTTTCCTTGTACATATCTTTAATCTCTTTTATCTGATCAAACTTTTCCATCAAGGTAGTCAAAGATGTTTGAGCATCATCTTTCACACTTGCATGTGTAATATTTACAAGATCAACTCTTGTGATGGTTTAGTCCTCCATGTTGACTTCACTCATACCTTGTGGTGGTGCTACAATATCTACATACTTGTACCCCGATTTATCCATGTGCAACCTAGAATGAATTTTTGGATTTTTCTTCCCTTTAGGTTTTGGAAAAATAATCTCCTCAAGATCCAATTCATCAAGAGAGACCACTTGATTTTTTTGCATGGATTCCTATGAAGCTAACCATGGAGAAAGGAATGAAACATTACCTTTTTTCCCCATTATCAATTCTTGTGTAACACCTACATCTGTGGGAACAAATGTGGTAGTTACAATTGGTGATGTCTTAGTCATCACTACTCCTAGATTCTACAATTTTTATGTATCAGGTAATTTATTCATGAAATGATCAAATTTATATTGAGAAGATATGTGAAATTATGGAGACGAAAAACTTGGGATTGATGAAGGAGATATAGAAATAACATCTATACTTTGCAACATTGTCCCCTTGGTAGGAGTAGAATGAATGGAATGCAGCGTTGGAGGAATTGTCACTTTTAGTGCATGCAAAATTGTTGTAGGTGGGGGTGAAGTTGGAATATGAGGAGGAGGAGAAGTGGGAATAAGAGGAGTATGGGGCATTGTGGAAATGATAGGTGATGATGTATGAGGGGGATCTTGAATGATATTCTCATGTGGACACAACCGTATTTCTTCATCATGCCTTTCTTCTTCCTCATCGCCTTCCTCCTCTTCTTGATCTCCCTCTGATTGTTCATCATCTCTAGATTATTCACTTTCACCTTCATCTTCTTCCATTGGCGTTGTATTCTTACCACAAGTGAATTTAATTTTAGGACCCTTATTTGAAGAAGAGGAAGCAATACTTTCCTTATTCTTGGTCCTAAGCTCCTACCACCTGCTAGCTTCTCCTTCAGATATCTCACTCTTGGATTCCATCTTGAAGGGTTTTAATTGAATTCCTTTCCTTTGTAACCATTCATTGGTATTATGAAAAATGGGAGCGAGCTTATGTCAGATGGAAGTATTTTATTTTTGTGACCATTGGATAAGAGGCAAGGAATTGCTTGCTATCTCTTTTTCATCATAGTCAACATTCAAAATATCATCAGGATCTTCAAAGCCTTTAGGAAACTCTGCTAGATGAAGATAAAAAAATATACTCTACTGTGATCCTGCAAAAATCCATTTTCTTGATATCCTCCTCATCTCTGTAATCTTCCCACATGTCTTCAAACTAATAGACATTCCTATGCATCTTTTTTATTTTTCTCTTCATTTCCTAGTAATCAAAACCAACTCTACATCTATAAGTTTTTAGGGTCATGATTTGCATCTCATGTACTACTGCTTTCACCTTAAGAACTATCTATATTGAATACCAAACAATATGAATTGGAAAATTGATTCCTAGATTGTGAATGACCTAGTGTTCATTGTGCACTATGATAGCTTGTCTACATAGCTCCATCAACACCCACTTGTCGATGGGATACCCGAGCAACATGTAAAAACATCTAGTATAGAAATCCACCTTGATATATGATAATGTAGGAAATCGTAGGAAGATACATCCATACTTATTTAAAATTTTCCCTGATTCATCAGAAATCCTTTTCATTTCTAAGGATGGATCAAACATACATAGGAAAGGTGCAAAGAATGCATCATTCACCTGTCTGAAGTGTTTGATGCTACCTCTGAGAGTGATTTGAGAGTAGTGTTTGTACATTGGTACAAATATTATATCTCTTTTTGTAATGAGACCAGGATTTTTCCTCATTGCTATTGCTACATACACCAAATAAGAATTCATATAGAACTTCAATGTAGAATGCACATTGATGAGCTGCTCATGGATTTCATCATTAATTTGAGCCCTCAATCAATGTGATTTTTATTTCTCCTAATTATTCTAATGTACTCATACATCCATTCTTGGACAATTGATGAAGTTGGTAGCCCCTTCACTCTACTTAGAAAAGTGATCATATCACAAAAATCCTCTTTGAAATCACTACAAGGGAGATTTTTGGGCCATTTTGAAGTGGCGGGCCTTGGATTTTTCAACCATTTTGTGTTGATCAATTGATTCAATTCATTTTAATATTTATAATATGCCTCTTAAGCATGTTAAATATACATGTCTATATATTTCTCCATGGTTGGGACTTGGAAAACAACATCAAAGAACTCAACATCCAATCTCATCATTACCTGCCCTGAAGAGTCTCTAGCACTTCTGTCATCTCAGATATAGTGAGGTAACTTGCAACACAAACTCCAGACAATGAGCTGCTACTGGAAAATAGGCTACTTGATGAAGATTGCTATGAAAAATTTCCTCCAAATCCTTTTCTAGGGGATGCTTCTCTTTTCTTTTGACAAAGTCATTCATATCAAGATGCCCTATTTTTGTATCCTTGATCTTGTCGATCTTGGATGGGATAAATTTTGACAAATAGGTGCCTTGATATTTGTACTTCATTTTGTATTTTTTGCTTGATGAAGGTGACTCTTATGCTATCATTAAGAATACTAGAAGATCACTGATATCTTGAGAGAAATTCCTTTGAAGAGTTCTTGATAGGAGATGAAAAGTAGCTACAAAAAAATAAGAGATATTTCCAATTATTTAGGAGAACATGAATTACGAAAGTGAGGGAAAGCAGGAAGCCAAATGAAAATTTTTAAGTTGGTAGGTACAAGCAATAGAGCATGAAAATTTGAGAAATGTGGAAGGAATGGAGCTCAAAATGCATTTTTGGAGTTTCTGGAGAGATAGTGAAATTTTCAAGATTTTGTGTAGGGGTGCTGAAATTCAGCGCCCTTACATATTTGGGAAATTCACTGTGTGTGGTAGCACTAATAAGGTCGCTCCTACATGATGAAAGAATAAGATATGTAGTGGTGCTGAAAAATAGTCCCACTACACCTTCGATATTTTTTCCAAAAACTCATGTAGGGGCACTGAAAAATAATGCCCTTACATGAGAATTTTTTTTTCTAACTCCCAGAAGTGAAAAGTGACAAAATACTCATTTTGAAGTTTTTTAAAAAACAACGAGAGAGGAGCGCTTGAGGGGCTGATTTGAGGCTCAAGACCATGTGTAAAATAAAATTGAAATTCACCTTGTTTTGCATGCTTAGAGTGCATGGGATTACGAAATAGACAAGTTTCATAGGGGGTTATATCATCAATCAAGTGCAACTAGATTCGAGGATAACACTAGCCATGGTAATTCCATAAGTGTGTAATTTATATCATTACCCACTAAGGTACAAATAACATAGTATATAACTCTTTCTTTTTAATTGTCATCGATTTGTGCTAAGAGTTCCCCCAATAATATTTATTTGGTTTAAATATATGAAAAGAGTGGCTTGTTTGGGATGGGTGGCATGAGCATAGGAAGTGATGCAGGGTATCCTTGAGTTGATCAAAGGCCTATTAATAATGAAATTCCCATTGAAAGGTTAATTTTTTTTGGATAATGTGTGAGAATAGTTATCATTTATTTGTAAGTTATGCAATGAAGTTCCAGATGAGCTAAAGCCTTTGTTGAAGACTACAAAACTACTTTGAATTCTTGAGGAGGCATTTCAAGGAAAAAATTGATTTTCCTAGATCTATTTTGATGCATTTGTGTGATACAATAAAACCCAAGAGTTTTCTTGAAGTTACACCAAAAACACATGTTTTAGGATTAAGACATACTTGATATTTGGTTAGGCAATCAAAGATCTATTCAAGTACCTAGATGTTTCCATTTTGTGTCTTGTATTTACCCAAAAGATCATCAACATAGTCATCCATGAAAACATGAAGCAGGTCATGTAATATTACTATCATGGATCTCTAATATGTTACTCTTTCATTATTAAGCCCATAAGACATCAATTGATAGTAAAAGGTGCCCAAGGAGTAATAAAAGTTGTTTTCTATTGAAATTCTATAGCTATTATAATTTAGTTCTATCATAAATTAATATCCATGAGTGATAACATCTCATGTCCCACAATAATATCAATGATGATATCATTTTTGGGAAGAAAGAAATAATTCTTTAGACATGCCTTGTTTAGGTCTCTAAAATTGGTGCAAACACATATGCCTCCATTAATTTTGGCAACTGGAACATTATTTGAAACCCATTCAAGATAGTCAATAAGATGTATGGAGCCCACTTCCAAGATTTTTTGTAATTTTTATTTTATGAAAGAGTATTAAATGGATCCATTTTTTTGAGTTTTTTATTGATTTGTTTAACATTGAGATACACTACCAAGTAATTCACTACTATATCAACATATGACCATTTAATTTTTTTGTATGATTTTTGGTGGAAAATTTCCATATTTTTTCATCTGTGAGAGAGGAGGCTATGAAGGTGATCTTAGGGTCTTTCTTAGTGCCTAGATTGATTTCTTTTGTTTCCTCAACTAGTATTGTGGATCTTTATTTATAATGTGTTACCATTGAGGATAGGTCAAATTCCTCATCTTCTAGTGACTCAAAGAGGTTTTCACTAGAGGACACATCTTTTATTTTTTAGTTTTTCATTGTATAATAGTGTCTCATCATGGTTTTCACTAGGGGACTTTGAATTTTTTTATTTTTATTTTTTTTGACTAAGGGAGTTGATATTTTCCTTGAAGAACACCTCATCATTCAATAATTCCAAATTCCAATTTATGGTTTCCCAATAATATATGCTCACATATTACCACTAGTTATATGAATGCCTCATCATTTTCAAATGTGTCCACAATTGGTCAAGTTGTTTGTCCCAATCTAGCAATTCAGGGTATATGAGAGGGAGATCAATGGAAGTAGATGATGTGATGGTGTATATATGCTAGTATCTTGGAATATTTTGGTGATATATTCAAATGAATCTTTGTATGCATCCTCTTTAGTTTTATTAACATTAGGAGAAGCTCCTATCACTTTAGTGTGAGTGGAATTATCTTATAGAGACACAATCTTAGGTGACTCAGACCCAATCCTTGATGTTTGGGATATTCTATTGGATTTAAATTTTCTAGCATTCCTTGTTCATTTATTCCAATACCTTTTCCTTTGCAGCCCATATTTTTGTAGATATATAGACCTTTAGAATGATTTTTTTTGTAGTGAAGGTGTCTCTTCATCCTTGTAGATCCATGAGGTAATGTTACCTTCAATAATTTGTTTGTAAGAAGCCCCAATATTTGAAATAATTTTCCTTAGTCTTGAAAGTGACTTCAAATGCTGATGTGGAAGTCATAGGTTGATAATAAGACTTAGGAGAGTGTAGGAATTGTCTTACATAGAATTAGTTTGGTAGTTCATACTCTCCACATCATTTTCTAGTGATTTTAGCATTGATATCAAGAGTAGTGGTGTGGAAGGTGGTATAAGGTGAAAACGATGATGGATCAATGCATAATGATGATGGTGAAGAGACATAATTTATTGGGAAATGATGGGTGTGATTATAAATACCTTCTAATAATTTTAAATATTGGAAGGGTTGGGAGTCAACAAAGACAATAACTTATGCATCTTGATATGGGAATTTTATGTATTGATGGTAGGTTGATAGTACAAATTGCATGACATCTATCCATAGGTAGCCAAGGAGGATGATGTAGGGGAGATCAAGGTCTAAGATTTGATGTGTAGTCTCCATAGTATCAAGACCAACTTAAATGGATACATTTATGGTTCCTTTTGATTCACACCCAACATAATCATATGCCTTAATAATGATTTTATTTTAGGGATGTTTGAATCCCTAAAAATATCTCAATTGTCTTATTAATTTTGAGGTATGTAGATTTAAGCCCAACCCACCATCTATGAGGACATATTTGATGTTATTATTATGGATGAAGGATTCAATATGATTTTTTTTATTATGAGATATTTCTTTGGATGCCAAGTCATTTTTTAAAGATTAGGCGATGAGGTGAGGATATGAGGTGAGGATAGGTGTGTTCCCATGGCTTGAAATTGTTCCATGTTAATTTCATTTGACATGTGATTCATGAAAAGATCAGTCTAGGATTTCCTTATGGAGGGGAGATAATTTTAAGATTTCTATGATGGATATTTAAATGGGTATTTTACCAAGATGGTCCATGATGCTATATAGTTACCCTTGATGGTTGAGGAGATAAAGGTGAAATTCCCTAGATAGTTACCCTTCCTTAGCATGTGGTGACAACATATTTAAATCCTTTAATGGTTATCATGGGTATGTAGGAATGATATTCCTCAAATATTCTTCCAATAAAATCATAGGATGGAGAAATTTGGATATTATTGGTGTAATTGTAAGGAATAACCTTGTTAGATGTGGAGGATTTTCCTTTGTCGTGTTTAAGAAAAGGTTACTTATAGATGCCTGATTGTTTATTTGACCTTGTTAGACGATTGACCTTCAATTTTTATCTCACCTCAATTGATAAAATATTGGATGTAGTTTTAATTTTCATGCACTTGGCAGAATTTGACCTTGGGTTGAATTTCATCAAATGACCTATTAATGAGATACTTCAATAGATTTTCTTGAATAAGCTTGAAAACATACTTCAATTGGTTCCCCTAATGGAGTGTATTTAATTCAGGATTATTGTTATAGGCACTGAAAAATATCCTAGGTTTGCAAGAAACTTTCTTCCTTGGTCATCATCCTCTAATAATTAAATAATTCTAATTATTTAATTATGCTTGATCATATTCCTCTATTAATTAAATAATTTTAATTATTTAATTAATTCATTTTCTAATATTTATTCTATCATGATGAATTAAAATAAATTAATTACATTGCTGACACTCCCTTTCTTCAATAATTAAATGAATAATTATTTATTCATTATTCATATTTTATCACTTGCATATAGTCAGATAATAATAATAATAATTTGTCTATTCTTTGACATTTTCATCCTTCCATAATTAAATAATTGTCAAGACTATTTAATTATATGTCATTTCTCCCCCCATTAAGCAATTAATTCAAATTAATTATTTAATGTCTAATTTCCTCCCTTCCTATTTAATTAAATTGATTGATTTAATTAAATGCTCATTTTAATTTTGCTCAAATAAATAATTTGAATGAATTATTTATTTTTCACTTGTCCATTTTCTCCATTTTCGAATAAATAATTTAAAATAAATAATTTATCCCTCCCTTTTGGTCAAATATGCCCTCTTCATGGCCTTTATTTTTTTCATAGTCATCTTTGTCATAGCATTCATTTATGTCATAGTTGTTGGTGTCATAGCTCTTCCATGAATGACATATTCTGGGTGTATCGATTCTCAACTGTTGATCTTGGCCTTTCATTTTGTAACCTCCCTCTCATCCATCCTTATCTGTTGATATTGGAATCCTTCTAGAGGATTTATCTTGGCCATCCATTCAAATGGTTGTCTATAAAAGCAACCTTTCTCCTCCATTTTCAAGTTAACAACTAATTATCTCCAACTTTCATGCTTTATTGTTTGCACATTTTTGCACAAACTCTACTCCAAATCTGAGGGAAAACTTGCAAAGGTAGCTTGAGGAGAGACAGGAGAATTTATTCAAGTTCAATGGGGAGTGTTTCATTTGCTTATTCTCATATTTTTTCTCCATTTAATTGTTTTCTCTTGTTTAGATGGGGATTTTAGCTTAGATTTGTGTTGGTTGTCACTTAGTCTTTGCTAACCTTGATTTTCCCTGTCTTACATTGGTGAACCCTACTTGAACACTAGTTTTGCAAATTTTTCATATGATTTCTTGCTTGTTTTTGTAGATTTTAGGTATGGAATGACACAACTATTGAACGTAGTGACACATTTTCTAGGATGTGATGCATTTGATAAACACGACACATTTGAGGAGAAGTGACAATCTGTCAGAGACATGATGGGTGACAAAATTTCAATTTGAAAGTGTGATGTAATCACTCTCGTGTGATGCGACACAACGACATAATCATTGCACAAAATGGAATATTTATCCACTCGATATAAAAATCCAATTTTAATATATTTTCAATTTTTATTTGGGTTTTACAAGTAGAATAGTGTTTTTTGGTTGCTAATATTTTGTTTTCAATGTGTGGCTTTGGAGTGGAGCCCCCAAAACTGCTTCTTTTGAATCAACAAAAAAAATTGGGCTCCAAGCTTAGTTTCTTTAATTTTTAAGTTAGTCTAGCTTCTTTATTTTCCAGTCTATTTTAGGTGTTAATTTGTGAGTTTTATTCATCTCCTAACCTTTTTCGCTAACAAGGTTTTTGTAGCTTTTTTTTGGTCCAAGATGTCACTTGCAAAACTACTAATAGATGTTTTTGTAGGTTTTTGTGTGTCCAAGGCATTATTTTGAAACCAAAATATTGTTTTCTTTAGATTAGGAAACATTTCCATTTGTTCTTTAAAAAGAATGATTGTCTTCTCTCATGTACATCTAGCTAGGGGGTAATGAATCATTGTTTTAGTGTTTTAAGGATGGTAGATATTATGCTCTCACCTTGTGCAAACTTAGTGATTAGAAAGCCAAACCCATCCATTTTTGTGTTTACCCATTAGAGGGCCTAACTTGGTGGCAAAAAGTACTCACCTCAAGGGAATGACCCAAGCAATAACGGGCTAAAGCCAATTCCTTCTGAACCACTATATAAATTTGTGTTTGCAAGGAAAGTTTGCAATCAAAGAGAAGTGGTACATGATAGACCTCCTCTAGTATCTTTATGATGCTAAAAGCCCTTGTTCTAAGGGTTGGGAGGCCTCTTGAGGGATTTCATCATAGTACCCCCAAAACTGGATGCCCTTACTAGACACCTCTTATTTTTAGAAGCCTAGCCTTTCAGCCATTGCTTGGTATAGTGTAGGGTACAATATCATGCCCAAAGATTACTAGCTACTGGCTCCCTTGAGTAGAGATAGTGAATTACTCTTTGGGTAATTCAAAGTTGGTGCGCCTAAGAAGTGAGTGTCGTGGAGGGCAGCTAGTGCCACCAAAATTCTAAGCTATCCAATCTTAAAAGAGAGAAGAGTTTCACACTAATCTTAGGGTATTTAAATGAGCTATACCAAGTATACACACCTTTCCAACTAGGATTTGTGCTTGTTGTTTTAAAAATAAAACATTTTCACATCAAACTAGACCAAAAAAAATAGCTTGATATTGTATTCTATGTTTGCAAATAATATTTCGTCATAAACAGTCAAAATCTAGATAAAAAACATTTCAAAAAAATCAAAACTGTCAAAGCAACATTCTAGAAAATTGTAATTGTCAAACATAGAGCCGCAACTATTACCATGAATTGCAACTGAGAACTGAAAAAAATACAATCATCTTCCTAAACCACATTTTCTAGATACACATACACATTTGATAACCAGAGCCACATTTGATAATTTGAACCGCAACTATGTGACAAATTTGTTGAAAATAGAGCCACAATTATTTGCTAAATAAACAATTCTGAAACCTGTGTCCAAAATCTGATTAAAAAAAAAATCACAATGACCTTTGATTGATAAAACAAGAGACTTGCAAGATTCACAAGCTCATTTTAGCATTTCCCATTAGAAATACATTGCATTATAGGTTGCATTCCTCCATCCTTTGCATTGCAAAAAATAGACTTTCATTCTTAGGTTGCATTTGGACCTTCAGATTTTGAACATAGGTAGACCTTTGAGCTTTGGGAAATTCTTGGTTACATATTCTATTTGTCATTGACCATTATCCTTTCCATTGTCTTTTCATTGTCACCTTGTCAAGTTTGGGTCTTAGTCGTGTGTCCTAGTCTTAGTATTTCTCTTACGGTCAATGAAATTTGGAATTTGTTATCTTGGGTTCACATTAGCTTGATTGCCAACCTTTTTCTAAAATTCCTTTACACTAATTTCATTTAGAATCATATTGTTTAGATTGTACTTTGCATCTTTATCCCAAAAAAACAAAAAATAGTTCATTTCCACCATATCCTTAGCTTGACATTAGAATAGATTGCCTTCATTTTAACCTTAGCATTCTTTAGTTAGCTCATAATTAATAAACCTATAGCTTCCTTTTGCATTTATCATCCTTGCATTAGCATCATTGCATTTTCATAGCCTAAAATCTAAAAAAATCCAAAAACATATTTTAGTCTCATTTACATCTTGCATCACCCCTCAACTTGCAAAAGTCTCAAATGGTTGAAACAAGTTCAAAATAAAAAATAAAGGAAATGGATTATTCAAGTGACCCCTTTCATGACACTACCCTTGGAATAAATTCAAATCATTCTACACCTACAAGAGACATATCACAAGGAAACCAAACCAATAAATGGGAAGACATGAGTCTAGAAGAATTCAACAAACAATTGAATCCTCAAGAAATTGAAAGATTTTATCATCATCCAAGAATTTTAAGAATAGTTGATCAACTTTTTAGTGCTAACCCTAAAAAAATTTTCTACGCACTAGCTAAAAAGGGTGCCAAATTACCTCAAGGATTTGATGTGTCAACCCTTGTAGAAGAAGAAACTGAAAATCCATTTTCTCTTGGCATGCCTTCATCACAACAAACATCAAACATACCCATTGGGAAAAATTCACACATGAGTACCACAATCACACATATCCCAAGCATCCCAACATTTTGAAACAAGGTAACCCATACCACTTTATAAGGACAAAATTTTACATGTGGAAGCTCCACCAATTCCATGGGTAAAACCTTTACAAACCCCTTTTTCAAAACACACATCAAGGTTCCACTTCACAAGATCCTACACCTTTGAATCAAAATGCAAACCAAGTTCCTATTACTACACTTCAAAACACAAATCAAGGATCCTTATTTAAATTTCAAAGTACACCTTCATCAAGTCAACCTAGAAAGGTTCACATTGTCTCACAAAAAATCCAAAAGAAAAAAAATAATCAAGGATCTATCCCATCGCTCCTAAATTCTAATCAAGGGTCCCTTCCATCATTCCTAAATTCTAACCAAGGAACCATTCCTTCATCAAAAAATGTCAATCAAGGGCCTACAAATTCATTTCAAAATTACAATAAAGGGACCACTTCTTCATCACAAAAAAATCAATCAAGGACCTACACCTTCATTTGAAAACCAAGGACCTAATTTTCAAAACTAAAACAAAAATCAAGGGTCTACACCTCAATTCCAAAACACCATACAACATGCAAACATGACCTTTGGAACAAACCTAAATGCCAATTTCATTCCAAATCAAACCAATACAAATCAATATTGAAACCATGGTCCCATATCACAAGGCATAAACCCCAATTCACATTCAACATATGACCTTAATACCAATTTCATGACACCAAATCAAAACAATGAAACACCATATCTTGTAGACTTTTTGATACAACAAGTCCAAACCCTCCAACAAAAAATGACAAACATGCAATTTGGGACCAAAAAAAAAACCTATTCCATGGATGAATTGTGCCCCTTTCCATTTGATCAAAATTTATACATGCCACCCTTTTCCCCTCATTTCACAATACCACATTTTCTTAAATACAAGGGGACAGGGGATCCAATAGAGCACACTCAAGAATTGAACACATCATGTATGTAATTCTCATATGATCCTACCTAATTGAATACATTGTTTCCGCAAAGCTTTACAGGGCCAACTCTAGATTGGTTTGCACACATTCCTTCAAGGATAAAAACATGGGGTGAACTAGCCAAAAAATCCATCAATTAGTTTTCCTTCAACATTAAAAATGATGTTACCCTTACAACATTGAGCACAACCAAACAAGAAGAAGGGGAACCAATCACCTCGTTTTACCGGAGATGGTGAGGTTTGGTTAGCAAATTACCTTGTCACATTCCTGAAAAAATAAAATTGGTTGCCATGTTTGTGGAAAATCTTAACAAAGAGCTTATGAGTCAAATTTAAATCCAATGTTGCACAACCTCTGAAGAGGTCCTTGATAAATGTGTCCTTATTGAGAAAGGTCTTATCTCCAAAGGACTAGTCAAGGTAAGAAAATAAAATCCAAAATCCAATAATGACAAAAGAAAATATTGGTCCTGAAAAAAAAATGTCACAAATGATAGATTTATTGATGGCAAACTAATAACCAAAGGTCCAACCATTCAACTTAAAGGTCCCTCCTCATCAAATACACAAACTATACCAAATACACCACTCCAAAGTCAATACAAAATGCTAAATGTTGTCCAAAACAGTAAACAATAGAGAGAACCTCCTCATGCCAAGATAAAATACACTTCAGCAGGTGAACCCATCGAATCAATCCTCAAAAAAAAATTGTGATCTAATATCGACTCACTTCTAGTCACCAAGAATTATGAACCTACCTTGATCAAACCTGATTGGTCGAAAGAAGATGAATGCGAATACCACCATGGAAAAGGACACAAAAAAAAGATGTCGGACACTCAGGAACATTATTTAAGATCTCAGCCAAAATGGAATCATATTGGTAGGAGTTTCACAAGGAAAAACTAATGTTGATCATACCATATTCAAGACTCCCTCGCAAGACCGTGATAAAGGGAAAGCCTCCAATTCATAGAATAACAATAGTGCCAAATATGTCATAGTCAAACATGACTATAGCACTATCATTCTTAACATAACACCCTTTGATGATTGAATTTCTACCATCACCATAAATAAGACAAAATCAAATTGTTTTGTTGCTACTCGTAGAACCAAGATAACTATTCCAAGACCTAAATCTAATTCACAGCCAAAGAGTCAATATAATCTCTTGGAGCAGTTGGGAGAAACCCCCACACAAATTTCTATCTTGGAGCTCCTTCGCACATCCCCATAACATAGAGCTATCCTTGAAAAAGAACTAAAATAAACATCTGTCCCAACCAACCTAGATTACAATGCATTTGAGGCCATGGTTGGATACCTTGCTATGCCACACCATGTCACCTTCTCTGAGCAAGATTTTATTGCACCAAAATCTAATCATAATGACCCCCTACATCTTGAAGTTTGCATTAATAAGAGCAAGATAAAATGAGTCCTAGTAGATAGTGGAGTAGGTCTGAATATTTGCTCACTAAAATTGGTGAAAGCATTGTGATACTCTGAGAATTGTATAGATGGAACAAATAAAATCACTATCAAATCTTATGATGATGTTGAGTGTTCATCTGAAGGAGTAATTTCACTTCCTATAAGAGTTGGCCCAACAATGCAAGATACAGTATTTCATGTCTTGGATCTAGATTTGCATTATAATATTCTCCTTGGCTATCTTTGGATTCATGCTATGAGGGATATTCAATCCACCTGCCATCAATGTCTTAAATTCCCACATTATGGCACTTAAATCACTATTCCAGGTGACCCCGATCCTTTTTAGTATTGTTCAAACCTAAGAGGAATTGTTGAACATCAAGTGCCCATCAATCAAGAGGCCTAACCTTCTAGTTCATTTGCCACTCCATCTCACTACATTGATCCATCTACCTTGGTCAAATAATCCATTCCATTCACCACACCTTCCACACCTAAGATATAGATCCAAGACAAGGGATGAAGAGAATATAACATGAAAAGTCTCTTTTTCATCAGAAAATTACCTAAATCCTTGAATTCATATGGAAAACCACATCCCCTATGGCCTAAGGTTATCATACATAATCCCCCTACCACCTTCACTATATGGGGGAACTTGCTGAATAATCTCTAGATGATCATATCCTTACATGGATATATAGAGAAGAGGAGGACACTGAATCTAGGAAGTTTCTAGTTGAAAAGTATCCAAAAGGGTTCCAAATAATAAAGAAACAAGGATATGATGAAAATAGTGGTATTGGCCAAAATAAACAAGGAATGATGGAAACCTTGCAACCTCCTAAGTTAATCAAACACCAAGGGCAAGGGTTCGTACCTGTAAAATTGACTATCTGAGGTATCAGGTTACCTTCGAGTGAGGTTGCTAATGCTTTAGATGAGATTGATACATATGAAGATAATTGGGATGATGATGCCTATTCCAATGAATATGAATGGGATTACCTATCCTCCATTACCTTTATGGACTTAGATAAATTTTTTCAAACATTCGATGAGTCTCCCCTTGAAAAGACATTTAGTCAAATTATTACCTTAAATACCCCACTAATCTTTCCAAGCCCTCATCCAAAAGCCCCTTTAAATAGAGAAGAATGGATCAAACACTTTTGGGAAACCATTGATGCTACCTCCTAAGAACCTGATGAATCTACTTCCATCTTTACCCTATCTGCCTACACCATGACTCTTGATAGCATCGATGATGGCTTACTCCTTGTCTACCCCAAACTCATAGATTGGGATCAACAAGACCCACCAATTTTGGACACTTTCAAGAATGACAAAGCAATAGCTGAGTTCATGGGAATTCATGAAGGAATACCTAGAGGGGATCATAAGGATAGATTTTCTATAGAACTCGATTATGCAGCATACTTTGGTGAGGTTTTCCTATCCTCTAGTCACAAAAGTGAAAATGGCAAAACAAAAAATAAAAATAATAGGTCTTTAAGTGAAAACCGAAAGGTGCCTGCAAATTGTGAAAAAGTAAAAATAAAGGATGTATTCAATGGATGGAGGATTGGACAGTCTCCCAATAGACTGAGAGAGATCACCATTCCTAATAGAATAAACATAAGAGGTGAATATTGGAACACAAGATAATTCCAAGATCATACAGTTAGGAGCATCTTTGACCGCCAAGGAAAAGCCTACGTTCACAACATTATTTGTAGAAAGACAAGTCAATTTTTCCTATTCATATGTTGACATGCCTAGATTGGATCCTAAATTGGCTCTACGTTACTTACCATTGCTACCTAATGCTAAACCATACAAACAAAAGCTAAGAAAAATGCATCCAAAAATTGTACTCCTTTTCAAGGAAAAATTGAGGAAACTTCTAGATGGTGGATTCATTCATTCTATTGATTACGAAGATTGGATATCAAAACCTTGTTCTTGTTGCCAAACCAAATGGTCAAATCAAAACCTACACGAATTTCAGAGATCTCAACAAAGCTTGTCCCAAGGATGATTTTCCTCTACCAAATATTGATATCATAGTAGACCTCATAGCTAGATATGAAATTCTATCACTCATGGACAAATCCTCAGGTTATAACCAGATAAGGATTACTATTAAAGATCAACAAAAAATGGATTTCACATGCACTTGGGGAAATTTTTATTGGAATATGATGTTGTTTGGACTAAAAATGCTAGAGCTACCTACCAAAGGGCTATGACTATAATTTTTCATGACTATATGCATGTACTTATGGAAGACTATGCTAATGAACTTCTCTCTAAATATGTAGAACAAAGTGTACACTTAGCAATATTGGAAAATATTTTCACATAACCAAAAAAAATAACTTAGGTTAAATCCAAATAAATGTGTTTTTAGGGTCCAATCAAACAAGATTATTGGATACATTGTCTCATGCAGAGGAATAAAAGTTAATCCCGCAAAAGCCAAAGCTATCTTAGAGATGCCACCGCCAACCAATATTAGTTAGTTGAGAACATTAAAAGGAAGATTATATTCAATCTATAGATTCATTGCTGAATTAGCGGACAAGATCCACCCTTTCTAAGATCTGTTAAGAAAAGGCATTCTCTTCAACTGGACAAAAAAGTTTCAAGAAGTGTTTAATCAGATCAAAAGTTATCTATTGACTCCACTAGTCCTTATGTCTCCAATTGATAGAAAATATTTTATATTATATGTGATAGAAACAACTTCAACACTAGGGGCATTATTAGCACAAAATGAAAATGATGGTAAAGAATGATCTATATATAACATCATTCACACCCTAGTTGGATATGAGTTAAACTATAGCCCTATTGAGTGAGCATCTCTAGTAGTGGCATTTGTAGCACACAAACTCAGACATTACATGTTGAATCACAAGACAAAGCTAATTGTCAAAATTGATCCTCTAAAATATCTCCTCAGCAAAGCAACACTAATAGGAAGACTAGCTAAGTGGGTTATGATCTTGAGTGAATATGACATTGATTATACATATCGAAAAGTAATAAAAGGACAAGTAATATCAAATCAACTCGTAGATGCACCTATAAAAGTAGACCATCCTTTGATATCCAATTTTCCAGATGAATCAATCTTTGTTATAGACACACCAACTACATGGAAGTTATATTTTGATGGATCTTACACAAGTCATGGTTCAGGAGTTGGAATTTTGTTCGTAAGACCTCAAGGAGATTCCATTCCTAAATCATTCCAAATAGAATTCCCATACACTAAAAACATATAAGAATACAAGGAATTGTTGACAAGACTCTGAATAGCAATAAAATGGAAAATCACGGATCTTCAAGTCTATGGTGATTCTCAGTTAGTGATAAATAAAGCTAATGATGATTATGATACCAAGGATGGGAAATTGATGCCCTAAAATCACATGGTGGATAGTTTCAAACTATATTTTGAATAGATACCAAGAATCTAGAACAAAGTAACTGATGCAATGGCTACCATCAGATCTCTCTTGGAAATTCCTAATAATGAATTACAATATGAGTTCTTGGTAGAAAAACTACTGATCCCTATGTTCAATGTCCCCAAGACTGAACTTGAGTGTGAGCTTGTTGGTATTGATTCACCTTGGTACAAATACATTTATGCCTATTTGCATGACCAGATTTTACTTCCTAACTTGTCCCTTAACCAGCACAAAACCTTTAGCTGACAAAATATAAATATGCCATCATCTGGGATACCCTTTATTGTTGTAGCCTAGATAGTATGCTCCTTTGATGTTTCGACTCAAATGAAGAAAAAAAAACTTACAATAGGTACATCATGGTATATGTGAAGCTCACTCTATTGGTCCTACCTTATCCAAAAATCTCATGAGGATGGGATATTAATAGCCTACAATGGATCGTGATGCCTATAATTTTGTGAAGAAATGTCACCAATGTCAGATTCATGGAGATCTTATCCATGTACCAACTCAAGAATTATAGCTGCTTAATTTTCCATGGTCATTTTCTCAATGGGAACTCGACCTCGTAGGAAAGATCCATCCCACCTCTTCAAATGGACATAATTTTATCCTTGTTGCTATTGAATACTTTACAAAATGGATTGAAGTCGTACCACTAACTTTCATCACTGGAAAATAGATATCTAAATTCATCCTGATTACATCATTTGTTGTTATGGTATCCCACAGTCCATTGTTACAGATAATGGTCACCCTTTTAAAAACCAAGATGTTTGTGAGATTTATGAAATATTTCACATCAAACATCATTTTGCTAATCCATATTATCCCCAAGGTAATCATCAAGGTGAGGCATCTAACAAGACTATCCTAAAAATATCAAAGAACATTGTCAATGACATTGGCCATGACTGGCACCTACAACTTAATCCCACCTTATGGGCCTATCACATTAGTATTCAAACTCCTACAAGAACCACACCATATTCACTTGTCTATTGATGTGAAGTGATACTTCCTATAGAGTCTGAGTTACCATCCCTACAAGTCTCTATGCAAGGATTGATTGATCAAGAAGAATACCATGTATCCCGTATACGAATACCTTGACACATTTGCAAGCATATCAAAATCACATTTGATGCAGCTATAATAAGAAGGTTCATCCTATAATTTTTGGCATTGGTGACTTAGTCCTAAAGGAAAATTCAAAGAATCAAGTAGAACAAAAAAACTTGGAAATTTTGAGCCTAATTGATTGGGCTCGTATATTGTCACAACAACATATGGATTTGGTGCTTATCATCTTCCTACTTCTGAAGGAGAACCATTGCTTGACCCTATCAACAACATGCACCTTGGCAAGTATTATAATTGATTCTCAGATTATCCCCTTAAAAATTTAAAAATATTCAAAAAAATTCAAAAAATTCAAAAAAATAATCACATTGATGAAAATTTGCCAAACACGTGTCTTAGTGACAACAAAAAATTAAAAAAAAATAGTAAAGAGAAATAATTCATCCAATAGTTAAAACCACTTCGATGGCACTTTTGATAAGTACTATGGTGAAAACCTAGAAAATAGGTGCCATGTGTAGTTAGTCAATGCTCCTTTGTCTACTATCACTCCATCTGGTCCTTCGTTCATTCACACTCATCCCTCATCCATAATAAAGCTTTGTCATCCTACCATGGCTTGAAAAGCATCAACATTTAGCATCCTTTTCTTTCATAATCATCCATCACATTCACCACTACCCTGTGCGCATAGTAATTTTTTCATTGAACCACCAAAAATAAAAGGGGGAAAGAGGATTCCCCAATGAGATTCTAGGGTTTTTCACCTAGAAGCTAATGAGAAAATGGACTCTCTTTCACAACTTAAATTTTAGGGTTCATTCAATATTAGGGGTATACATGAGTAAGGATGTGAATTTGTGTGGAATGTGATGATCTAAATGCAAAAAAGTGAAAAGGAAATGATTTATTGAATGTAAACTAAAGAAATGCAAAGTGCTAGAAAACACAATGTTGTATGCAAACATGTACAAAATGACCTAGAAATATAAATTAAACTAAATAGAAAGTTATGAAACAGAATGTGTGCACATGGAGGCTGAAAAAATATGAGATGGAGGTATCGAATCCTAATTAAATTGTTGCAAAAGATGATTGGGACACTTGTGCCAATCTTGGTGACTTAGTCCCATATTTGGAAAAACTGGTTTGGAGTCCGTTTCTTCCAAATGGGTATCTGAATATGCAAAAATCATTGAAAATCAGATTCATTGGGACTAAGTCACCACTGTTGGTGACTTATTCCACTTTTGAATTTCTAGAAATTTGAAAGGGAAAATAGAAGCCCTCGGTCTACAATTTGGTTCTTCACAGGTGTCTACTTCTTAACTCTGATTTTTGGGCCTGAAAGTGACTTTTAGTGGATGTTTGGACTTGGCAAGCAAGGAGAGGTATTTAAAAATTCTTCAAAGTCTTCAATGTACCTAAATCGGCTAACACACACAAAGAGAAATAAATATTGATTGTTAAGGCATAAGGGTTTTCCTTGGTCAAACCCCTTTTAGATAATTAAATCAAATGAAGAGATAAGATAATGAAACATGAAAAAAGGAGCTAGTACCTTGCCATGATGAGAGATCTTGATTTTTGCAGCAATCAGCCCTTGAATTCTTCTAAAAATATGTTTTGATGAGTTAGAGTACTCAAACTCTAGCTTGCTTGAGAAGAGTGAGAGATCAATGATTTAGAAGAATAGGGTGAATGAATAGAATAGAAGAGTTAGAGGTCAAAATGAGGGGAAAACCCTTTATTTATACATGTTGTTCCCTAATTTCTTGAAAATAACACATCATAGGCCGACCTTAGGGTTTAGGAGACAAAATCTCACAAGAATTTTCAGATAATTTTGATTTTTATGCCACATGGGACTAAGTTGCCCAAGGTGGTAACTTAGTCTGCCTAGGAAATTTTAAGTGGTTTTCTGGGATTAATATGTGATTAATGATGTTTTTCATTATTGTCTTCCAAAACACATTAAAGTTGGACCTATAAGTGTATTAAGGGGTAAAGGGTTGATTTAGTGATGACAAGCCTAGGAAAGTGTGAGAGCTTGTTACAACTCCTTACGACACTTTGGACTAAGGCTTGGAAAGGGGTTATTTAGTTGAATTATGATGAAAGATCTTAGAAAAGTGAGGAAATATGTTACAACACTTCACAACACCTTTACAAGACACCATAAAATCTAAGAAAAACTAGGCCAAAAACCACAAGAAAGGGCCCAAATGAGTGAAAATTTTCAAAGGCTACATTTTTTGGCAACACATTTAGCCCCCACTTTAGTGAGAGGATGAAATTGCTTCAAAATCACATTAAAGTAGCCAAGTGGTGTGGATGGTGAAGAATGAAAAATATGAAGGAGGTGGTCAAGCCCCCAAGATTCAAGATTCTAAGTCAAATCAACATCAGTGTGGAAGAAAAAATTCAAGGGTGAATCATATATAACAAAATGAGATACACGATCATGCAATGACAAGAATGGGAAGGAAGAGAAGAAGGAAAGTGAAAAGTTGGATAAAGTTTCAATCATTTGTCTAGCTAGTTGTGGATAGAATCTAGGATATTTGTCCAAAAAGATGATGTGTACTCACTTTGGAGCGATGAAAATTTTGGTTGTCCACTGGGTGAGAAGGACCAAAAGGTGAAAAACATAGGTGGCTACGGGGAAAGTCATGCCGCTAGTTTGGATTCTTTCTTAACCATATCAAAGTTATACCTCCTGATAACTTTAATAAGGCACCACAAAAGACAAATAATATTTGGAATGATGGTGTAAGGAATGTTCAAAGGGATTTTGTTTAATTCGTGCAATATCTCATCTTAAGGAACATCATGTGTAATGTTTCCAAGAGAGTAAAAATTCAAATGGTCTCATCTTGTTTGTAAGAGAGGACAAGTGCAATGTCTCATCGTGGGAAACATTGTACCTAATGTTTCCAAGAGAGGGAATCACAAGCAAAAGAAAATCACACATTGAAATGTGAATGTTGATGTATTCCCCCACTTTAAAGCGGTTGCTAACACCATTACTATGAGAAATTTATTTAAATTAGAAGAGGAGGAAGACATGAGAGCTTTCTCAGAAATCCCTATGCCAAGTCATATGTTTCTAATTAGTTTTGTCATGAAAAAGATATTATATCACATGCGAGTCAACTTAAGACATGTCTTCCACCTCCCAATATTTCTCTTATATGTTCATGAAAAGTTAATGAATAGCCAAAAGAGACAATGAAAAGTGGTATATGAAGGTGAGGCTAACTAACCCCTTGCCCCCACTTAGTGTAGGACAAGAGTGAGCTAAAAGGATTGATGAAATGTAAGGTAGAGTGAAAATAGTATCAATTAGAGGAATGAGGTTCCCCCATATGAGGAAGAATACATACTCCTTAAGATGTTGAATTTTACTGCTCAAGGCCTTACACTCATTGGTGGAGTGACTATGAACTCAGTGGTAAGCACAAAAGGAATTTTTGCTAGAAAATTTCTTTCGAGTTCGTGGAGGAAGGGAGATCAAGAAATTGTGGAGGAGTCTCAACAAGATACCCTCTTGATCAAGGGGAGAAGGTGATTTGTTATTTTATGACAAAGAATTGTCTTGCTTAGTACAATATGTCATACTTATGCAAGGCTCTATAGATTTTGATATTTTGTACACTTTTGTGAAGGAGTGTGTAAAATCTAAATCAGTAGTGGGCTGCGAGATGAAATTGGTATTAAGTAGAGAGTCCTTTGTTGGTTGCAAAGGATCAATTTATAAGGTTGTGTTAGAAGGGTTATTTTGGATGGTGTTGGTGTGAGGTGAAGGCTTGGTGATTTTGATTAAAGGACAATAACTAAGACCATGATTAGTTGTTTGTGTGTTAGGCTTGATAGGGTTGAAAATACCTTGTTTGTTAGCACCACATCCTTTTCTACTATAGCCAAGTTGTTTCATGAGATCATAACCTTTCCCATAGATATTTTTCAATGCTTTTGGATCAGTTTATTGTTCGTTGTTGGATTCTTTGCAACAAGACTATGTTACACTTGTTAAAGCCTTTGTTTGTGATCTTAGATTCTACCAGTAAAGGAGGTGTGAAGTCTAAGGAATCCAAACCATTGTCTAGGGATTTTTGTTGTATGGGTTCCACTTGGGTGGTTGGTGTTAAGGTTTTGAAGTGATTTGGTTCGTGTTTTTGAATGCTCAAGAAACTGTTAAGTTCAGGGTTAGCTTTAAGTGTGTACACTTTGTTGTTGTAGATGTACTTCATCTTATGATGAAGAGTGGAAGGCACTCCATTCATTGCATGAATCCATGACCTTCCTAAGAGAAGATTGTATGAAGCTTTATGAGGCATAACATGGATTTTTGTTTCCAATGTGGCCATTTTAAATGTAAGAGGTATAGTGATCACACCGAGCAGTTTCTTTATGACATTGTCAAATCCTCAAATAGATAGAGAATTAGGTTTAACGGTTTATCTATCAATACCAAGCCTATCCAAAAGGAACACACTACACACATTAAGGGTAGATCTGGTAACTACAAGATTTCTCTTGATCCCTTTTGTTTTGTATTGAGAGATTATTATGAAAGATTCATTTTGCTTTTGTACTTCCAAAGGAGGGAGCTCACTTTGGTGAAAAACAATATCAGCATTAAATCTGTGAATAATATCTTTTATGTCATTTGGTTGCACATTAGAAGGGATAGGAACTTTTTGTATGGTATTCTACATCATGTTGTGATAGTGTGGGGAGGCTTGAATGAGATCCCATAAGGATGTCTTAACAGGTGTATTTCTTAGTTGGTCAATAAGATTATACTCCCTAAGAAGTGAATTTAAGTGAGGGGCAGTAGGTAAGATTGGATTAGGCAAAGGTAAAGGTGTGGGGGTGGGTTTTTGTTGGCGTGGATTGTTTCTTGTGTAATGTGTATGAGAAAGAGTATTATAACTTGGTTTCTATGACACATTATTTGTAGGTGGGTACAAGATGAATTCGAGTTTTCTTGGAGTTTTTTGTTTGTGTGAAGAGGGGTAAAGGATGAGTTGAGGTTGAATAATATTAAAATCCTTGAGTAAGGGAGAGGATAAGGTTATCTCTTCATCTAATTCTAAGGTTGTGATATTATTATTTTCATTGTTAGCATTATCGTGAATTATGATATCCTCCCTAAGAGGAAGGGTTTTAGGAGAACTACAAACCAACTGCCCTTGACAATCAAAGGTTGGTTCTTCTAAAAGGACTTCATCACAAGTAGGGGAATGAGAAATGGTGGAATCATCTTGCATAGTAAGGGTTTTTCTATGTGAAGGGGGACAACTAAGATTCTCATGATCTTCACTAATTGTGTTTTCTAACAACAAAGTATTTTCTTCACAATAAGGAGAAATACTAGGAGAAGAACACATATTATTGTCATGCTTAACTATGTTTGTGTTGTCTTTTTTATTAAGGTCTTGTACACTAAGAGAAGTAAGAGGAGAGAAACAACTAGGATTCTCATAACTCTCATTGATTGGTTCTTCTAACAAAATATCTTCATCACCAAGAGGAGAGATATTAGGAGAAGAACGAATATGATCATTAGGAAAGTCCAAAGTTGTATATTCTTTCACTAAAATACTCTCAGATGGAGGGGGTATGCAATTTTTCTTAGCATGTCTAGATATGTAAGCTATTAACATTGTTTGAATAAAAATGAAAATTACATGTAACCATTTCATTCAATGTTTTAGCAATATAAATAATGTATATGCAAAAATACAAAACATTTTTATCCAATATATGCTAAGCTTTAAGAATGTGAATAATGTACATGTAAGAATGAAAAGAAATTTTAGCAAACTTAAGAAACTTTTTATGAATATAAACATTGTATATGCAAAAGTGAAAAGTAATTTTATCAATGTGATGTAAAATTGCAGAAATGTGAGTATTTTCAAATATAAGGATGAAATGATTTGAAGAATGACCATCCTAAAATGATGATTTTGAGCTAGATGCATAAAATCAATGTTACCAAAAATTTCTAGAATTATATATGATACTAGGAGCCTAAGAATGCATAAAATGGAGGTGTCTAGTGTTGTAGTAGACAGTGAAAAACCTGGATAGGAACTAAGTTGCCCAAAATGGCGAATTAGTCCCAATTAGGGTTATTTTCAAAATTTCTAGAAATTTACAATTGTTTTGGATGGTTTTGATGTTGGATGATTAGAAGAATAAAGGTAGGTGCAAATTTTGGATTATTGACAATGATTTGAGATGCAATAATGCAAATTATATACACTTTCATGCATGCAAAAATGTGAAACCCTAGAATGTAACTTAACAATGCAAAATGAAATGCAATGCAAACCTAGGATGATAAAGAACTCTAAATCAAAAAATAAGGTTTTAGGAATTTCAGGTTCACCAAAATGAACCACCAAAAATAAAAGGGGGAAAGAGGATTCCCCAATGACCTTCTAGGGTTTGTCACCTATAAGCTAATGAGAAAATTGACTCTCTTTCACAACTTAAATTTTAGGGTTAATTCAAGATTAGGGGTAGATGTGAGTAAGCATGTGAATGTGTGTGGAATGTGATGATCTAAATGAAAAAAACTGAAAAGGAAATGATTTATTGAATGTAAACTAAAGAAATGCAAAGTGGTGGAAAACACAATGTTGTATGAAAACATGTACAAAATGACTTAGAAATGTAAACTAAACTAAACAAAAAGTCATGAAAAAAAATGTGTGCACCTGGAGGCTGGAAAAGGATGAGATAGAGGTCTGGAATCCTGATGAAATTGTTTCAAAATATGACTTGGACACTTTTGCCAATCTGGTTGACTTAGTCCTAGATATGGAAAAACTGGTTTAGAGTCTGTTTCTTCCAAATGGGTGTCTGAATATGCAAAAATCACTGAAAAGAGGTTCAACAGGACTAAGTCACTGTTGTTGGTGACTTAGTCCACTTCTAAATTTTTGGAAATTCAAAAGGGGAAATAAAAGCCCTCGGTCTACACTTCATTTCTTCACAAGTGTCCACTTCTGAAACTCTGATTTCTAGGCCTGAAAGTGACTTTTAGTGGATGTTTGGACTTGGAAAGAAAGGAGAGGTCTTGAAAAATTCTTCAAAGTATTCAATGTACCTAAATCTGCAAACATACACAAAGAGAAATAAATATTGATTGTTAAGGGATGGGGGTTTCCCTTGGTCAAACCCCTTTTAGATAATTAAATCAAATGAAGAGATAAGATATTGAAACATGAAACAAAGAAGCTAGTACCTTTCCATGATGAGAGATCTTGAGTTGTTGCAACAATCATCCCTTGAATGCTTTAAAAAATATGTCTTAATGACTTAGAGTACTCAAACCCTAGCTTGCTTGAGAAGAGTGGGAGATCAATGATTGAGAAGAATAGGGTGAATGAATAGAATATAAGAGCTAGAGTTCAAAAGGAGGGGAAAACCCTTTATTTATACATGTTGTGTGCTAATTTCTTAAAAAATAACACATCACAAGCCGACCTTAGGGTTTAGGAGATAAAATATCGCAAGAATTTTAACTTAATTTTGATTTTATGCCACATGGGACTAAGTCACCCAAGGTGGAAACTTACTCCACCTAGGAAATTTTAAGTGGTTGTCAAGGATTAAGATGTGATTAATGTTGTTTGTCAGGATTGTCTTCCAAAACACACTAAATTTGGAACTATAAGTGCATTAAGGGGTCATTTTAGCATAAGAAAGGGTTGATTTAGTGATGACAAGCCTAGGAAAGTGTGAGAGCTTGTTAAAAATCTTTACAACACTTTGGACTAAGGCTTGGAAAGGGGTTATTTAGGTGAATTATGATGAAAGGGTCTTAGAAAAGTGAGGAAATGTGTTACAACACTTCACAAAACCTTTACAAGACACCTTAGAATCTAAGAAAAACTAAGCCAAAAACCAAAAGAAAGGGCCCAAATGAGTGAAAAGTGTCAAAGGTGATCAACCTAGTTTTTGGTCTAATTTTGGGTAGAATCTATAGTTTATTTGCTAAAGTTGACATGGAATTTGATATTAAATGTTGATACTTTTATAAATTTTCTCTCAAACCATATACATTGGGTTTAATTCTATTTCTACCAGTTTGAATGACATTAGCCTATTATGTGGACTATCTGCATTCATCTTGCATGTAGTCAATGAATGCTCTTTAAGGTGGTTATAAATGTGCAATTATTATGCATAGGACATTGCCATGCAAACATATTTGTGGATGCTAAGTTGAGAAACGTAGTTGCTAGTTGGTCATGCACAAAAATCATTTGAAGGTCAATTGAAGGATGAAAACAAGAGATTCCCCATGTCAGTCACATGTAACCACCTTATGTTGGTCTTTAATGATATTGAGCAGATGTAGGCATTACTACAGTGTTGATTCCACATTTGCACATGCATGTTTGACCAGATTTCTTACATGTTGATGAGCCCAAAATATGCTCATAATTTGAATATCATGATGTATTTTTAAATACCCTTACTCTTTTGTTAATGGTTGTTTTAACAATTTTAGATAAAAATTTTATCTAAAATTGGGTAGTATCCTATGACAATGCATTCCTATATTCCTACAGCTTAATATCTCTGTATGTCTATATTCATTGCCCTGTTTGACCTCCCAATTGACTGATATGATACATGTGGTTTTTAGATAAATGAGATGGATTTAATATGTTTGATTAATGAATGAGTATTGTGTTATTATATGCATGGTATCTTTTTCCTCTGTCGCCATGTATTTTGCAGGCTATTGAAAATAGCATGAACGATTCAATGTGCAACAGATCTCGGCCCTGCACTAAAGTCCATTTCCAGCATGGCATTGAGGAAGTTGTTCCAGTGAAGACTCTCTATCTGGTTCATTGGGAGGAAATATAAATGGTCATCCATCTAGGAAGAGTGGAATGCTAGATTCTCTCTGAATCGGTTGAGAAGATATGCTTTCATTTATGAGAAGTTTGTTCCTTGGTATTAGGAAGCATTTATGTCCACATCTTTCTCGGTTAGTTAGTTAGTTAGTTTCTTTTCTATAAATAAGTGTTCCTCCTACGTGAGTGAACACACAAAGGAGATTAGATTGGAGAAGATTAGAATAGATCAAAGACAAGATAATAGAATAGAGTATGTTCGAGTTAGTATTATAATGAGAAACAAAGTTTCGTGTTAGTTTTCTTACAAGCAAAATGACCATGTATATGATTCCAAGTTTATGAATAAAAGCTAATGAAGTTTTGAGTTCAATTCTTGTATAAATTCGTTGATGCTTGCTAAGGGGGCCCACTTAGTGAGTATCTGTAGTTAGTCATTTATTTCTTTTTTTTTATCAGTTAGAATTTCATTCCAGAAAGTTTCAATGCAAACTCAGTCTTATATTGTTCCTGTAGCGTAAGGAATCCATCCCTGTGTTTGTTCTTGCAGTATAAGACTAGTTCATGGTTTGTTTCTCAGTAATATTTGTCATGATTTCTGCTTTAATTAAGTTATGCTTAAGTTGAGAATAATTTTCCTTACATTCCTGCATGAGAAGTAGAATTCCTTTGAAGCATTTATTTCTAGTAAATTGTGGCTAAAATTAGTTCTTAGTGCACATACAGTGCTGCTCCATTTCAAGTATATGTTCCCTGGTTTGACAGTGTAAATGAATGACCATAAGAAGATGTTAGTCACCTACTAGAATGTCCAATTCCTAGGTTAGAATTTTCCATGACTTTTATATCCTTTTGTGGGTGACAACCATTTTTGGCACCGTTGTTGAGGATGGTGTCAAGCTAAGAACCTGTCATAGTCATTGTTAGTAGTAGTTTAGTGTGATTATTCAAGAATTTTCAAATCGTTCAATTTTTAGTTAAGTCTGTTAAATGCATAGAAGAAAATACGCTCTAGGAAGATTCCTCCCAAACCTTCCATTCACTGATAATGATTTTGAACAAGCTTATAATCTATTTGAGGAAGGTGGAGATCAAGATATCAATCCATTTGCTCAAGACTCGCTTGCTGAATTTCCCTTTGCCCTAGCTGGCGAAGAACCTCAAGAAAATACATTTTCTTTTATACTCTATCAAGAAAATATGGCACAAAATCCACCTAAGGGTATGTGCAAGATCATCATGGAAAAAATAGGTCCTTAAGTGGCAATGAAAATTCAAAAAATCAGAGTTGGGCAACTTGACATAAAAATTTGAATAAGTTATCTATATTATTTGAAAAATATGTAAGAATAGAATCTGTGGAAAATTGAATGTAGTTTCTAAACTACTAGGTTAATTTTTGTAAAAAAAAAAAAACTATTTGGTGAAAATTTGAAATTTCAATGTAGTAGTACTAAAATTTCAGGGAAAAAATAAAAAGTAGGTGTCTGTCTGACCACCCTAACCATAATAAAATCATAATATTTATTTATAAAATTTCAGATATAAGTAGAGGACTCATGTCCGGATGTGATGCATATTTTTTTGTAATTTTTTTTCAAATAAATAATTAATTATGAATTTTTTATTACAACTTTTTAAAAATATAAAAACTTGTATGTCTGACCACCTTAACTTTGTCAAAACTTAATGGAATTCATTTTTTTTTTTTTTTAATCCTATAGTATGCAAAGCATAGAATGTGACACATATTTTGGATTCAAAAAAAGTGATACCGTTTGAAAGCTATAGATGTTTTTCTATCAGACTATCAATCAGGACTTTAGGCATAATTCTAATAAAAAATAAATAATAATTATTTATTAGATTCTAAGTAAAATATAATTTATATTGGTAGAAAGTTGAGAAGCTCCTTTACAAACCCTTTTTGTTTCATCAATTTTAGGTAAAATAAAAGTCATTAGCCACATGGGCAAAGTCTGGAAAAATAAGGTAAGTTGTTAAACATGTTTTACGTGTTGACTTTTTAGGATTGGCAGGTCCGAACCAAATCTTGAGCCTAATACCAAGGCATTAAATTTTGTGTTAGAATATCGGATATTGGATTTTAATTCCATATATGATATCTTTTAGATCAGTTTTAAAACAATTTATACAATCTTTAATATATTATTTAAAAATGCAATTAAGTTTATAATTTAATATATATAATATCCAATAAAGTTTATAATGTAATATATTTAATATACAATTTATGATAATCTCTTACTGAATTATGTATTTAATATATAATATATTATTAAATGTATAATATTTAAATATTATTTCAATATTTTAGTTAATCTATAAATATTTTAATATTATTTCAATATTTTGTTAATCCATAAATATTTAAATATATATATTACTAATTTATAAAATATTTAAATATTATCTCTTTCCCTCTCGCTCTCTCCACCTCTATCTCTCTCAATTCTCTCACTCAATCACTCCTCTCTCTCTCTCTCACTCTCCCCTCTCCTTCTCACTCCCTCTCCTTCTATCTCTCCCTCTCTCCCTCTCCCTCTCTCTCTCCCTCTGCCTCTCCCTCTCTGCCTCTCCCTCTCCCTCTCCCTCTCAACTATAAACCCTCTCTCCATCTCCCTCCCCCCCTCTCTCTCTCTCTCTCTCTCTCTCTCTCCTTCTCCCTCTCTCCCTCTCCCACTTTCCCTCTCACTCTCCCACTCTCCCTCTCCCACTCTCCC